>JAABNY020000063.1:22255819-22278489 GCA_015164015.2 Brevimyrus niger | reverse complement strand
TGTCCCGAATGCCATGTGTTTGGCTCATTAGACTCACAACTGGGGGAGGGCAGCAAAGTCCTTGGGTTGGGGGGGCAGGCGAACAGCTGGTCTGCGGGACGTCGGCGATGGAGGTCGATCGACACGTCCTCAGCCGTGCCACCTTCTCTCTGGACGGCCGGGGGCCGTCGCCGCTAGTTTTGCTCCGCATCTGCGCAGACGAGTTTGCGCGTTTCGCCCGTGTTCCGGACAGATGCGCACGGGAGAGACGCTGACATGCCGGTATTCTGCTCAGGAAGTCGCGCCGTTCGGAATGCAGCTGTGCAGCGCGATCAGTGGCTCATCCTTTTAGCCTCTTGACCTGCTTCGCTTTTTTTCTCTAATGCTTATAGTTTGTGTGTCCATTGTATCTTGTATGCCTTTCCTCTGAATCACGATTAACTTAAATGTCTCTGAATTAAATGTTGATCAAACGTCTTTTCCCCATGAAAATACAAAAAGCATTGCTATATTCATATTAAAAACATCGGTATGCATTTTGCGTATCTGCCACAAATTTGTTTCCTTAGTTTCAGCAATATAGTCGTAGTTATTTCCACAGATGATTAGTCCTGAGTACAGTTCCTGGACTGAATATTGCCAGGCGACTGAGTGTTTGATGGTGGGATCTAAAGCAATATTGTCCGTCAATGTGCCTTGAGAAAGGTTTCCTTGGGGTGACATTCTCAGTGCACTTCCCCGCTGAAAGGCACCCTGGGACTGTCACCTGTGGTTGCATGCTGACCCATACTGGTCCTCAGTGACATGTCCCAGTTTGTGCTGTAAATGCTTTACTGGAGAGCAGCTGAATCATCAAAGCAGTGCTGTAAATAGGGTCTCAACAATTAATCAAAAACCCTACTCCAGGATTCTTGTATAATATTTAAATTCCGTTCAGCTGATGTAATGAACACAACCTCCCACACCTAAGAACACCATCATTTGGGAGAGACTGAACGCTTTGGCTGTAGGTATGTCTCGTTGAGAGGCTCACGGGCAGCATGGCGGACCAGCCAGGCTCCAGGCTCACTCCTTGACCTCATGGTCGACCCCCTCCAATCTACACTAGTAGGAACCCGCAGAATGATCTGACGGTCAATGAGTCAGCTGGTGTGTCCCCCTCGTTCCCCGCCTCTCCGCAGAGACTGCCGGGCCATTTCTACCTTTGGCAGAGGATGCCGCTTCAGCAGTAGGATTTTTTAGAATTTTATGCTCCCAAGACGTGGTGAACCAGGAGTTCTTAGCGAGTTTCTGCACTGCAAACAGACCCCCCCCCTTCCCCCCCCTTGGCTCGGGACTCTGGGAAAGTAAGAGGGCGTACCACCCGAGATTTATGACTCAGAATTCTTTTATGAGGGGGTTACCCCACCATTGCACGAAACTCCTAGGAGTCCTTTTCTCTATGCAATTAAGGCCTAAACACATTTTATATAAAGCAATTTACAGGATATAATGATGTGTATGTTCCTTGGTATGTGAACCCATGACCTTTCAGTTGTTAGTGTGATGCGCTACGTGATCAACTACAAGATTTGCTAACGGCTAATGCTTGATTCCCTGGAAGATCATTGATCTCCATAAGCATGCGGAGGAGATCTATTTACCTGAAAAGGCAACAAAACAAGCCCAGATTTAAAAACTAGAAAAGGAGAATTGTATGGTACTTGCATGAGGAAACCTGATTCATACCTGATAAACAGAGAGAAAATGAGCTTGCTGGTTTGGATTGGGAGCAGGGCAGAAACTGGTGATGTTTAATGGCCAGGGAGGAACTGGTTTTGCTTTTTACTCTAATAGGTTATTGGGCCAATATGAGCCCCAGTGACACACCAGTATAACTGCAAGTGAAGCTGAGCTGATGTTCAAATAAAGCTGTTTTTTAAATTGTATTCAGAATTGTTTCTAATTGCTGTCCAAAAGCCACTCGCCTCGAACCACTCAGTGTGTAATTATTTACGTGCATAAATCATTTCCATTAGCAGAGCCTGTGCCGTTGTTTAATTACTCTCGACAGAATAATTCTAAGGTCAATGCTTGTTTTATGTACACAGTTTTAAAAACACAATTCATCAGACAGGCACAGACTTCCTCTACTCCTGATGTTGCCCGCAGCCTCGATTGCCCACAGCCTCAATTGCCCACAGCCTTAGTAGCAGTAAGGCTCAGACATCAGTGGCATGATGAACACCACTGACCCTCTTCTTCTCCGTCGTTCATCGTACAGGAGAATGTGCTGCTTTGTAATATCTGCAAAGAGACTTTTGTTGGTCTGGCCAAAGGGTGCAGTTTGGGTTGATCCCATACAGGGAACCACAAGAAGCGGCTCTACCTGTTCCTTTGAAGAACTGAACCAAGCACGAAAATCCCAGAGGAGTCCGGTCATTAATGTCTGCATTTCCATTCAAGACGCTTCAAAATCGCCAATATAAACACATCACACCGTTTGTTTAAATAGAATCCATGAAGCGCTCTGGAATGACTATGTCACAAGCTGTAACGCCAGGCAAGGCGGTAGGATCCTGTTAGAGAACCCTAAAAGGTTAGCTAGAACGTGGAATAGTGGTTTAGAACGTAAGCTTGATCAGCATCTGGAGGTTGCCGACTCAAATCAAGGGACTGACCGTCAATTTGCTGCGTTGCTTTGGAATGCTTTGTGGGCTGAACTGCTAAACTGTAACACCAAGTGTAATGTCCATGGAATGGTGAAGTGACTGTAGGACCTATTATCTGAACACTGTCAAAACCGGGAGAGTTAAATGATGACTGATGAGTGTTCGGGCCCAATTTATACACACCTGCACCATATGTACTGTACGTGACTGTATGGCGCGGCTGCTGTCTGATATCTTTTCTGGAGACCCTGCTGTGTAATTGAGACCTTTGTTCTACAGATCGGTCAAGTTACAGTATTTATACATTGCATTTTTGAACCCCCTCCCCCACAACTTGAACGCTTTTTTCCATTGAGTATGTGAAAAATTTGTTTTCGTCTCCTGATAGACCTGTCATGAACCCAAGTTTCACAGGTTAAATGTGGGGTTAGGGTTGTAAGCCATTTTTTTTTAATTCATCTTATTGTTCAGAGAACATTTCACTGGATTTCACCGTGTTTTTCCCTTCCTGAGAACTTCTCCCCTCTGTAATTACAGCAGATATTGTTTTTGCCTTTGTAGCCCAAAGCACTCTAACCAAATAAGGAACTTTATAGACTCTCTTCTTTTATGTGTGTAGTCTAAAGTGTCCCAGAGCTATGTAAATGACGGGGGGGGAGGGGGTGTCTCTGACAGAGAGAACTGCTTTGAACTGTAGATTAGAGGAAACAAGATGATCTGCAGGCATTTGTGTCGGTGCTGCAGTGAAAGGGTGATGAGATCTTCCTCAGGAATTTCCTAAGGGAAACACCAAACTTTGAATGAAACTGAAATCCAGTCAAATCCTTTATTATTCTTTCAGTTGTTGATGATATTCTTGAAAACAGTAATATTCTAACAGTTATTATTTGGGTATAAGAAACGCTTCTCCAGAATCCCTCATCACGTGCATGTATGTGACGGGAAGGCGAGGAGTAGAGAATTTAATGGCTTTTTAATAGCTCTGTGCCATTTAGCTCAAAAACCTTGAGACTCCTTTCCTGCTAATGGCATTGCACTGCTCCCGGAAAAAAAAATAGTTTTTCGCATTTGGCTTTACGTTACATGACAGTGGCCGCAGATTTCCTGGCTCGATCCAGGGCTCCATGGGAAGTTTTCGTGATTTATAAGCTTTCCTCTGAATAGCAGGTCCATGGTGGGGTGAATAAGCAGGGTATTTACGCAGGGAGAAAGAGCGTTTGATCTGCTGGGGAGAAGACGGAATGTAAGGCTCGAGTGGAGGGGGTTAACCTGACATGTCTGTGCTCTAGGATCAGAGGAACTGGGGAGACGGAGCATGTTCCCATTTCTGTGGCGGCTTTTAAAAGGCCCCAGAACAGCTGTTGACAGTCACAATGCCAGTTTCCAAAATCATCTATAGGGTATTCTATTTCGAGATCGATGATATTATTGCACATATTGAAAAATGTTTAATAATCCACACGCTGCGGTTGAATTAAGTGCAGTCAGCTTTCTTGCTGAAGGTCAGTACGAAACAACTTGCCCAGAATAAAGATTTTTTTTTTACTTAATAAATAAAGTGACCAAGTACACACTTTAAATACGTATTGTGGTTTTAATAGCGTAATAGCATATTTAAAACAACAGCACTTATGCAGACCTGTCTACCGACAATGCGTCACCCCAGTAATCTGCTGTCCTGGTAACTGGGCAAATTTGCATGAACTCTGGATGGGGAAGAATACTGGGGGGTGGGGGTGGGGGTCTCACATCAGTGTGAAGGACAGCTGCCTTTGCCGTGTGTAAATGTACCATTTCTTTAGTATTTGCGCCCTCGCTCATCTTAAACTCTCGTATTTGTATCTGTTGCCTTCCGTTGTCTCTCTTATGATGACTGGCTGTATCAGACACGTGCCTTCAAAAGCAGCCTTGCAAACTCAGAGTTGGGGGGCTAAAGATTTGCGGATTTGCCGTCTTTCACTGCTGCGCCCTTTAGTCGATTGCTGCAAGCGGGTTTAGTTTAAATTTGCAGGCTAGCTCTTACGAAACGGCAACTAAAAAAATCGCTTGATAACAGCAGCGGTCTTCTTCGTAACCTGGTTACTCATCTCTGCTGTATAAATTAAGCTGGTATCTGCGGTAATTAGAATCTGTATTTTCTTTTTTGTAAGAGTATGCGTGTAGACTAAATTTCTGACTGCAAGCGGCCGAATTTTTGTACCCATTAAACACACATGTGAAATAAAATGAGAGACTGTGGTTTCAGAGCAAAGATAATATCACACCAGCCCGTTGATATTGCAACAATAAATATTGTCTTATCGGCAAAGCGAAGGTCGTGCTGTTGGCCCATATTGTAGGCGGAGCTGAGTAAGTTTGTCAGAACAATGCAGCGTTATTTTACTAACGTCTCCTAGGCTACCTGAAAATGAACTCTGTCAAGTACTCGTAGTGCTGGACCCTTAATTGAGTGGTCAAGAATTACCAAGGTCAGCCTATACCTCCAAGAGTTAGTCTACATACTGTAGGTGTGCGTTTAGAGATGAGAGATGAGCCTGCCGATTCTGGTCGTTTTGGAAGTTTCTGTTTGCCGAGCCATGTTCACGTCGGTACTCATGGTGATCGTGAAGCATCTTGTGCCGTTCGGCTCAGCAGGACTCTCAGAGCTGCGTCAGTAGACGTGTACAGGTACAGATATCTGAGACGCAGGGGAAGGTGTGACGTTAATGCCGTTATTGATGAGGGTTTGAGCCTGAACGGTCGGCCATGCCGGCCGTCTCGGTTGATAAAGCGGCAGATCAAGTGGAACATCGCAAATTTGTCATATAGTAATTAAACTAAATCAATTTTCCCTGTTAGGTATGCTTTGTAGTAAACCAATTTATTTTCTCCCTGCAAAAGTACATAATTGCAAGGGCTTTTAAGTTACTCCCATTACTCGTTTTAGGATGACGATGACGCACTAGGTTACATTTTAAACGTCCTGCATCTTTTTTTTTAATTTTTTTTTTTTAAACTGCTGCCCGACGGTGTGAAAATTTGTCAGAGGGTCGTTTGAGTCACAGTTTATCACCCAAGTGCTAGCAAACTGCTGCTTAATTGGCATCAGACATTCTGATTTATTGGCCCTTCCGTGAGTCAATCCACACGTCTTCCGTAAAAAAGCATCCGTGACGTATGTAGATGGTCAGGTATTAAGAGTTTCGGCGTTTCAATAAGCTTTTAATGAATCGTTTGGAAGCTCCAGCTGCTGATGGCATGGCTTGTCCTCTGATGGAACACAGCGGGCTCTGCACTGTGCCTTTGCTTCTCATGCGTGATCGGAAGCTGTTGTTCTCGCTCACCTGACAGACATCACCCCGAGCCTTTATTTATAGCAGCCAGAGCCTGGGCAGACGTGCCGTAGGGTGGAGATGAATGAGTTTAGATAAGCCGCGTAAAAGGATAAGACTCTGATGGCGGGATAATGAAACGATGACTGATTGCTACGGCGGTTCGTCGGAGCCCCTGGTCCTGCTGCCCGTGTGAATGTCGCGTGTTGCTTTAGACCCTTCGATGACGCTCGAACCCCTTTTTTACGTTGACTGCGCGCTTCTACGACGGACTCTATCACAAACATCTTCACTATTCGGGAATCTTATGAGCTGACCGGCAGCTTGGCCCGCGCAGCGTTTCTTACTTATCGCAGGAATGCTAACCTGGGATATGCCAGGCGGAGCAGCCAATGGCAACGTGGAGGAGCCCCAGGGAACCCGACACGCCAGTTGGACGAGGCAGCGACGCGCTACGGGATGCAGTGGAGCGGTGATTGGTTCTATGGGAGTCACTGAAGCCCTGACGTTCTATCCAGGAGTCAGAATAGCACTGAACTACCGGAGCACTGTGTTGCCCTTTTCGTTTCACGCACCACAACCTGCAGATTTCCTGGGGTGGGACCGGACCCCACCAGCCACCCATCACCATGGGTCTCAGGGACCGGCTGCTTAGCGACTGAAACAAGCGCGCGGTGATTTCATAAGCAGGGACCACCTACGCTTCAGAATGAGGTGTACGTGTGGGTCACCTACAATGCTTCTTCCCGCAGCGGCTCAGAGCAGTCGGTACTGGATGGAGCCTCTCTGTCAGTAGCACAGTACAGACCTTTGTTGTAGTGCACAACATTGTTTCACGTCAAAATACGTTTCACGCATTATATTGATGGTCATTGTCGTGGCAGTGCAGGGACAGATGCATAAAAGACCAAAAATCTGTCTGCTTTGTATCCATGAAGAGTGTCGCACCTGTGTTATTGCCGTCTACAGTTAATTACTTTGATTCAGGGGCTGCTTGGAGCTGAACCTGTTAGCTTTCATCATGGCCTCTGCCACCGAGCGTCTCGCTCATTTTCTGCCCTCTTTGAACCTTTGGGCTGATCAGGCTTATTGTCAGTATTTCTCTCATTTTCAGTTGTTATCCCTGATTACTGGAGGTCATGCCAGAGTTTCAAGAGCAGGAGATTGTGAACTGTGGCGATTGTATAGGCAGAACGCTGCATCTGACGTCTGGTTGGCCGTCGGCATCGACGACTGATTGTTCTAGTCCCATTGGCAGATGCAGTTGCTGAATTCTTCATTCTGTATTCTTATTGGCTGTGGGGGGTCCCCGCATTGGACATGAATAATCGCATGTCTGTAAACGAGAAGACTGCATCGCTGCAGTGTTGGCGACTACTGGAGCAGCACCTCCTTTGCTCAGTGGAACAGTAAAGCTGCTTGCATTTTCCCCCGCAGTTGCTGCATTTATCTTCCCCACTTTGCTTGCACTTCAAATACAAGAATTTATAGTAACAAGGATGAATTAGTCATACATCAAAGGCAGGGGTGCTATACGTCCTTTTGTACACTCACTGCCTTACTGCGTCTTTCAGAGGAGGTTAAATGAAACTAAAGATTTACCGTTCGGATCCCTATTAAGTGTCGAATAATATGAGCCAGAAACGCTGCTGGAGGAGTCTGCCTGGGCACGAATTGACAAGGAACATCCCAGCGCAGAGAAGCGGCCTCATAGGCGCTGTTGCCTGTTGTCGGCTCTTTACTAAAATAGATATTGTCCTCAGTTCAGCAAAAGCCATTACGAAACAAAGGCACCGGTAAGGCAGGTGTTGTTTAAAAATAATAATAAATGCAGACGGATGCTTACGGAGTTCGGCTTTCGCTCTGGGGTCACAAGGGTACAGGGTGGGGTGCAGAGAGGGCTGATTTGTAAAGGGACGTGTCATTTGAATATTTAAGTTCTTAACTGAAATATAAATAAATACACATTTTAATAAAAATGTAAATTCTTAACTTAAATATCAGTAATTTTGCCTTATTGTCCCTCCTCAACCTTTTTTAAAAAATTGTTTGTGGGGCCTTTTTTTTTTTTTTTTTGCTCTTTGTTGGGGCTTTTTCTGCCAGCCTTCTATTCCTCCCACCCTGCTATGCCACTTACAGACCTGTAGGGGTCAGATGGAGGGCAGAGGTGCCTGTCCCCGCCTCTGCGGTCACATGACAAGGCCTGGCTGGGCTCGAGAGCCACTTGGCTGTCACGCCGATACATGCCGAGTCAGGGGAGGAATAAATGCGAGCTACTTCTGAGGGACCTGGCAGCGCCGCATGCAGCAGATCCGGCAGAGCGCTGCCCTCGTGCAGAGTGCGATCGGCACAGAGCCGGTGCCGCATCGGGAAGTACAACCCTGCCTACTTTGGCAGAACTGGGCCGAGAACAACCCACATCGTCTTAGAACTCTACCAGCAGTCACAGGTGCTGTACAGAGGACTTTCACAGGTGCTGCACAGAGGACTTTCACAGGTGCTGCACGGAGGACTTTCACAGGTGCTGCACGGAGGGCTTTCACAGGTGCTGCACCGAGGACTTTCACAGGTGCTGCACGGAGGACTTTCACAGGTGCTGTACAGAAGACTTTCACGGGTGCTGCACAGAGGACTTTTGTGAGTGAGTTGAAAAGGCCCCCATCTCGCCTGCTGTGGTCCCAGTCTGCACTCTGCCGCTGGGGCCTTTACTGGTGCGCGATGATTTACAGCTTCTGTAAAACCTGCCTTTAGTGGAATTCCAACATGAACACCCTGCACAATTATCTCATATGCAATATAAATTTTCTTCTACCAGTGGATGCTATAGGGGCAGTAGTATTCTACCTGAACTATTACTCTGTGTGAGGATTTGCTCCAGGCAGGACAGGAAGAAGGAACAGGGATGTTCTTTGGCAACAGGAGTGGAGAAGTAATGTATGAAACCGGGGTGGGGGGGGGGGGGTGAAAAGCCAGCCATTTCTGTATGAGTACAAGGAGACGGCACAGGAGAGCACAGGCACAGACCAGCAAGCATCTGGCTGTGAAGGAACTGGGTTCATGTTCGGGGTCAGAGAAGAAAACAGCAGAATCTCGCTGGGTTTGTGAAAAAGCCCAGCTGAAGTAAATTAATGCACTTGTCACCAGACACCCCATGTTGGGACGCCCTTAGGTCCCCAGCCTTAAATTCACAATGTCACGCATACGAAAGACTCTTCAAGAAACAAAGTTGGAATGTAAAATTTGAATCAATTTAAAATAAGGTTTTCAAGTGCATATATTTTGGGTTTAATCACATTCCAAAGTGTGTTAAGTTTTTTTCCCTGTAGATAAAACTAGACCATTCGACCGAATATTGAGCCACAAATCCGTGTTTTGCAGTCATTGCTGCAAATGACATAGTTCTGTGGGTTCCTTAGCCTGTCCCAGTCTGCACCTGTGTACCACTTAGACTTCAGTTGTTGTCTCTGTTCATTTCCAAAGAGGCACATAAGGTTTTATGTACCGTCAGTTATAGCATTCAAGCCTAGCTGGTTTAAATATGACCGTTAACATGTATGTCACATGCATGAGATAATGGCATTCATCTAGACATAGACCTGCCAGTCCGGTCTCCACGGAAACGGCTGGATTCTGCGATGTTGCCTCCTGCTTGAGTTTCCTGAGGGTCAGAGTCCCCGTGGCTGGGCGCTAATGACAGGCCTGCTAAACCCTGTCATCCCTGTGCATTAACAGGGCTTGCTATAACTGGCCCCAGGCCTAAAGTGGGGTCCATAGATTATAGATGGGCAGCCTCCAGAATGACAGCAATGACTGGCCATGGGCACCTGTGGGGTAATCATGACTGACTGACTGTGCAAGCCTCAGCAAGACCGAACATTTGAAACAAGTTTCTTATCATTGATGAAACTAAACTTGTAGTATTCGAGTAAGTTTAGTAAGTTAGTAAATGTAATAAGTACATTGACGACTAGTTAAAATGACCAGCAGATGGCGACACGTTGGATACCATTTACATGAAGTAACCATAAAGTGCTTATGGAAGAAATATATTTGGTTTATAACAGTTTACGAACCCTGGTCCGGTCCCTATAACATTGGGCGCAGAACACTGGGGATTCTTCGGATGAATTGGTTTATTAACAAAGATAAACTATGTATTTTATTTTTTTATGACTCCTTACTCCCATAAGATAAAATGTGAACGGTTTAACATGACATTTTCATACGGGGTTAACCGTAAAAACACCCAGATTAGAACATGCCAGTGATTGTGTTGCATACAGCACACTTTGAAAATGAACGGAGCCCCGGAAGGCACCTCTTACTTGCTCTTGCTCTTAGGTAAGACAATTAGTAGGTCGCATACGCTTTATTAGAAAGCAGATTAATTTTACCATCTCCAACACCTGCCCACCGTTAAAAATATATACATATACATATGATGGGGCGGCATGGTGGTGCAGTGGTTAGCGCTGTTGCCTCACACCTCTCGCGTTACATGTGTGTGGAGTTTGCATGTTCTCCCTGTGCCGTCGTGGGGTTTCCTCCGGGTACTCCGGTTTCCCCCCACAGTCCAAAGACATGCTGAGGCTGATTGGAGTCACTAAATTGCCCGTAGGTGTGCATGTAAGTGACTGGTGTGTGAGTGTGCCCTGCGATAGGCTGGCCCCCTGTCCACGGTTGTTCCCTGCCTCGTGCCCGTTGCTTCCGGGATAGGCTCCGAACCCCCCGCGACCCAGTAGGATAAGACTTTGCATGTCCTTCGTGTGGGCGTCGAAGGGTTTCCATCCAGTCCAAAAAACATACTGAGATTAATTGATGTTACCACGTGTGTGTGTGCGTGCGCGCGCGCGCCCGCCTTGCCATGGCGCCCCCTCCTGGGTTGTTCCCTGCCTTGCACCCATAATTTCCGGGATAAGCTCTGCATAACATCGGCGGTTACGTACACACGGACAGGGGATGGTTGATCGGCTTGGTCACACTGCTCAGCAGTGACCTCAGCTTACGTTCCACTTGTGACGCTTTTCCCACCACTGTCATGCGGAATGACTGCGCTGTTTTCGCGGCGCGGATAGTTAGCGCCATGTCGCCTTCCTCGCCCAGTAGAGTTTAAAGCCTCACTGCCCCTAAATTGAGAACCTAAGGGAGCTTGCTCGTTCTCATATTTTATTTACATGGTTTGAAAACTATAATTCATTCACACCATTATCCAAGGATAGGGTTTCTTTGATGAGGCTTCGAATTAAAAGTTCAATTAAGAATTTGTTTCTGATACACTGTGGGGGTGTAAGTCAAATGTGCGGTCACTGTAACATGGACTGTGTTTTGTATGTTCCAGTCGGTTCTTTCACGCATAGCTGTGTTTCTCGTGCATAAATCAAGCAGCAGCGCGTGTGCGTCGATCAGCCACCAGATGGCGATGTTACCCAAAAAGCACGGAAGTCCGTCTCGGTGTAATTTGCCCCAACAGAATAAAGATCAAGCCGACTGCAGTTTCTGTTATGAATATTATGGGCTGTCAGCCTGACAAACGAAGAAGGTAATCAAAACTTCTGCGTGCGTTTGGGTCAGGTAATGGAAGAGCAGCGGTGACTGTAATTCTTACTGTTTGTGGCCCCGGTCCTGATTCTCTGTGGCAGATTCTTGCTTCTGCTGTTCATTCAGACAGACTGCTCCTCTGAGGCAGCTGTTCCTCTGTTCTAAGCAATTCCTTACTGTTCCAAAGCAGCGCCATGGTCTGCTTTCTAAACCGATAGCCTGTGTTTTAAACGGACTCCTTGTTTTCCAAGACAGTGCCTTGCGCTGCATTCCAAACTGACTGACTTCTTATGACGTGTTAATGTCCTCAGGTCTAAAGTGATGGTCTGTGCATTAAAACAGTGTATTGTTCTGGGTTCTAAAGTGATGTCCTATGTTCTTACGCAGTGTAATGTTCTGGGTTCTAGGCTGATGTTCTAAAGGAGCACCATATATTCTTAAAATAAGATCAGAATTTGGAAAACGATTTGTTGAATAATATGAATTAGGAATTAATTATGTGCCGAATTACTATGGACTGACTCTAAAGTGTGGTCTAAACAGCTATTGGTCTGCTCCTGCACTTCACCTTTTCCACCACAACGGGCTGGTGACGTTAAGCAGTAGGTGCCTGCGGCACTAGTTGTTATAGCTGTGCATGTAAGGTCACTGACAGGGCTTTCACCGCAAAAGTGGTGAGGTAGTGCCAGAGACCGAGATGTTTGCGCCATTATGAAATTAAATGGAACAGCAGAGTGCCAAGGTGAAGGGTAACACACTAATATTAACACATTTACAAGCATTTAATAAGGGGATATAAAAGCAATCTATGGTTGAATGTAGTCAATGGGCAGCCAAAATACATGTATATATAAATATTGTGATAAGAGGCCAACAACGTGTATATTTTTGGGGCTCCCAAACATGTGCAGTTCATATATTTAAACCATTTTTTCCAGATGCTTGGAATGGAAAGGAAAATGATGGATAGGTCTCGATGCTTACAGTATGCACTAAATGCAGAGTGCGGGGCATGATGAGGGAGCGGCCACTGATTGGCTGATCGCGACTGTCAGCTTGCCACGATAGGCTGCCAGAATCATTAAAAAAAAAAAGATCTTTCAGGAAGTCCACAGAGAGTGATAATGTTGTCCGGCTGTGGTGTAGAACCCCTCTCGGCACTCCAGACAAATGCAATTTTGCACATCAGTGGTGCAAGGAGCATGATCGGTGGGCTGTGGGATGGGAAAGGAATCTGATCCTCTGGATCATCCTTTCATTTTGTAAGAAGATGTAGCGCTCATGGTGATTTTAATGTGACGTTTATTTCCTTCTCTTCAAACGTTGCAGTCGTAACACCCACAGCAACAATGAATTTGCTCTGGAGGTGAACGCTTGTTTGCTTATTTTGAAACGTATGCCGTGACTGGCGTTTTGCCCATGCAGCATCTCTTATTGTGCCTTGAAATTAAAAAGGTGCTGTGTAGTGTATGTGATTTACCAGTTGATTTGCACATTTGGGAGGAAAAATGTAGGCTAGCAATTGAACTGCAAACAGTGATGGGGTGGGGGGGCTTTTTGTGTAAGTTTGGGCATAGAGTGAAGTAAATTTACATTTGATAGGTAGTTGTGTGCCAGTTTGTCTAAGCATAGCGGAAGCGTGTATCCGTGTCATTTGCCCAAACAGAATGAACACTAAGCTTCGGATGACACTGTAGTAAATATGAAGATCATCGACAGTCTGTCTTCTTCATAGGTCAGACTCTTTGTTGAAATCTCACCAGTAAGGTTCAGTCCAGACCTCTTGTGGTGCGTTAGGGATAAAGCTTCTGCTTTCGGTATTAAAGTTGTACCGTCGCGTCGCAGTGTGATCGGTCTTTCACCACCCCTTCCGCCTCCATAGCAACCAATAGAGAGCCCCATCCTCGGGTGTGAAGTCAGAATAAGGAATGATGTTAATCCTGATGTTAAGCGGCAGTGAAATGGAGATCCACGCCGGTCTTACGCATCCTCATGCCGACTGCACTTTACAGCATAACCGAATAGAACCGTAACTGCACGAACCAGTCATGACATTTTAGCATTTTATTTAATTTATTTTATTTTTGAGGGGTTCCACGCTGTCTAAATCGTTCGTTTTCTGCCTACCAAAAATCACATGCTTTCTCTTGCGCTGGGGGCGGCGCCTGAGGGCAGCGCTGTTGCCACAAGTGAGCACGCAAACACACCATGCCGCCCTCAGCATCACCCAGCTCTGGGATCGACTCTGGGCTCACGGACCTCTGTAAGGCTGTCGAAACTGGCATTTAACATCACCGGCGAGCCCCAGCAGCGCCTCACCTGGCATTGCGATCCTGTCAGATCCCTGCCACGCGGCAGGTAATCAGCACGTCTGAGGGCTGAATTATCCTCTGTACGTGTGCTCACGCATAAGCCTGCACACTGCCCTCACTGCATACGCACACTCCTCGCACGTATTCACATCAGCTTTTGACACCTATAGTCACAGTTCCTTGTCTTGAAGATAAGTGGTACTGAAATAAAATGGAACTGCGGGACCCCTGTGAAATGACCCTGTAGACTTACAGATTTGTAAATCAGTTAACCCGTTATGGGTGTGTGTGCCCTTTGCGCCCTAGGACAGACCTCGGGGTAAGGGCAACGGCGCACTGGCTAAGTCATTATGGATTTCATTGCTTGTAATGGAATGGGAAGGAGATATTGTACTGTTGGTGGAAATATACTGGGCAAATTCCAGCAGAATTCTTAGCTTTTTTTTTAGCTGGGGATTTGGACATTTGAACAAGCATTGGATTCGTGTATTGGCAGAAGTGCCAGGGGATCTTTTACCTCTAATGCTGTAACGCAGGCCGTTTAAGCCGCGTAAGAATCCGTATGCAGTGCCGTCATATGGTCTGATGGTTTTAACTGAAATTTTCTGGACATCTGCGGATGTAATCCATCCAGCCGTCCCCCAGTGTTACTGTGATTACATTTGGATGGTAGTATTATTGTGGTTGACATGCGCTAGGCTGAATGATGGTTTGACCTTGTGAACAGTTACCGCAAGCAACCTAATGTCTATACAACAAGCTAAAAAAAAATGTTTTTTTTATGATAAAAATTACCTTAAATAAGTTTGGTAAGAACCCTGTCTACACCGTCAAAACAAAAAAGCTATAAGGAAACAACGGTAATTATTCATTATTACCCCCTGATACTGAAGGCAAACAGGACAAATGAGAATTACTTTATATTTTCCTATTTGGAAGGGGGAAAAAAAACATTTTTTCTTCACTTGAAAGAACAACGTAAACATGACTCTTGGAATTACGTCAAAATAATGCAGCGCCAGCGTTTTAATGGAGGACGAAAGAACAGATTAAGTAGATTAATTTTGTTTTGTCCCAAAGAACATGCGGAGGAGCTCAATTTAGCTCCTTTGATGAATTCCCTTGTCATTCGGCATGGGTGCTTATGTTAAAATAGGATGCAAAAGCAGTAAATTTAATAAACGCAACATCCCCGCAACATATTAACCCACTTGGTAGTGCGAGCCGGGTTACAGTGTCAGCATATAAATGTATGTATATTGCTGCTCTAGTGAGGAAGTTCTCGAGATCCATCAGACGGCGCGGCGTGAGGAGGCGGCGGGCTCTGGATGCACCGCGCAGCCCGTCGCCTTTAACGCCGGAGACAGTGTGATGTGTCATTACGCCGCACTGATCTGCGCCGAGCGGAAAGGAGGGGGCCGATCGCCGCGCTCCCTGGCTTGATCTCCGCCGGACTCCCGTCGCTGTTTCACCGCTCGGCTCGGGGTCTCGCCGCCGCCCGTCCGAAGTGTGCGGTACGCTGGTATGAGCGAGGAAGCCGGACGCCGGTACGCCGTTTGCAGTCAGACCGGAGCCGCCATCCCCGGCCAGTGACAATGATAGCGCTGTCTTTTAAATGCCGCTGTCAGATACTGCGGAGAGTGAAAAAAGGTACCGTGGCTCTTTTTAAAAATTAATGTCCGTGCTGTGTTTGCATTTCCGCCACCACGATGTCGCCGATACTTTGGCGTCCGGGCGAAGTGGCAGGACGCTTTGTTTCCCAGTAACGCTGGGTTATGAACGATGACCGCATCTTTGCTTTGCCTGATTTACGTGCCCGCATATTGCCGCCGGCTAAACGACGCACCGAAGCAGATTTCCGTCCCTCTCCATGCATGCAAAAGCAATGAATATTCATCAGCTGCCAGTGCTGTTGTACTCTGCCATCCGCAGTGTTGGTGCATTTACACGCACGTACAGTACGGGGGAGTGAATGCTGATCCGTCCATGATGAGCCATCAGCCCCGAGTGGCAGACTTGCAGCCGAAATATTACTCTCTTGCCATATTGTAACCTCCTGACAATCTGTGCATTGTTAAATTCCCTGCAGGGGTGTGAATTTCTGGGAAATGTGTCGGCGTGTGCGTGCAAATATTGTGTGCCGATCGTTTATGTGCTTGGACACACGTGTCTGGGGAACTGTGAAGTGTATTTCGAAAATGGTAGCCAGGTTTAAGGCTCACCCCAGCTGGGACAGTGAAGCAAGCCAGATGACATCAGGCTGGGAGGAAGAACAGGTGTAACAAAAGCAGCAGGAGGACGAGAATATCAGAACAAAAGACCGACATTTGGACATAAAAAGGGAGGGTAAAATTATGCAGGAGAACCAAACAACCATTGGGCATTGGGAGAGTCAGACACCAGGGATTGGGGGGGGGGGGTCACTGGGGGCAGGGAAAAACTGAGCTCATTCTAATGGTTTGGCACCAAGACCAGATGAACGTAGTGAGTTGACTTGTTTCCTCACTCCTCCCAACCGAAGACATCGTTAACGAGCTTTGAATTGTTTCGTATGTACAAAACCGTTACATTCCGTGGTGTCCATCAATAAAGTGTGTATTTAAAAATTTTAAATTGAGGTGTTTTTAATATACACAGAATAATAAAAAAAAGAAAGCGAATAGATGCAGAGAACTCAAAGCGCTCAATAGTTTGTTCATATTTGCATTCAGTGCCAGATTTCAATTTTGTCACTATTTTCTACATAGAAATGTCTCATTGAGAGCTATTGGCAAATGCCAGGTTCTGAGCTGAATTGGACCAGGGTGGCGCTAGATCAGCATGTGAGGTAATGCATAGTACTCCGGCTCCTTACTGGACGTGAGGGTGCAGTCTCCCATTTCCTCTCTTTGACAGTATCGTTAGTGTTTGTAGAAAGTGACTGCATTAAACAGAATACAAAGACCCTGCAATTTATGTATAAATTGTTATGGTACAGTGAGGTCAAACTGAAAACTGACAAAAATGAGCCATTCGGTACACAGTTTTGACAGCATGGTAAGGTATGTCCGGGTCCTGCTGAAGAGGGAGAAGGTTAAGGGTTCGGTTGGTGTCTGATGAGTCTTCTGCAGACTGTAACTCCAGATTGGGCGCCACGTGCCTTGTCTTTGACAGTCTGGAGTGATGATTTTCAGTTTGTGGTGAGATGTCAGCAAGGCACACTAATATGGGAGAGAATGGAGTGGCAGAGCAGGGAACAAGCAAGACACACCTGAATTTTAACAGCAGAACAGAGATATGCGAAGCTAGCAGGATCCAAGCATCCAAGATGGCCGACTTCAATGCTGCTATCTGTTAGCCAGTTAGCGAGTTGGGCCGCTGGGGTTCTACCTGTTTGCAGCCGCATCAGGATTCTTCCTACATCCCTTTAGCGAGCTCCGGTTCCCATTCGTTCTTCACGCTCTGGTTCTCCCCTCTTTAGCTCTGGATGGTGTGCTCCGCCCAGCAGCGTCTGATGTCTGTCTGCCCAGGTCCCATTTATACGGAGATTCTTTCATTTGTTTCCTTAGTCACTCTTCCACCATCTTCATCCTTTTTATTTAGTCAGTCAAACTATCGTCATCGTCGCTATTGATATCATATATCAGGGGTCTCAGGCTCCAGTCCTGGGGGGCCGGAGCCCTGCACATTTTTGGGTTTCCCCTCATTTAACACACCTGATTCAACCTCTTGTGCTAATTACCACACAGCTTTTGAGTGGAATCATTTGTGGGGAAACAGGGAAAGAACTAAGTTACACAGGGATCCGCCCCCCCAGAACTGGAGTTTGAGACCCCTGTCATATATTGTATTGATATTGTATCATCGGTGAGTTTAATGAAAACATCCCCCTCGTTGACAATGTCATTTTTTAATATAGATGATGTAATTCTTCTGTCTACTGATGACATTTGACATCTAATTAACCAATGAAAGGGTGTTTTATGTCATCTGTTTAACTAGTAATTGTATACCAGTTAACATTTGTATTCATCATAGTCGTTTTATGCATTAGTTTATGTCAGTAGTTTTAACTTAACATTGATAGCCAAATAGCTGGCTAACATCACTGTTAATTGTGAATTAGTGTAGCAAATTAGCGAGAGTATCTTATTGACACTGATTTCCAGTGCTCACTAAAAGTCTTGGGATCCAAGTTTATTGGTCATATAAAAAAATTATTAACATTCTTTTGTTTTAAAAAAATCCCATTAGAAGCAATCGGTAGTTTTAAGTAAAACATTGTTAAAGCTTAGCCCTAAAAGAGCTGTTATAAATTTAAAAAGTTCATTGACAAGCAGCCTCATTTCCATTTCCATTAGTAACACCTTTGCTATAACATAAAACCCTTTTGTTCAGTATCCCTGTGGGAGCCAGTGGCTGCAACTGCAATTGATAGCAAAATGGCAAGAAACTGAACGAGTCAGAAAAATGATAACGCTTAATAAAAACAAAATGTCTGCGAAAGAGAAGTTGCAGATATTTTAAACGTTGCTTGTCAAAGAACTTTTGTTACAAAATCAATAAATTTCCAGCATCGTTACAGCATTAAACAAGCATCCCTAGACACTCTGTGATGACAGTATGTGCCTCATTGACAATAATCCACGCAAAATCTATTTAAAACATTAACCTGTCCACTAATAGCTATATAAAGACATTGTGTTAAGGGTGGTTCATTACATCTTTTTAGGTTTATTTTATGTAGTAGTTTGTAAGGAAAATGTATTTTTTTCTTCTTCATACTCCTGAAATAATGGATTTTTTGATATGCATGTTTTCAATTAAACAGCGACAACCACTTAAGTGCAGATCTAGGCCAGTAGTGTTAATGTAATGTTTCACTGAAGCATCCCTTGTGGCGCCAGTTTCTTTACATGAGACTCTCAGGTTTGGCAATTGTCTCTCATGCTGCTTTCTGATTGGATGATCCATACCTGATCTTGACACTGCCGTACCATCACACCGTCCATGTCAGCGCTGCTTTCTGATTGGACGATCCACACCTGGTCTTGACACTGCCATTCCATCAAACCACCCGTGTCAACCATATTGGCCACTTTACCGCTCTGCCTGATTCATGCAGACCTTGTGACTGGTCCGCCGATTTCCCAGTAGGCTGAAGCTGGCTTTTGTTCCCGCCGTAATTCCAGGCAGGTCTGGCTGCTGCTTCAAAAGGGCTTATGTCCGTGGTTTTTACACGGATGTACCGTGGTCTCCGGGGTCCTCCAACGGTTCTCATTACATGCGATGGCTTTGTGCCGGGCTGCTCTGCTGTTACTGTACGTAGACCGCGGATTTTGTAGGTCATGCATCACTGTGTTAATTTTCAGCATAGTCGTTTCTTTTTTTTCCATTATGTAGACTGTGCGTGACATAGATATGCCGCATATTAATACATAGATATGCCGCATATTAATACATAGACATGCCACATATTAATTGTGTTCCTGTGCCCGATGAATAATGTAATTACGAGCTTCCTGTCAAGCTCCTCATTGACAGAACCTGGAGCCTTCCATGAACCCCTTTGAGCACCACTGACTTAGACTCACATCTTCCTCTTGAGAGTCACACAAGCTGCACATCCTGCCGGCGTCTCCCATGTGGTATATCGTGTTGCTGGCCGCATGGCCCTGCTCGTCTGTCGACGCCGGAGACGGACGGAGCGCATCGCTGGGGTCCAGCTGTTAAAGCAGAGCTTTTTCCCCAGTAGAGAGGCTCTTCGAGATCAATAGATGTGAACAATAAAGCCCAGGAAATGGGGGGGGGGGGGCCTGAGATATTACCTCGTTGCCCCTGGAAACTGACCGGTTTATCATGCCTGATTCACAAGGAAATCGAGTTTTGCGTCATCGATGCGGAGAGTGCTGCGTTTTGGACGTTTATGAAAAGCTCTCCATATTGAAAGGAAACGATGTATCTGTAAGATGTGAAGGCCGGGCAGCGTCTGTGTCCTTGCAGCCCCCTGCTGATCCCCCTTTTAGATTGTGTAATAATACCATCCACTGTTGGGTAATTGACTAATTCTCCTGCTGATGAGTGACCTAAAGAGCGAGGGTGGAAAAAAGGGAAGGAAAAGGCCGTCAGTCATTAGTGATGGCTGAGCAGTACAGGTGGCCTCTGAATATGTTCGAAGCTCATGGACTTTCTGAGGAGCCGTGATCCTTCTACCTTCCCTCCGCCTACTTAAAGCGAGAAGACGTCGCACGCCCGCAAAACTACTGCTTCGAAAATGGAGCCCCGGTCTTGCACGGACGTCAATTTATTGGAGAATTGGAGAACACCAGCCCCCTTTGGAATGTGGCGGTGTTGCTGAGCTCGGCTCGGGCCCCCGTAATCGGTCCTCCTCGCACCCGGTCATCGCGGCAGGGGTCATCTAGCCTATTATGGCAGCTATCATGGGAATCTGCGGTGTCCAGGCAAACATCGAGTCATTATGGTCACTGAAGTTTATTTGCATTCGAAGCTCATTGCTCATCAGGTTCCAGAGTTACGTGTCGTGGTCGGAATTCATTCTCCGCCTCCGCGGAGGAGAACCTCTTCACCAATGTCCTGGAAGAACGAGGAAATAAAACGTTTGGTCTGGTCCAATCAAAGATCTAAACTCCTCTGATGGTTTATGATAAGACCTGAAATGAGCAGTGTGTGTGTGTGTGTGTGTGTGCGTGTGTGTGTGTGTAGGATTGGACTGTAACTCTCCTGCAGCTCTGTGAGGGTCTGGTCAATACCTCCAGGAGGCTCTCAACCCTTATCAGTACTAAAGGAGGTGCGGCTAGATAATGAAGGACTGATTACCTTTTCATTGGATGTTATTGGACGCTGCTTAATATAACAAACACATGGCATACAAATAATTTGTCTATTTGTGTTTTTGTGTCTGCGTGTTTGCCTACTCAGAATTCCCCTTTATGTGATTAATATTCAGTGTTATTTTAAGGCCTGATCTCGCCATGTGATATATGCAAACATGCAGGAAATCAGACGGCGATTTCTGATTTCTGCGCAGTGGCTCTTAGCTGGCGGACGTGGCTTGGCGTCCGAGGAGTGCGGAGGTCTGTCACAGTATGGCTGCTTTTCGTTCCCAGATGAGGGGCCGTACTCAAAGTCCTCCCACAGACAGGTGGACGGATCATTGCCCCTTCGAAGGCAGAGCATCCCAGGTAAAAAGCTGTCTGACTGTTATCTGTCTTTGTGCCTTGACGTTCTGATCCTAAGAGCCTCCTTTTCCTAAGGAATAGACCAGAGTCACAGACTACAGGCTTGTGTGTCTTTAGTTTCCATTGTTCCTTAAGTTTCTAATCCCATTCTGTTACTGGTTCATTTCTAGTGGTTAGTCATGCCAGATCTACCAGGGGAAAGTGTCCCCTACCCCACTAGTGTGTCAGCTCGCTGCTGATGTCTCTAAGTCAGCATTTACCAACTCGGTCTTTGGGGGACCCCCAGACAGTTGCTCCTTCCCATTTTCTGGGCAGAAATTGGCACTGTCTGGCTGGGAGCTGGGAGGGAGCAAAAACGTGGACTGTCTGGCAGGGAGATGGGAGGGAGCAAAAACGTGGACTGTCTGGCAGGGAGCTGGGAGGGAGCAAAAACGTGGACTGTCTGGCAGGGAGATGGGAGGGAGCAGAAACGTGGACTGCCGGGGATTCCCCGAGGACCGGACTGGGAAACGCTGCTGAACGTCCTTCAGACTTCCATCACAGTAGATTGTGATCAAGCCGCAGAGCCGATTAAGCCCATCGAACCCTCTCAGAGTGGTTCGTGATCATCCCTTCACTTTGCACCCCCAATGTGTGGGCTCAGATTGAGTGTTTTTACAGCCATTATGGAACCTGGTGTGCGTACTGTGACCATGTCTCCATCTAATCCAATTAAACACTTCTGCTTAGTGTAATCACTGTAGCGAATGACTTGTCCCCTGAGCCAAAATATTTCCTGGATTTGAACTGAAGCTGGAGGTCATTTGTGGTTCGTAAGGCTGCCCCCCGGAGGCTGGAGTCCTCGGCACGTCGGTGGGCCTTTCCGGACCCTTTCTGGTCACGTTCTGCTTTGCTTGGGGCAGCGGGCACCTTCCTCTCTGTTTTTTTCCAGCGTGTTTTATCAGTCTGCGTCAGTTTGGACACATAAAAACTTGGTATCTCTGTCTATATGTCATAATATTAGGAACAGAACAGGAAGTAGCAGACAGCTTTGTTATGTATTTAATCTCAAGTATAATTTATTTAGATTTATCGTTCTGTTTAGAATCTCACCCAACCCTGCAGTGATTTGTGTGTTTTTTTTTTTAACGACATAAATACAGGAATACAATTTACTTAAAAATATGTAAAAATTCTTATAAAATGTATACAGCTTTGATTTACAAGCCCGTGAGAATCAGCCAGAGTACAAAGGAAAGTCGGCCTCTCATTTGTATTATTTCCATATTTCGTTCGGCAATAACAATCCCTTTCAGCTTTGTGGATAAAAATTAATTTCGAATCCAAAGAGGATGAATTATTTGTGTCCTTGCCCTCTGAAAGCATTCATTTCCTGTAATGCCCT
Organism: Brevimyrus niger; assembly: GCA_015164015.2. Classification (NCBI taxonomy): domain Eukaryota; kingdom Metazoa; phylum Chordata; class Actinopteri; order Osteoglossiformes; family Mormyridae; genus Brevimyrus; species Brevimyrus niger. The sequence continues at coordinate 22,256,136 of JAABNY020000063.1, read as the reverse complement.
CAGATGTGGGGTGTGTGTCGTGTGTGACATTGATCCTCTGCTCTTCCGTATTTCCGCATCTGCTTGAGTTAAATTCAGGGGCCAGGCTGGTGGGCCAGTGCAAAAACCGTCAGACGCCCTCAGATGAATGGCGGCAGCCCCCCCTCGTTGAGGATGTTGTAACCCGGCTGCCTCCCCTCTCCTCCCCCCACAGAGGAGCTCAGGGGCACCAGCCTCGTGGAACTGCTGAAGAAGGAGGGCTGTACACTGGGCCTGACCGTGTCCGGCGGCGTGGACAAGGACGGCCGACCTCGCGTCTCCAACCTGCGGCAGGGAGG
>JAABNY020000063.1:22241700-22252994 GCA_015164015.2 Brevimyrus niger | reverse complement strand
CTCGCCCTGCCCTCCAGTCGCTCGCCCTGCCCTCCAGTCGCTCGCACTGCGCTCGCCCTGCCCTCCAGTCGCTCGTACTGCGCTCGCCCTGCCCTCCAGTCGCTCGCCCTGCCCGCCAGTCGCTCGCCCTGCTCTCGCCCTGCTCTCCAGTTACTCACACTGCGCTCTCCATCCAGGGAAGGCACCGTCAGGCCTGGGGACCGGCTGCTCAGCGTCGACGGCATCCGCCTGCAGGGCTGCTCACATGCCGAGGCCCTGAGCATCCTGAAGCAGTGTGGCCAGGAAGCCACGCTGCTTGTGGAGTACGACGTCTCTGTCATGGGTACGTGTGGTCCCGTTACCCAGGCGACAGAGCCGCACCTCCTATTGGACTGTCTGCCGACTCCGCCCCCTTCCTTAAACCTTCCCCTTATGAGACAGACATTAACACCCCTCTCTCATCTCCACGTCCTCCGTACTGTTACCCCACAGTCGCACTTCCTCTTTCTGCCTCTCTTTCTCTAATAGCTTGAAAACAGACTTTTGTCGTTTCGGTCTAAATAAATGTCCGCGGCACGCTTTAGCTTGGGAGGTACTGCGGTAGTACAGTATATCGCTCTATTTGGAGAAAACTGTGGTAATTTTGGGCGTTTCCGTGGCACTTTGAAATCTCGGCGACAAAATTAGCCGAGCAAAATGATCATTTCTGGTGGTGAATTTTATCGGCAGGATTTCAAATGATCAGAATAGCGCCGCTTTTGGAAAATACCATCACGATACCGTGTACCGCGGTATAATTCGTGGATGGCATGGAAAATGAGGTACCGCCCAAACCTAAGTACGTCTGTCATGGCCACACCTGTGAAATAGGTTCAGGCGTCTGCGTCTGCAGTCCGACCCGTATTCATATCCACGGCAGCCTCTGTATATCTCTGCTTGAACTGCTGGGGCGGTAGGCAAGATAAACACCCCAGTTTGATGTCTAATTTACTCCCTGTATCTGTTCAGTTATGGAATCAACAGGCACCGTAATGGATAAATTTATACATCTCAGTTTGATGTCTCTTTATATCTCTGTGTGTCTCTGGTTAAACTACTCCTAGTAACATACTAGGTAAATTACTAAACCTGTTTGATATTTCATTTACTCTCTAGATCACTGCGCTTAAAGGATCGACAGTGTCATAATGGATAAATCCTGCATCCCTGTTTGGTATCTCTCTTAGCCTCTGTATACCTTTGATTAAAGTATTCGCAGGGTATGTCCCCGTTTGATATCTAATTGAGGCTTCATATCCCAGTGCCGGATGAATTATCCATGTGTGTTTGATGTCCTGTTAGGCTGTGCGCGTCTCTGTTTGAAGTGCCGCCCGCGTCATGCAGGGGGGGGATTCAGGTGTTGTGCTTTACCGTCGCCTTGGGAGGTGGGGAGGCCCGGCTTGGATATATGAGCTGGGGGGGGGGAGAAGGGGGTTAGCACGTAGTCATGTCCACTCACCTGCTTGTTTTTGAAAAGCTCAGATCTTACTTTCTGCCTGTACATGAGTTCAGGCTTCTATTAAAAACGGCTTTTCGGTTTGCATAAAATAACTTGCCGGCGGCTTTTATTGGTCTGTGATCGGTCGCCACCGCTTTCTTAACGACGCACCAGAAGTGGCACGGTCCCTGGTGGGCCTGCGGTGGGTTCCGCGGTCCGCGCTGTGTCCCACCCTGCCCCCCGAAGTATGGGTGGCGAGGGACGGTGGGGTCACCTACTCGCGATCCCCGCGTGACGACAACGCGCTCTGCCTCTCACCCCCCGTCTCATTCCCAAACCCAGACTCCATAGCCTCCGCCTCTGGCCCGCTGCTAGTGGAGGTGGCCAAACCGGCAGGATCTAGCCTGGGGATCGCACTGTCTACCTCCATGTACTGCAGCAAGCAGGTGATCGTCATTGACAAGGTGAAGCCCGCCAGCATCGCGGACAGGTAATGAACCGGCGGGCGTGGGGCTCGGCGTCTGGACTTGCTGTGTGGTTTGCCGTTGAGTCAGAAATGCTGCATTAGTCCTGTTTCACTCGGCTGCTGTCTAAATGATGGGCCGAACGGGGGGCCTTTCCTGATTGGTTGGGTTAAGCGGTATGACGAGATGCGGTGTCATGTGGTCTTCAGGTGCGGGGCGTTGCATGCCGGGGACCACATCCTGTCTGTCGACGGCACCAGTATGGAGTACTGCTCCCTGCCAGAGGCCACCCAGCTACTGGCGAATGCCTGCGAGAACGTCAAGATGGAGATTCTGCCTCACCACCAGACCCCCATGGCTCTCAAGACCACGGAGCATGGTGAGGCTGGACCGAGGGAGCTGGGGGGGGTCAGACACAGCAGGACCATGGACACAAACACACAGGAGCTTTTCATAAGCCAAACCCCTCAGGGCGCATGCAGGTAATTAATTCAACCGAAGATTAATGGCAGCCTCCAAGTCCAAAGCTATTCAGAATCCACAGGAGGATGCTTGGATACCCTGAGACTCCGAGCTCATGCTGTAAAAGCAGAGAATTGGAAGATCAGAGTGCAGAAGGTGTCCAGACCCCCAGCCGATATCAGTCGGGTGTCTCATCCAAACCCACGTGACACCCTTCCGTCGGCTGTAGGCCCTACAGATACAGTCATCCATTTATTTAGGGACAGACGGGTCTCCAAGGGCTTGAAATAAATCCAATCAATGGCACAGTATCTGAGGTTTCACCGTTGGTCCTCTGCCCTCTGATTCAGGGAGGCTCTGTCCTCTAGGCAGGCAGACATCGGTGCTCAAGGTGCCTCTTAGAATCGGACATCTTATGCTGTTTTCAGGTCACCGTTTCCATGTTGTTTATTACGGTTGTACCCATGTCTGTCTCTCCCTCCCCTGCGGTGGTGCTGTCCCCGACTCGACCCGGACAGTCAAGGTACAGAGGAGTGCCCGCCCCCTTCCCTGGGACACCTGCCCCCCCAGCAACGGGCACACCTTGCCCCCACACTACAACACCTACCACCCTGACCAGTCGCGAACCCAGCCCTCGAAACACCACAAGTCCTCCAACAACCCGTGTAATGCTCCTTACGTTATTCCTCTACCTCATAGTTGTCATCCTCCTTGCTTTTCATCCCGCCATCCTGCCTGGATTGTGATTTGAATGCTTCTTGAAGTGCAGATAGAGCAGATGTAAATTCTTCTGAGGCCACTCAAAGGCAAGTGATGTTCCTTGGAGGAACTTGCTCCCCAGGAAGGGGCCGTCCACAAGGATTGGCAGATTTGGATAGTCCTGTCCTGGTGTGTTTTTAGTTTCTTCTTTTAGGCTGTTTATGATAGTCTTACCCATGAGGTTCTGTTGGGTTCAGCCTCTTATAAATGGTTCTGTCTTGTTAGAATCCCGCTGGGGTAGCCTTGTTGGGGTGGTCCTGAAGATGAGGCTTGTGCTTCTGTTTTTTCCCCCTGGCTCCTGTTCATTCAGTAAATATGCTAACCTGAGTGGCAGCTGTTATTTCTTGTTCTTGCCTCAATTTCAAAGCGGTCCCCTGTTTGAGCGTTGCATCCGAAAGCCTGCGAGCGTTTTCATCACGTCAGAGTGTACGGGATGCGGAGAACGTCGCGGCCTCGCGTCTGTCGGAGCCGCTGGGGCCCGTGTGATGCCGGGGGTGATGTCTGAAAGGATAGGGCAGGCATCTTGAGACGGCTATTTTGTCTGCTTGGTCTGTTGTAGGGAATGCCGATTCATTCTTCTTGAAAGCCTATTTATGTAGTGGAACCTCTCATGATACAGGTGATTTGACTCTTCAGGCTTGCTGCTTGCTCTGCAGTTGGTAATGAACACGGTCAGCTGGTATCTTATGCAAATGTCTCTATGTCGAGTATGGAGGAGTGCAGCAGGTCAATATGGATCCGTTATAAAACACTCTTACCTATTTCCTTCAGTGACGTAACCTGTGGGCTGAAGTCCGAGAAGCCTGTATGTTCAGAAGGTGTGACCTGGACCAATCCGCTCATGCTAACCTTCTTCCCCCTCCGTCTCCCCTCCCTCCAGCCCTGAGCTCCACCTTCTCGCCGTCCTCCATGAGCGCCTACAGCCTGAGCTCCCTGAGTCTGGGGACCCTTCCCCGCTCCATGCCTCCCAACAGCCCCCGAACCAACACCATGCGGCGCAAGCTGCACAGGAAGGACCACAAGAGCTCCCGTACGTGCCCCCCCCCACCCCCTCCCCCCGTAACGAGCTCCATGCGGGAGGAGAGAAACATAAACACGGCCCAGCGTCTCCTCACATCTCCGCGCGCTTGGATGGCGTTGAGTGTCACCAACGGTTTCGCTGCTTAATGAACCTGAAAGGTTTTGGCGCTTGGGCTGCTGTTCCGATGTTCCGGTCCATTCGGTAGCCCATGCTGTCCCTGCGAGCCCGGCTCGGATCGAAAACAAGGGTTTTTGAGTTTGATGCTCCCCTATTTCCGTCATCTTTCTCACGTCGCTGCATTTTTGCAATAGTATCATAGTTTTAGCGTCTTAGATTTGTGAGAATTGCTGATTTTTTTTTTTAGTTTAAATGGGACTTAGTAGACCAAAGCTGGATTTTTATTAGTAGGATGACTACACTTTTTTTAATGTACACCACATGATTAAAATGGGAGAAAATTAAGAATATATGTGTATAAAAAAGCAGCCTCGATCCTTATTCAGCCTGATTCCTGCCCGACATTGTGGTGACACGTGTAATCTAATGTTTTTTTTTTTTTTATCTCTCCCCTATTTTGATGGAATCAGATTAATAAACTACTCCTACAGCTGTTTCTTGCATGTCCAGCTGTCAGGGGAGGGGGGGCTGTAGGGGTGCTTATGGTTCAGTGATGCGTTCAGCAAAGGGAGGGGGGTGTGGCTTACATATACCATCTGTCCTGGAAAGGCGTGCAGATGTGGGTCAGGGAGTGGGGACCGGAAACGGCATGTGACCCTGTTCCCATCCGCCTCCAAGTCCTTGGTGCTCAAGCACCGGTCCCTGAAAAACTGGAAGGTTGGTAGTTCTAACCTCCGGAGGAGCCTTTCCTGTGTGCTTAGCCTGCTTTAGCTATAAAATGTCCAGCTGAGCAGACGAGTCACGCCGCCGGTGACCTCGTGTAGGACCGTGCTGGCCAGCCTCATGGTCTTGGGCTACAAGACCGGCTCCCGTAAGTGTCGCCCCCCCCACCCGCCCCACGAAAGTTGGCGATAAAAGGACGCTGCATTTAAAACAATAGCTGTGTCCGGGGCCCTAAATTTTGCCTCTTTAGGTGTCCTGTGATTCCTGGAGGCAAACTCACCTTGGCCGTGGTTAACAATGTGCAGCGAATAACAGGTTCTTTCTGACCTCCATACTGACACAAACCCCCCAAACCCCCCCCCAGTGACTCTGGCTTCCAGCACGCTGGGTCTGTCTGGTCAGGTGGTCCACACCGAAACTACGGAGGTCACCTTGGTCAGCGATTCAATCATGGGCTTTGGAATTCAGCTGCAGGGGGGTGTTTTTGCCACTGAATCCATGTCCTCCCCACCCTTAATCGCCTACCTGGACCCAGACAGCCCGGCAGAGAGGTAAGGCCCCTGTCCCTCTCTATTTATGGTCGGCCTCCCTCTTCTGCGACCTCTCCCGTGACCTTCGAACTCTGCCGCCCATGCCGACAGGAGTGGAATCCTGCAAATCGGCGACCGCGTGCTGGCCGTCAACGGCGTCCCCACGGAGGACAGCTCCCTGGAGGAGACCAATCAGATGCTGCGTAACTCTGCTGTCGGCAGCAGGGTCACCCTGGAGATCGAGTTTGACGTGGCAGGTACACAGCTCCCTCTACTGGAGTGGTACGGTATATCACACTTTGCTCTATCAAAGTGGGATTGCTGATCCTGGTGCATGAAAAAAAAAACAGTCATCACCGGTAAGAGCCCAACTAATTAAAAGTAATGGCAGAGGCTGTGAGCCTAGGTGGTGCACACAATGATGTTGTTTACAGTCGTTTGCTCTAGACAATAGCTTCAGACTGTTACGTGTTGGCTGTTGTATTGCTGGTCAAGTGACTCGTGTAATTTTAATGACCAAGCCCTGTAGTGGTTGCAGTCCTTTCTATTCGATAGGTAGTCGTATTGTGGCCATGTTTTGGTTTTACTTGACTATAAGCAAGCCGATTGCTTACTACAGGGTTCTGTTTGCCCCTTTGACCCCTGACCCCTGACCTCTCCCCTCTCCGCCGCACAGAGTCCGTCATCCCCAGCAGCGGCACCTTCCACGTCAAGCTTCCCAAGAAGCCCGGCGTGGAGCTGGGGATCACCATCAGCGGTGAGGACGCCGCACGCCGCCACGTGCATTGTCACATCACAGGGTGGTTCTGGGAAGTTCATTAATATTCATGAGAGAAGTGCTACCTGATTGGCTGGTGAATGTGCCCCCCATCGACATGTGCTACCTCGTGTTTGCTGACAAAATTTTGCATGATGGCAGTAATGTAGATTATGTTGGGTAACGGTACTGCATTAAATTGTGTCATGTAGTATTCCTGCTAATACATGTTATGTCCTTAGATGGAAACATGGAACGTATGGGTTTTGGTAGTTAGCGATTAGCCTGCTTTCTTAGGCATTCTGTCTAAAGCATTCACTGGCCAATCAGGTAGCGCTTCTCATGAATATTAAGGGTTTTCCCAAACCACCCTGTAAAACGTAAGATCGCCAGCGCCGCGCGCCCCCACATAGCGAGCGGCGTCCGTCGTTCTGGATCTGCTGTTTCACCTGTTCTGGTTTCTCGTCTCTGGGTCTCAGCTCCGTCCAGCAGGAGGCCTGGTGATGCTCTCATCATCTCTGACATCAAGAAGGGCAGCATGGCTCACAGGTAAAGCTGCGCCTCCTCTTCAGTCTGCCAGACGGTGTCTATTTGTGGGTTTACGCTGCCCTGTTTATGTTAAGATAGGAATTCTGTTTCACTTATTTCGATTTAACTTTGTGGACAATGGTGCACTATAAAGTCAGCAGATGTCAGGGCTGCTTGTTTCAGGCTGTGTGTGTGTGTGTGTGTGTGTGTGTGTGTGTGTGTGTGTGTGTGTGTGTGTGTGGGTATACCTTACTTAATGGGGACACAATGTTTCCTGGTCCCTATAAGGGAAAACTCAATTTAATAAAAATCTGTGAAAGAACTAAAACTGCAAAAACGCTTGTATTTTGCTTGGTGACTTATGCTTATGGTTATAAAGATGTGTGTGTGTGTGTGTGTGTGTGTGTGTGTGTGTGTGTGTGTCAGGACGGGCACCCTGGAGGTGGGGGACAAGCTGCTGTCCATCGATAACATCCGCCTGGAGACCTGCTCCATGGAGGACGCCGTGCAGATCCTGCAGCGCTGTGAGGAGGTGGTCAAACTCAAGATTCGCAAGGACGAGGACAACTCAGGTACCCTCAGGCCGGGCCGGGTGGAGGTGCGGGTCCTCGGAGTGCGAGGGCCGTTCTTGCCTGGTGTTGGTTATGGGGGTCATTTTATATACTGTCTGCCTCATACCTCTGGGGCCCCGCTGAGAACTCTGGGAAGAACGAGCCTCAGCCCTGAGGAACAGCGTCTCCGTTGCCTGCCGCGCTCCCTCCGCTCAGCGTCCTCCAGGTGACGTGTCGGCCCGTGCTGGTGTGTTGCAGACGAGCAGGAGAACTCGGGCACCATCATCTACACCGTGGAGCTGAAGCGCTACGGCGGTCCCCTGGGCATCACCATCTCCGGCACCGAGGAGCCTTTTGACCCCATCATCATCTCCAGCCTGACCAAGGGCGGCCTGGCGGAGCGGTGAGGACTGCCGGACCGGCCCATGAGCGGCGAGATGAGCGGCGCGATTGTACCTCATGAAAGAACACAGCAGGATCCTGGATATTAGTTCAGCCAAAAATAGCGTTAGAATGCTGCTTCATTACTTAAGTCATTTGTGTATTTAATGAACTGTTCGAGCCTCGCTGGTTTAATCTTCAGTGAAATTAGAGCTGTACAGTAATTTAAAATGCTGTCTTTGAATTACAAGTGAAGGAGTAGGTAATCACGGATATTCTTGGGAGTGGAACCGGCGGGCCGCGGCCAGCTTTCCATTTCTCAGCTGCTACCGGTTGTTGAGTAAGTGCTTCGGGTTTAGCGTTAGCATCGGCGCTAACCCCGCCGTGCCGGTCGCCCTGCCGCAGGACCGGCGCCATCCACGTGGGGGACCGCATCCTCGCCATCAACAGCCGCAGCCTGAAGGGCAAGCCGTTGAGCGAGGCCATCCACCTGCTGCAGGCCGCCGGGGAGTCCGTCACGCTGCGGATCAAGAAGCAAGGCGAGCGTGAGTGCCCTCGGCCCGTGTCGAATACCGCCACCTAGTGGCAGGCGCTGGATACCGTCCCACTACAGATTCTGGTGATCCTTACCTTTTATTTTCCTTTATTAGATTAGTGACCTCCTGCTAGTTAGTGCTGTCAGGTTTTATTCGTGGGGTTAACAAAACGCAATACCAGCTCCTTTTCAAAACTATCTTAATTTTCATGGGTGGGCAGGATTTATTTGTCTGTTTTTTTTTTTTTTGGTGGGTGGGGATTGGGTGGGGTCAGGGACAGGGGGAGAACGGCAGTCCTTCGTACAAACGCCCCCGGCGCTTTCCCCACCGCAGTGCCCAGTCCCAAGCAGCAGCAGGGCCCGAACAAGCTTGCCGGCGACTTGGAGGATGACATGCAGGTTATGGGAAACCTGGGCAAGCTGTCCGACAGCTACTCTGCCACCCTCCCCAGCGTGGACAGTGCCGTGGAGTCCTGGGACAGCTCCACCATCGACACTGCCGTCAGCGGACAGGGTGAAGACTGTGGTACCGACCGCGCTTAAGGGACCGGCCACCAGTACTGTCTGTGAGGGGGCATGTCGCCCGCCGCTAATGCTAACGCGCGTGCGTGTCCCCGGTTGGCAGCCTCCGGATCCAGCCTCCACAGCCCCGAAGGAAGGAACACCCACACACTGAGCAGCATGTCCCCAGGGAGCAGCCAAAAAGAGCGCCCCCTACAGGACCTCGGGCAGAGCTTCGATAAATGGGAGCACATTACCATTGGCAGGTAAGGGCCTGTTCATGGCGTATGGGGGGCGAGATGGGTTTTACTGTCTATCTGAGGCTTATGAAAATACAATCTGTTGTATTATTAACATTCATAATTAATCATTACATTCCCTACATATATTTGTTCACCTGATGGCGTTTGACATGGCATACCGCTGGGAATTTTATTTTGCAGGAGCAGTTTATATTAAATACTACAGTAGGGCCCCCTGGCTTTCATGTTTGTAACTGCAACACTGCCTGCTGCTCAAAACATAATTAGTTTTTCCATATTCCAATATACTTATCTTTGCTTATACACCATATTGGTATAGATATCCCAGTTTCATTCCCCTTCTTTGTTTATGTTGATGCCAATTGAATAATGCCAGGCGGAGATGGCGCGAGCGGGAAACACCCCACATCACTCCTTAATTGAGTTTGACACTGTTGCCCTGTGTCCTACTTTGTCAGCATGATTTCCATTAATAAATTAGCGTTTAGGGCACTTGTAAAACAGGGACTGACCTCAGGAGAGAAGGGGAAAGAAAATGCAGTGAAAAGGATGCACTTTGCATGCAGTGATGAAACTGTCTGAGGTTTCTGTACATTTATTCATTCAGGCTTCCTTGGGCAACGCATGGCTTAAAGACTCATGCGTCACACCTGTTTATATACATATAAACATGCTCACACACACACACATACACACACATGCACGCACACATACCAGCATGTCTTACTGTATAGCCTGTGACTTCCTCCTTCGTCTTCTTCCTTGCAATTCCGCTCCAGAAGAAACTGAATATTTAATGCTTCATTATTAAAGAATGAAATACAGTTGCAATCTCTTAGCGTCCGGAGAGACTTTTAGCTTGGCCGCCGTGATTGGCTGATGTTCCTGTCCTTCCCACCTGCAGGGCCGCCACGCTGCCCTCCGGCCGTTCCTCTGACAGCAGGTATTGCTCAGGGCCGTTCCGCTGCTGCTGCCTCAGTCCTTGCGCATTGTCTTCCCGAAGCTCCACCCATCTGTGATCGGTGTCTGCCATTGGTCACCCGGATGGGAAAGGCTCACGGTTCCCCCTCTGGCTGTACTTGTAGGTTCAGCATGAGCCATGAGCGGACAGTGCCCGATCAGGAGGAGAGCTTCTGGTCACAGGCCCTGGAAGACCTAGAGACATGTGGGCAGTCAGGCATCTTGCGGGAGCTGGAGGTAAAGACTTCAACCAACAGCCAAACAGAATGTGGGCCAATACAGAGTACAGGGCACCTGATGACCAATCAACTGAGTCGGCTCCTTATGCCCCACCCCTTTTCACCTTAATGTTATTTCCTCTCAGTAGCATGATGTCACTTCCTCTGGATGCATATAATATTCCTTCTCTTTCTAGGACAAACCAGACAGGCTTCTGGATAAGAGAAACCTGAGCATATTGGTACCCTTTCTGTGCTTCCTGTCTGCTTGTAGTCTTGGCATTTGGCCGCGTCCTGCTAATCATTTCGTTGGTTCTCTGTAGCCTGCTGGTACCCGGCGCGACGCAAGCGGGGTGCCCCGTCACTGGGGTGGGGGTGGAATGCATCACCCATGTCTGTCCTGACCTGTTTGCACATCACTCGGTTTCAAACATTTTTCATTGTGACGGCCAGTCATTCATATTGTAGCACTAGGGTAAAAATTTCCTAAATAGTAATTAAACTATCTTGTATTGAAGAGCCTAGATATGTAGTCATGGATCCTAGCCTCAGTTCTGGGCAACGACAATGCCGTAGCGTGCTAACATTGATACAATTTCAAAGTATTTCGTCAAAATAAGGAATTTAAAATGAACAATTCGAAGAATGGACAGTAGAAGGGCGATGCACCCTTAATGTTTCCATTTGAATATGAGCAACAGGAATCCACTTTCCGAAAGACTGCTAACGTTTGTCAGGAACAAACGCTGGAGTCATGTAGCTAAGTGGGCTGATGACATGAAAGACGTTTACAGAGCGTGGGCGGTACCAAGGCGCCGCTTCCCTGCCCGCGAGACTCGTAACCCAGCAGTCGAACGAGCCATTGATTGGGCATGGCGGTCGGCGCAGAGCATGATGGGAACTGTGCTTTGGTGGGAGGGGTTTGAATGCGGCACACGGATGCGGAGGTGGCTGAAGACTACAGCTGATCTTGGGGGGGGGGGGGGCGGGTATCTCACGGTGGTGTGAAATGTGTTTCTGTGTTGATAACCGGAAAAATCCATACTGTGCCACCTGGGGGGTGAAATC
>JAABNY020000063.1:22227124-22237210 GCA_015164015.2 Brevimyrus niger | reverse complement strand
TTCACATCGATTTTTTCCACTTTGTGGCGCTTGCAGAATGAGCTCTGAAGGTCCGTAGTGACAGACCTGGCCTACATGCTCTGTCCACCGGCACTCCATTCGCAGCCCGGCTCCATGGAGAGCAGCTCCTGGGTGTTAATCTGGCCCCGGTTGTACTGCCGGATCTTCCCCCTGAGTCGGGCCTTGGTGGGGTTCTCCACAATGTCCTCTCCGACGGGACGCCCCGCGTCGCCACAAGCGCCACGCTGAGTAGCTGTGAAAGGTTTTCAGAGGTGAACAACGGCATCTCCGTTATCCTCGGCCAGTGGATCTCAATCCAGTAGATGCTAGATTTACAGCCGAATGAGCGTGAGGCACTTTACTGCGTTGCTCAGGCACGCAGGTGATGGGCTAGAACAAAAACCCGGAGCGGCTGAGGTGGGCTGGGGGACTGGGTTGAGCACCATTCTACCGCAGTCGCTTGGGTCCTGCTATTAAGAATATATTACACATGGAGTTCCTCCACCTCGGGCTGGGGTCACTCACGCTAGGTGATCTGCCCCATGCCCCGAGCATATTTGACCAGTTTATTTGATGAATGCGGTGGTTTCATACCGTGCCCGGGCCCGCTTGAAGAGCTGGGCATGGTATGGAGCTATCGTATTGTCGTCCGGGCACAGAACACGGGCATTACGTCATATGCATATGTGATTACGGCAGAGGTGCAGCGTCTGCTGGAAATCGGACCCGACAAGAGCATCCAGGAACAATAAAACACCGGGAGATTTGGTAAAATACGGGACTATTTTCTTGTACGTGCGGCACAATTAAAACTCGACCGATCTACTGTGTAAGAGGACGGTGATAACCTCCATGGTCTTTTCTAACCGTGTTTTCATAAAAGTTGCATGGTGATGATGAAAGCACGCTCGGGCTTGGAATGTTAACCACACACCAGGGGGGTGGGGGCTGATCGATCCGGGCCGAGTGTGAGGGCAGCCCTAAGCTAGTCGGCAGGAAACAGACAGGAAATGAGGGTGGAAAAAATACCTGCCTTCGGGTATATGGAGCTGCACAGGTACAAAACCACTGGTTCTGCAGCTGTCACTCCGCAGACTGTCTGCCTCTGCTGCGCAGCTGGGGTGCCCTGGCCGACAACCGCAGAGATCCACCCCCTCCCACATCCGGGGGTTGCCCTGTATCGCCGTCGTGCTGTCAGCCTCCTGGGCCGGCGCACCGCTCAGGTAGGTGACTTCTGATTGGCTGCACTCGCAGGGGCGTGGCTGAGGGCCGGCCAGGCGCAGGGGCTGCGTCTCATCGTCCTCCACTGGCAGGCTCGGGGAGGGGTTCTCCAGGGGGCGGGGCCCGTCCTGAAGCTCGCAGAGCGCCTTTAGCACCTGGGTCAGTCACCATGACGATGTCACCACACTTGCACGCGCACACTTTTTCTGCATGTTCCGTTCTTGAACAAGATGACGAACCCAAGCACGTGAGTTATGCAGGCCCTGTGTTATCTTGTCATCGATGGATGTTTCTCAGTGCCAAGAACGCGAAGGCCGTACTTGTGGTCTTGGCAAGAGTGGTCTTGCTAACCCGCTATCCAAGAATGAACTTGGGTGCAATGAATCATGGGATTGGTCTGATTCGGTGAGCATGCAGCCAATGTACCCTTAATATCTGGGACAAGAACAACATCCAGGGATTTTTTTTTTACCATCCTCTCTAAACACTTCAGTGTTTAGTTTTGGAACAAGTCTTCAGCAATGTATGGTGACATAAAACGGGTACTCGAGAACACAAGTATGTTCAAGCGTGTATACTGAGGAACACCCATGGAAACAGACTGAGTGCTGCGACAGACAATCTCGGCCCCACGATCCTCCACCCTGAACCCCACAGAGCTAGGAGATGAGTTGCATTGAAGAATATGTGTAAGGTAGCCAACAATCGCCCTGAACTTGTGGAGACTCCTTCAGGACTGTCGAAGGAGCATTCCAGGCGGCTACATCTGAAAGCTGACTGAAAGAACGGCAAGAGTCTGCGATGCTGTCATTGATACGAACGGGGGCTTGGGTTTGGAAGCGTCTAAGAAAATTTTGAGATGCGGAACACTTCTCCTGATCCTGATTTGATGTGTATTACTTCATTGCCCCGTGGCCTTTTACTACAGGTTTACCATAAGATGAAATAACACAGCCGAAATGGAGACAAACGCATTAAAAGCAGGTGCTGCCAGAGTTTACACTGGTACTGTATGTAACTGTAGGGTTATGGACGTTTCTCACCGTCTCCGTGCCAGGCCTACTCCTAGCCCGCACAGCGGTGCATTCCAGCGCCAGGCCAAGCAGGGCCCGCGCCGTGTGGGCAGCCCAGGGGCCGGCGGTGGGGTCCAGCCATCGCAGGCACGCATCCATGCCGCCTGCGCCGTCGAGGGCCTCGCGCAGCTGGTCTGTCTGCGAGACGCGGCACGGGTGAGTCGAGCGGAGAGGCGGCGGCTTCGGGTGCCAAAAGGGCGACCCGACTTACCAGGTGAGCGCGCGTCCGAGCCTCCTGCACAACCTGTCCTGTCAGGGACTCCAGGATGATCTGAAACCAGGAGGATCTCAATGAATCTATCTGCTCTTCACATTTCTGCACCGGTAGGTGTCTCCTCACAGGCGATTCTATGCTTTTCTCACAGGGGGTTCCAAGGTGAGACCACACATCCAGTCATTCGTTATAGTCTACGCCAAACTGAGCGACGCATAAAAAAAATGTAAATACATTTACAATAAATCATTATTACATCTCGATATGAGATTTTCCAAATATAATTTATAGTATTATACAATTTTATTGAATATGTTCAAATAGCATTTTAATCAAAATTGCACCCCAGCAGAATCGCCTGTGATTCTCATTACAGTGACATTACTTTGATCTGGAAGGTTCTGTTTACTGCGTTAAAGCGGGAAGGTCTGCAGCAGCAGCTGCGGAAATGAAATCAGTCTGCTAGCAGGCCACTCACCACCCCTAGGCTGTACACATCCACCCTGACGGACAGCTTCCCGTCGCGGATGTACTCCTCGGGCAGGTATCCCAGCGTGCCGTGCGAGCCGGTTACCACGGTAACAATGCCGCTTTGAGTTACAGAGTGCGGTCTCAAGTGTGCTGTCCCAAAATCACACAGCTTGGGCTTTAGGCCGTCATCTAGCAGTATGTTTGCACTGGGGGGCGGTAAAAGAGACGGGCAGGAGATCTCAGTATGCTCTGGTATTGGTGTGATGTTAAAATTGCAGGGTTGGAAAAAAGAACAAAACACTAAGGTATTAGCGCACTAGTAATTACTGATTAAACTTTAATTCTAACATTTTTACTTTATAATTATAATCTATTCCAGTGTTTCACATCCTGGTCCTCAGGCACCTGAGGAACAGATTGGGGAAACGCCGATCTATTCTGTAGGCTGTGACAGTTCCAGGTTCTGCACAGTGATTAGCTAGATGCAGTCACCTGGTGATGTTTCCACAGACAACAACGGTGGGCCGTGCAGTATGCAGATAGTGGATGGCCTTCACTGTCCCATCGATGATGTCCAGGCGTGCCTGGCAGGACAACGGCTCACTTACACCCTAATGGAGGACAACAGGCAGGTGACGCTGGAGACTAGAGGACATCTAACCCCAGGGTGAACCGGGTGACATCTGGGATGCTCACCCGCGAGTGCAGTCTGTCGAATAGGGACCCATTGGCCAGGTAGGGGCGGACCAGGCAGTAGGTGTCTCCTTCCAAGAAGCAGCCCCAGATCTCCAGGATGTTGGGGTGCCGGTAACTACAAAGGGGAGACTCTCTTACAGCCAGGGTCATAATGCTCAGAGCCACGGGAGGCGAAGGGGATCAGCGCATAGAAAGTTCATATTCATATGATCCGCAGACATCCGACACACTGTAATTGCACAAGTGAGACATATATCAAGTGAAAGGAAACACACAAAAATTAAAGGGAAAATTACACCAACGCTGAGATCCCAGAGATGCTACCCAACACTATTTTTCTCTCCAGTAGTATAACAGCCAATGAAAACCCAGATCCTTGTTGGTTGTTCACTCATTGCTGTGCCACTGCTACTGTCAGCTCAGCCAATAGCTACACAGAAACAGTGGCTCGTTGGCATAAATTGCATGGGCAATGATGCTATCAGGTGTGTTCATTCATTAATCCTCCAACGTACCTTTGAAGAATCTGGACCTCCCTTTGAAACCGTTTCCACTGCCGGCTCCACAAATCCCTGTTTTTCTGCTACAAAGTGAAAATGAAGCGGGGGGGAAAAAAAGTTACTAACAGGTAGTCATATACAGCAACAAAAAAAAAAAGTAATCTACGAGCCCTGTACCTGCTTGAACATTTTGGCGACGAAGATCACTCCTCCTTTAGTTCCTCTGTACAGTTCAGACAGAGGGCCTTCAGCAATCTTACAGCTGGGGTGAAAATGTAGCGTTCCATTTAAGACGTCAGAGTACGTTATCAGAGCGTCCAGCTCGCAATCTGCCCAGGAGAAATTAAAGTAAAAAGATACGCTGCGTGTTCCTCAAAGATGCACTTGAAGTGTGAAATGAAAATGGGCTAAATATGAGCGTAGAGAAGGCGCCTCCTTCCTTAAAAAAAAAATCATCATAACTATGTGAAAGAAGCAACGCTAACTTGCAGTTTCATGCAATTCTCGCAACCACCACTGGGGGACTTTCATTGTCCCAAGTCTCACCGAGAATGAACGCCCGGTGCTCTCCGGGGGAGAAGCTGGCAGGCTCTTGATTAGGTGGGGACTCCTTATGTTCTGCCTCACACAGTGCCTGTCAAAGGAGTTGTAGCAGTGTCCTTACAGAGGCTGGCTTCATCTTCAATTCCGCATTTGCAGATACCAAAAACAGACGCTTGGGGAGTCTAGTCCAGAGGTTCTCAAATGCTGTGTGTGTGTGTGTGTGTGTGTGCGTGTGTGTGTGTGTGTGTGTGTGTGTGTGTGTGTGTGTGTGTGCGTTGGGGGGAGCAGGCCTGGTGTGTCCGTCTAGGATCAGGGCGATCTGATCTCAGATACTGACCCAAATTAGTCATAAGTAGGACCTTCCAATGCAAATAACAAAACACAAGCTGATTGACTTACCAATTAATTTAAACAAACATGACCACGATTTTAAACCAGGACATAGCCCAAATTAAGCTAGCTACTGTAATAAATAACCTGTTTTTGACACTGAATCTTTATTTTGTTATAGCAATAATTAGTATAACAATCAAATTATAGTACGGGCCTAAATAAAATTACCGTAGGAAAAAAAAAGTTTGAGAGCCGCGGGTCTAGTCAGAAGTTGCTCATCAGTTTCGATATAAGCATGTTTGCTACGGTATCATTGTAAAAGGTTTTGGACAGATTGGTTGTTTTTAATTTCCAAAATCACTGTATTAACAAACACGTCTTTTTTTTACATATTGAGTCTATAAAGTGTGATAGGATCATACTACCTGGAGAGACGCAGTATTTCCTTTTCGCTCCGGTAAGCTGTACTGCCGATGATCCAAATTTGTTCTTGACGCTAAGTTGAAGGAAGGAAAAAGATTATCACTACACATAATACTCCAACATAATTAAAATAGAAATATTTTGAGTGCAGGATCTAACTGAAACTGAATGCAAGGTTTATTGATGTACTAACAGTATTATTTGTATTCCTAATATTTCTTATTTAAATGCATAATAGCAGATTTTGGCCACTGGTATCACTTTTTTTTAGTATTTAATACATTTCGTTTTGAAGTCGCATTCACCTAACCCTAATTTTTCCTATTGGATATGTGTATTTCAGTATGTGATTTTAGTGAAGGCTTGGTTATTCAGGAGCACAATAGTCCCGTTGCAGCAGGGCTGACTGCAAATTGAGGTAATTTCAAATGCATCGTGTGGTCAAATGCTTCAAATATTTCAAACTGATTCAACATTTCCAACATTTAACTTTTTCAGCATACACCTGACGTTAAATAACAGGACACGACCCATTCATTCGCAAATGTTTATAAACCTGACTGCCTGATTAGGTGCTTTATTTTATATAACTGTGGCAATGGGTCTTGAATAGGTCTTATGAATGAAACAGGAGGTATTCGAATGCTGAGTCGTCGGCACATCCGCCAAGTCTAAGTAACCGGAGGCTTACGTGCTGTTACAAAGAGCTCCGCTGCTTTCCGGTGGCCCATTTCCTCCAACACGCCCAACAGGTCGCCCAGCGTCTTGTTCTGTAGACCCCAGCTCCAAAGCAGCTCGCGCGTCGGGCTTTTTCCAGCGGCCGCGATCCTTTCCGCGAGACGCAGCTCCAACCAACTGGGCAAGATGCGCGATGCTAAAACGAAACGACATTTGATTCAAAATCCTGCAAAACTTACCTAGTGGTATTAAAACTGGATTCAAGTACAGAAAATACGAACAGTTTGGCTAGATTTCACTGTTGACGTGTAATAGGCTATGTCGATATACGTACACTCGAATGAGATGTACATTTACAAGTAACATTTGTGTAATCACTTACCAAATCCCCTCCATCCGAGATTCCCGTCGCCACTGTCAATGATATTACAAAATTTCTCTATTAACAGCGGGGAGATTTCAAAAAGAAATGTTGAAGAATTTAACGTTTCCATTACTGCGCATTAGAGTTGTTTGACAGTTCGCATCTTGAAACTCAGTGCATTGGTCCATTCGGTTGTACTTTTAATCGGAGATGTTTGAAATCCATTAATACAAAAAGTTTTTCTACTGACTATTCATGTAAACAATGAATAGCATACGGCTATACGAGTCCTGTGGTGCAGTGAGGAAGTGCGAAGACTGACAAGCAGACGCAGTCTCCGTGCCCTCAGCCCCACTGTCTGCCGACGAAATCTGAACGCCGAGTTCCGCGCGTCATGCGCCGCGTATTAGCTAATCTTGGAAAGTTGGACGTACCTTATTATTTTAGCACGCATGATAAAATACATTTTTTGCCCAACACTAATAAGTGATATTTGATAAATGTAAGTGGTGGGTGCCGAACGATTATTGCTTGGCAAAAGGCCTACCCGAAATATTTATGCAATAGTTAAATAAACATCTAAGCTTGAAGATAGATAGATAGATAGATAGATAGATAGATAGATAGATAGATAGATAGATAGATAGATAGATAGATAGATAGATATGCTAAGTACGGTTAGCATGTTGGTTAGTTTATCAAAGACATTTCAGTGATATTGAACGTAATTTGCTTAGTTCTACATTATCGTGAAAAAGTACATTATACAGTTTATGTACTCTGTCGTACGTAGGATAGTTGCATTTTCTCTCAAGTCTGGCTGTGTTTATTAATAGTGTTAAGGCTGCCACAGTTCTGTGTTTTGTTAGACTTCTTAGATATGGCGTTAATTATATTGTACCATATTGTATCATAAATGTTTTTAACTTGGTGTTTTTCCCCACATAATGACTGCCTATATTTGGGAAGTTACCTGCAGCATTCGCTTAAGTCGGTTTCACGTTGTTTGACTTCACACACGCCTCCTGATTGCTGGGTGCCGCGCGGGTGGGCGACGGAAAATGTCACAGAAGCTCGTGTATAAAGGAAGCAGTGCCAACTGTGACTAATTTTGACTCTTCTGGATAAAATTTAGATCTGTTAGAGAACAGACGAACTTATTAATGTCTTGGACGATAACTTTGCGCTTATTTTCACAAAATAATTCTTGGTTTGGGTCTGACGTGAACCTTTGTGGTGATGTGCTGTCCAGCGTGTAGCCAACTGTGCCATCTCTGCTGTTGGGAAAGTTGAATGGTCGTTGTGAAGTGCATGGTCGTTATGATTTAGCATGTGTTACACTTTTCAGCCCAACAGAGGGCAATACCGATCTCTCAATGATAATGAAACCGAAAAGGGGAACTCCGCAATTGCGTTTGATATTTTTAGGTTGGTAATCTTTCAAAAGTCCCTGCCTTTTTGATTGAACATATATGGTGAGTGCCTAGAGATCTTAGTTCGTTTTGTTTGAAAAACGAAATTAATCGTAGTTACAGCTCTACTTTTCACGCTTAAAGCAGATATGGAAGAACTATTACGTTTTCATACTTAAGTACAGATACCACACAAAAACGCTAGTGAAGTATGAGTCATGCTACTGTATTCAGGTAAAGAAAAAAATATATATATATATTGGTTTTTTTTTTTTTAAATAATGAGGTAAAAAGGGCTGGGGCTGTCAATGCCGGTTAGGCAAATAACCGAGTTATCTATTGATAGGTTTGACGATTCGTCGAGTAATCGCGCGCGTGTCTGTATGTACTGTATGTGTATATTTATATATATACAATATGATATATAATGCGTATATGATGTTATACATACAATAAATTGCAACTGACACGAGGCAGGAACCAACCAACCATCAAAGGGTGCACACGGCACGCTACAGAGAGCAACCAGCAGTTCTCATAACACTATAGAAAATAATTTCGAAAGCCAGTTTCAATTTTTTCAGATTTTTATTGTGAAACCAGTAGACAGGTTTTTATCTTGTTACAAAGAAACATTAAATTACATTTATGATTTCATTACTTTTAATCAGAAGTTATAATTTGTAATGATTTTGGTTTTTACTCTTTCTGTAGCGAGTATGCAATTATATTGGTGTGAGTTTTAAAGTTCACCAAATAATACTCCAATTCAGTGCTTTTCATTTCCTCTGTCATGTGAATATTGTAGTACACAAGATATCTTTTGCACACTAGATTCACCTCCAAAGACATAGGTTTTGATTTTTTATCCTGGGTAATGGAAAACCATATAGAGGTGCTCAGTACAAAGCAATAGGCACACATAAATCAACAGAAAACATATCTGCAGTTATATGGTGACTCTATAACATTAGTCAGCTAAGCTACAGTATACTAACATACAGTCACTAATCACAAAGCTTAATTATGCAGCATTAAAAGTGAGGGAAAAAACACTAATGTTAGCCAGCCGTATAGATGCAGACTTCAAATACAAAGCAATATGTAATTTTATTTGTAGGACACCCCAATTTAATAATAACACCTCACTGTCTTTTGGGTGGCTGGTATTACAATGATTTAACTAATCGATCACACAAAATATTTGCTTCAATGTAAATAATATATTCAGTTTAACCTATAAAAGTAGGTACGATGTCATATTCCAATTCTGTCACCCATTGAATAGTCCTGTGTAGCAAAAACGTTACAGTGCAAGATTACTGATTTACAAAAGCCGTGATGCACTTTATTAGCAGTCATTTCAATTAAAACTGATGTGAATACAACATCTCATCTGGTCTGATCTGAGATCTGGTTTGTTGCCGAAGCAGGGATTTCTGTCCTGCAGTGATTGGTGATGTAATCCTGATATTTTCATTGCCGCTGGGAACATCTGAGGCAGCATCCTGTCGGGGAAAATGGAGGCATCAACTCAGTTGTTATAAAACCATCATTACTGCTGCACAGATGAATGATCATTCAAAACTTTACATGTCACAGAATTTTTCATTGAATGTAGTTTTAAATGAAACTGATTTCAAAAGCTCCAGGACGTGGTGAGATAACGCAATATAACATAACATAAGAAGAACTTCATTTATCCCGAGGGAAATTCTTTTGACTTAAACATGCTCAGTGCAGCAAGAGAATTAAAGACGAGACAATAAAAAACCTTAAAAAGAACAGAAGCAATTGTGCAAAAACAGAATAACAAAACAAATATAACAAAGTAATAAATAACTGTAACTGATATAATAAAATAACAGATAATTAGTGCAAGTGGTTAAGAAAGCAGCACAAAATGCAGGGAAGCTCGCTAGACCGGGGCGGATCATGGCGGAACTGAGACCCAACTTGTGCTTTATAACTTTGGCGCAAACAATAATCCAAATAACATTCAATAAATCATCGATTAATCGCAACGCATGGAATTCGCGTTCAATGTGAAGACTACTTACCAACATTATTCTTCTGCAAATTTCTACATATCAGGATCTGAGAAAAGAAAAAATATTTAAGACATTTGCTGCAGCTTCACTAATGCAAAAAAAAAAAA
>JAABNY020000063.1:22207865-22220009 GCA_015164015.2 Brevimyrus niger | reverse complement strand
CACGTGGCAGATGAGAGTGTTACCCTTGCCGTATTCCCCAGGGTTACGGCTGTACACCTGCACCTTGGGGGGGGCTGTGAGCAAGGAAGGGGGAAACACAAATCATTATAACCGATGGAAGCTATTTATTTTGTTGATTCTGGTCTTCCAGAAAAAAGTAAGGTAATGATGCAATTTGTGTAAATCTTCAGTCCCCCAACAATGGCAGGAGAATAGGAACAATTTGTTAAATATGAACTTATCAACGTTATACATCATTAACTATACATCTTCCGGTTTATATATATGGTACAATTCCTCAACCTATCATTTTCAGTATAAATGTTATATATCTCAGCACAATACAACCCAGTGGATGTCGGCAGAATTCCTTACCTAATCTAAGGCAGGATTCGGAGAAACACAAATTAATAACAAAGGCCACATTTAAATGTACTAAGAAAAAAGTAATATGACCTGATAAAGAGCTCATCTGCATTATCCAGGGAATACTATTTATTGGCCGTAGTCCACCTGAACCTCACGAAAACAATGCACTGCACGTTTTGTATGAAAGAGGCCATCTCAGATGCAACACGCAGATGAATGTGTCAGTGTACACAACTGAGTTTATTATTTAACAGTTTGTCCAGCAGAGGGCACTATTAAGCAACGGATCCCTATTACAAGAAAACGAAACTCAAGTCAAGGGGGAATTCCACCATCTTGAAACAATCACATCATTAAAAATGCAACTGAGGATGATTTGAATGTATTTATATGCGCCCGAGTCACCCATCACCATACATTAGATTCCAGCGCATATGAAGAGTTCCTTTAAAAATATTTGTTAATATAATTTCATCAGTAATACGCAATGCCCTTGTGCTATAGTCACGAACAAATAGGCTATTGGACGCATAATACATCGATCAGACAGAATTTTATTTTAAAAAATTGCCAAGCTCTGATAACACAAAGTGCTCAGTAATTAAAGATAACTCCTGAATAATTTTATGGTTGACGGTTATAATTTTGCAGACAAAAATGTAACTGTAACTCGTTTAAAAAAACAAATTTTGAACGAGTAGAAAGCACGTACCGTGAAAACGGAAAGAACCACAAAATACCGCAAACCACTAGGCTTAACAACTCGACCTACTAGAAGACATACTCAAAGCTTTTTCGATTCAATTGAAAATATTATAACAATAATTTAACGTCGATACTTACATTCTTTAGCGTTGACACTGCACAATGCCAGCGCCAGAACGACAGCCACCAGATAGATATTCATTGTTAGTTAAATCTGTAAATCAGCAGGATCTATAATCAGTTTTTCAGACTACGCTTAAACGTGATCTAGTTGGTACTAAAACCGAAAGTAAACTGCAGCTATGTCTATTCGCCTGTAAACCACGCCCAAGTACATATTCCAAGCCAATCAAAAGACTGCACTGTACAGTTGTCAGGTAAATGGGAAAGTATGAGGTTGCGTTTAATCCGAAGCGGCTGCGCATAAAATATAAACATCCGTTTTGCGTTTGTGTGCTTGGATATGTGACTGCATATAAAAGAACGTTTAATTGATATATTATAAAACGTGAATTTAACAATCGATCAGACTAGCCATGATGAACGTTAATCATTACTTAATTTAGAAGACACGTTTATCCAAGACGACGTATAAGCCAGTATTGATGTTTTTTTTTTTGTAGATGTATTGTTTATTTTAAATTGCTCAGGAGCACAGTGAGAAGGTCCGTTCTTTGAGATGACGCCAGCAAACACGCCGGAGTGTCCAGCCTGCGGAGCCTTTGTGCAGTATAGTTATATTATTCTTCTTCTCATGACCCATAATTCATACGCTCTTTATTCATTATCTACATTAAATCTATATTATTGTTGTTGTCATCATTGTTGATGATATAACCATATTACCCCATACCCCTGAGCAGGATAAGCGATTAGAAGATGGATGGATGGATGATTCTCATTATTATTCTGTTCCGATCAAGCGGCTGGGGTGGACTTGGCATCCTCAAGTTTGTGGCCTGTCCTTCCTGGAAGAGCCTCCAGGCTTACTGTGTCGGATCAGTAGTATGAAAGGACGATGGATGGCTGTCATCAGCTTATTTTCCCCAGTCAGTTTTATGACCAAGTAAAACTCCCCCCTGCTTAGTGTTTGCCTGGTGACTGTTAATATTCGTATGTGGAAATGACCATTTTTAAGCTACAAAGTGGCTAAGAACCACTTTAATCTCCCTCCGGTCTGACTGGTATGATAGTGAAATGGACCGAACACTTTCCCAGTCCCAAAAAGATTTCATAAAAATTTGATTGCTATTAATCAATAGAGAAGTATTAAAATGGGGGGGAAACAAAAACATGAACTGAAAAGGAAAGTCCCAAATTATCCGAGCCTCCTATCTACGTTTGAAGTTTTGTCCCCACCCTCTCTCTCTCTCACAGGACTCACAACAGTGGTTTCTATAGGCCTCAAATCTGGGGAATACCAGAGAGAGAATCAGACTTTAAACTGTCCTTAAAGAGAAACCAAAAGCCGAGCCCGGGTAACATCATTGACCTAGGGTCACCATGTATCACCATGCCCCCCAAAAGGAATAACACCCCAACCCAAAACACAAGACTCACACAAAAAACTCATAAAAAAATTACAGATTCACTCTCCACATATTTACAAACTACAAATACCAGCAAAGGGAGGCACGCAGTTCTTGTCCTGTACTGTGGCCCAGCAGCGGATCAGACGTCACACACGGCACGCTGATGAGAGAGGGTGCTCCTCTTCACCCAGCAGTGGATGTATGTATCCAGTGATGCAGTGAGCACTGCTGAGCAGTAACACGTGTGGGAAAAAATTCAGACCACAGCATTTTACCGTTTATTTACACATAAAAGAATAGCTGCAAAACCTGTTAAGTAACATTAAATGTTCAAAATGGAATTTTAATGATTCCCAGCAGACTACAGGAAGGAACACGATTGGAAATGTAAATGAGTAATCTGACCCTTATAACTAGTTACTCCATATATTAATACTTATCTAAAATAATATAATACACGTTGCACTTGCTACCTATACACGTTGCATACTGCTGTATGGATTGTAAGCATTTATTAATTCAGTTTTTCAGTTGTACAGCCTTCACAACAATAAAGAAAATTACAGTGAACACTAAATAATGTCTTCATACCCAATAGATTCTGTCTTCTGCAGAATTCTATTGTTCTATAACCAGTTATTCCAATAACCATAAAACATACACATGAACAGTAATAACACAGTGGTTCACACCTTGTGTATAGAGATTGTTTTTGTAGTTTTTTCTCAAGGTACTTCATTTGGCTCAAGTTAGCGAATTGAACTCTCTATATTACCCATAATTTGTGTGCACCCTACACCGCGGACTGGCTTCCTGTTAGATAACAAGTCGGTATTAACTGGCCCTCATGTTAAACAATACACCAAAGAGAGAAGTGCAATGTATACATTATATCCCTCACTGTATTGTGCTCAAGCTGAGTATCTGTAATTCCTTCCGGAGATTTGGAGTCTTGGTAAGATCGTTCTTCAGGCATTCGGCAATGTCAAGTTTGTCAAAGTCTTCCCGCTTCACCCTTTTACGGATCAGCATGCAGCAATACTCCTGTAAAGTGTAAACTAGATAAAAATTCACATCATGTTAAAATGCGTTTTTGAGTCGCTTCGCTACGGTGCTAAATCATTTGCGTAAAAAAATCTGCTGTAATTGCTTTAGAAAAAAGAAACAAGATATGGCAGTATCATCTTACCAACCTGGTGAGGTTATCATCACATCTTTATACACTGGAAATCCGTATTCATACTCTGTTAGAGTGGGGAAGTATACTTCTTTTCTGTCCGCCAGAAGTTTTGCATAACCATCAGGTGTTCTGAAGACCCAGGGATGAGCTTTTAAACCAGAAAACATTATACTTTAATACGACTCAAAACAGCGAAACTTTTGTCAACCAAGGCGGAAGAAGGTATCTACCCACTGAGAAACGTATTCATCTGCAAGAATTCTCCCGGCTGAATGTTACCATAGGATACAGGGATTCCAGAGAAATTTAGCCACCAAGCTGTGACTTCTCGTCTGGACTTGTTCATGAACTTCACATGAGTTGGTGTATCTGAATTGAGAGACTTTAATGGCTTTCTTCCTTCCTGGTTAGTCATGTTCCCTATGAGTATGCTAGCCTGCCTGTTGAGTTTGCCAATAATCTTGGTTTGATATGGCAGTAGATATACACTAGATGGCGCCAATCGTACCGGACGCATTAAACTGCATATCATGGTCATCTTGCTGAATTTGGAAAGTGTGGGCGAGCTGATTTGGAATATTTTTAAATCTTCCAAAACTCTATAAAGATAAGTACTGATCGTTAGTTTAATGAGATATGCAAAGTCTGCTTGTGTACTGGGCGTCCGCCTCTGCGCTCCAACTAGGCGAACGCTGTTCATCCAGTAAGATGCTAAGCGGAAAGTTTTTTTCAGAAGCAATAAAAATCCTCTGTGTATTTTAATTGTTGTGTTGCTATACGGATTCCAGTAATCAGACGCATTCTGACAAGTTAGGTATGTTAATATGCGTTAGTTGTATTCTACCCTGAGATATTATAGGTTGGATATTCAACAGATATTCAGATCCACACTCTTCAGACAAATCATATAAAATACACAAAGGGTTAAATACTCATGAACGTTGCAGTGCCCTGTGAGGTTTAGGTAGCAGCATAATTTGCACCCATTTTGGGGTCACTGGCTACCGTAGCCTAGAAGCTTTTAAAATATCTATAATACAATAAACGGTTAAATAAGTAGGTTCTACAATATGCATTCAATGTGAAGTCATTGGATTCTATGGAATGGAAGTTATTGCAATTAGTATTTTGTCATTTGGGCGGTAATTCGTTGATGGTCCCTAAATCAGCGATAGGCGATCGTCTGTGAGACCGTGGAATTAATCTGCGCGTCTTTCGACTGCTTTTTACTGGCTAGCGTGAGAGAAACACCGCTGCAAAGTCAGTAGAATGTGGATCTGAATATGCGTCCAATATCCAACGTAAAACTGATTTCACCTCGGTCAGTATTTTCAGCTGTATTTCCCACAGTACGTTGTGTACATTACTCCTAAACAGCTAAACAGCATACAAGTTCATTTCAAATAGTTTGACCGGCGTTTATTCGAACTGCTTGGCTGTACCAAACTCAGCCATACGTGGCCATGGTAGGTGAATTTATTGAAGTCTTATATGCAATACAGACATTTTGTAATGGAAAGCCGAGTCTGCAGAAGTGTAAAAAATGTCAAATATTAAGGCAATGATACCAGCTTCGTTCAGTCCAACATGGCTGGCATCGCATATTCAACTTTGGTTTTGTTTGCTAAGATCGTCAAATCGTGGTAAGAAACCTTTAGCTATATACATGCATTTGCAAAGAACACATCCCAGGGATTGATTCAGTATCATGTCTTGATCGGTTGTCACAATATTTTATTTTATTTTATCAGCAGTAATACGAAAGACGATTCAGATTCAGCTAGCATGTAGGGCTGCCCTACTAGCAGTGCCTTTTCAGCAGTCCAACCACTAGGGGGCGTCCACACACAACGCATTTCCTCTCTTTCGTTTTCATGTCCCGGCTGTTTGACGGACAGAGTGCTGCAGGCCGGATGGCTGCATTGTTGAGACGCCCGAGCTTTCTGGCCTTGCGGGTTTTGCTCAGGTGGAGCAGAAGGACCCGGCAGCCTCATATTCAACCCCTCAGTCTCTCATTTGCTCCCCTAGGTACTGTGACCTCCGTTCACTTGAAGTGTATTGACATGTTAGGCCTAACTGAGACGAGTCATCCTCGAAGCTGCTGAAATGAGAGTGTGATTCTAAGGATTCTGAAACTGATAGCTCTGCAAGTGTATATGGGTTTCGCTTGGACAAGGGGGGCTTCTGTTGAGCTTGCTTTTTGCTTATGGATGCCGTTTCCCTACTTTCTGGAGAATGTCACCCAGAAGTAAAGGCACTGGTGTCGGTGTCTGGCTTTCGGCCTCCGTGATGCTCCCCACCTGTCGTTCTCACTTGTCCCCAGGGAGGCACAAAGACAGGAATAACTATCCCCTGGAGTTCCCCCGGCAGGAGCTCCGGCGACGTCTCACACCCATCCAGTACCACGTCACACAAGAGGCTGGCACTGAGAGGTGGGTCCGTTGAGTGGAGGCGACCAGGAGGTTTGGGAGGACCACGGAGAATCAAACCCACGCTGATCTCCATGTCTTACAGCGTGCTGAGCATGACCTCTTGGTTGCCCCCCTTCTCCTTCACAGGCCCTTTGTAGGAGAGTTTACAGACCACAAGGAAAATGGTACATATGCATGCGTGGTCTGCGGGACACCGCTGTTCAGGTGGGTGTCCAAGAAAGGAGTGTGTCTGTGTCGGCACTCTGTGGGTGACACGTCCAGGGGTCATACTGGAGCCAAACTGGCTGCAGGATTAACAGTCAACAGGAAGTTTGTATCGAGTACCTCAGTATAACGGGTCCCACACTGGGGTTTCAGTAACCCCCACACCCTAATGATATCCACCTAGAGAGTGCAGCACTCATTTTTTTTAGTCCAAAATACACCCCCAGCATTTCACACTTGGAGCACATTAGTCTTCATAACGTATCATTTGCTCACTCAGCTTTGCATAATCCTGACACTCTGACTCACTAAATGTTCTATCAACAGCTTTTGATTTTATTTACTAATCAATGATCATTAATTTTGTGATTTGTGAGGCCAGTGAATGGCCAGTGCTTGTTTTTGTGCAGTTTTTTGTTTTTCTTTTCTCAGCTGTATAATTTTATTGAATTGCAGCTCCGATGAGAAGTTTGACTCGGGATCAGGTGAGACTCCACAGAACTTATGTCAGATCACAGGAAATCCACTGCACGCTTTAGTGTTTGTGTCATATGTGTCTGTGAGTGTGTCTAAGTCATCTGCAGTGTACGTGCACTGCAATAAGACTACCCAGGTTATGTGACTGCAGTTTGTGTTCATAATGTGCATTAAATCCACATATAAGCACAATTTAAAGCTGTGTATCTGTGTAGAATTTTATAACATGATTCTCATCAGATTATAAGAATAAAGAGGGGTGCAGTGGCTTTGCATTAAAGTTTCTTCACTGCGTGTTGCAGGCTGATGACAAACAGACTTATCGATGATGTCACAGAGGGGGGTATTACTGTGAGTCATACACTAGGGGCGCTCTGGCAGCCGCATATGGGATTTCGCAGGAAGGGCCGTTGTGTCACATGACATCATAGGCGTTTGGCGTGTCTCACCCGTACCGCGTGACTGCAGGATGGCCGTCATTCTTTGATCTGCTTCGTGAGGAATCCGTCGCTCTGACTGACGACGATTCCTGTGGGATGAGCAGAGTGGAAGCCGCCTGCAGTCAGGTCAGTCTCATTTCAGGTCTGCTCACTTACAGCAGGATGATAATCGCTGACATTTGGATTGGCGCTCGTGTGCATATGCGTCTGAATGAAGTGACCCAAGCTTCACACCTTTTAGTGCGGGGCTCACCTGGGCCATGCGTTCGACGACGGCCCCCGGCCTACGGGAAAGCGATACTGCATCAATTCCGCTGCCCTGGCCTTCCGACCGCGGGACCCAGGGGGAGCCGGCGGGGCAGCCTAGGGGACCCAGAATTTCTGTGCTGCAGGAAGATAAACCCGAATACTGCAGCTCCTCACGACAGTGAACCTATTCCCGACTCAATCCTGAAGTGAAAAATGACCTGGACTCAAGCACCTGCCAGCTCTGTACTCTGTTAGATTACTCTCTTCAGGTAAAATGCACAGAAACATCTGTACTCAGAACTGTGGTATGGGCACCTATATCAGCGCCCAAGTCAGAACATGTAGGAAAAGGTGTAACAGATATTGTTTCTGAAATAAACAATTCAGGCAGGAGTAAAATTGAGTGTAAATTCGAATAAACTTGTGATGTCAAAGCACCTGTTCTCAACTCGGTTTAAAAGTGTAAAGTTTAAAAGTCCATATAATTTCCGAAGAGTCAAAGTTGAAGGAAGCGCAGGCCACTGCAGATGTGGAATTTCACAGATGCCTTGTCATGAACTGAAATATCAGCCAGCGTCGTTCTGTCGTTAAGAACACGAGTTGTGATGCTGTTCTTAAAATATCAAGATGCATAAAGAAATGTAGGAACACAATTGGTGAGTGGGGTGAAAAATGCTCACTGGGTAAATAGTCACATTTTGGCAGTGCGTCTGTATTGGGACTGCATTTGTAAAAACTTAATGTATTCTTTTTGTTTATGTAGTTATTTCTTGCCGAATTATGATACGATAATGTTAAGTGAGATGGCATTAACATCCCAAGCCCTGGATTTCTTTCTGGTCTCCACATCCCCCCACTGGTTATTGGCATAGATTATGAGAAAGAATAACTCGTATGAACAGGATAATTTGGTCAATCATTCTTCAGTCAATCAGTATGTGGTGTCTGGCGTGTGGGGGTGTTTACCTCGTAGTTAAACTCTGCTGTAGTTTAAGTGTGACAGCGGTAGGTCTGTTTCACTGGGCCTGCCTGTAGTTTTGGTGCGTTTGTGTGGGAATCCAGTCCGAATGAAGTGTAAATTTTGCACTATGCGGTGCATAGCGTGCAATGTGGACGCTTGTTATTGCCTTCGTGCTCTGGTCACGCGCGACGGAGAGGCAGTGGCTATTGATCTGGACGAGTTTGTCAAGTTACCAGACCGCAGTGTTTCACATCTCCAGTAATGGTCCATCAAGATCCTCATTTGTGAAAAGAGGCCTCTGATGGCGGCTCCTCCATTACATTTGAGTGGAATAAACGGAAAGATCGCTTTCACTTGACAGAGAGAAAGACTCTTCAGCCATTTTGGCGTAATGGAGGTTTTCAGCACTGAATGTGAAAACCCTATAGACAGACTGTGGGAACGCCAGTTAATTGAAGGGAATTGAAGTCTAAATTGCATCACCGACGTTTCAAAACTGCATTTTCAAACCGGAGGAGGTCAGCATTCCGACAATCACAGGTACAGCTGCATTGAAAAAGACGTTCCTATGCGCTGGTGCAGTTTCCAACAGGACTGTACGTATGGATTTGCTGGCTTTCCCTGCCCAGGGCGTAACATATTTAGTTGGAGTGTAGCAACGTGTTATGCAAAGGTATTACATTAGATAATTTATTTTACTGGGAAGTTGGAACCTTAGAGACAGGAATTTCCAGACCAGGCCAAAGACATATTTGAGTTGTTTTTCCAGTTGGTAGCTCTCAGTATCTGATCGTATTTTGCTTAACAGACGGTCCAGTAGTGATGCTCCTGGTAAGATGGAACTAGCTTGGTTTGCTGATTTCAGTAAAAGTCTGGGCAACATGACCAAAATGTTACTCTAAATGCATCATTGTGTTGTCTCGATGTTTCCTTCTTTATAGTCACGTACCACTTGATGCCTATGCAACAAAACCTTTATAAATACCACGCACAATGCTTCATAGCCAGAAGAGTATCGTTGTGAATGTCTCAGTGACACATGGGCAGTTATTCCCGAGGTGGTGTCTGTGAATCCATTTCCAATAACTGCTTGGTGCGGTGGAATTTTGGATGTTTTCAAAATTATAGCTGATAATTTTATGTTAGGTTTTAATTTGAGTGTGAGTGATAGATTTTTGTTATAAGAATTTAGGTGTGTTGATTTTTTTTTTCTTGACTTTTTTTTTTTCCCTATTTGTTGATTAAAATTAAAATGTAAGCTCGGGATTTTGATTCTGTGTATCTGCATATATGAGTTTTTTTCCCCCTAATCTTTGGATTTTAATAACGTGAAACGGTGGGAGGTTTGCGTATGGAACCATGTGAAACCGGAAAATTGACGTGGATCTCTCTGCGTTTCCTGGCGATTTTAATGCAAAGTTAGCGGTAGATGCGCGCGAGGCGGCTTCGTTTTGCGGACATGCGGGGCTGCCGACTGGGGACCGTGTATTTCACTAATCATCACGTTTTAAGCCGATTATGGTGCCAAATCGTCCGCGAGTCTGATTAAGACCGTTATTAAAATGCATTGCTTTTGTCACCACGCTCAGTTCTTAATCTCCTCTTGTTTCTATGAATTTGGGATGAGGTTTCTGAAATTGAATAATAATTTGATCCGTTCATCTCCGGAGCCGGCAGTTTCGCTTGGCGCTCTCCCGCCTGCTGAAAGGACAGAGCTTCATTAAGTCGTATGCGTTTAATAACCGTTATCCATTATCATGTAATTAACACTCCCCATAAAGACTCGTACGGAAAATGCAAGTTTAACGGAGAAAAAAAAATGGACAGTGATGTGGGGAGAGTGGGATACACGGAACATATCTTTAATGAACTGGAAAATGTTCATCTTGTTCTGTTCGTTAATGGGAGGCGCTCAGCTGCCATTAAACTTGTGACAGAGCAGAAGGGGCCAATTTTTATGTCCCCAGTTTGTGGTTAATCTATTAAAAGCCCTGTTTAATCATCTATTTTTATCAGATAGCTTATTAAAGCCCCCCCACCCCTTTTGTCTGTGCGAAAGGAAAATGCTTTATAGATGAGCGCGCATGTGTTCGAGACTGTGCTCCTGTTGCTGTGGTTTGGGGCCCACAGATGAGATTTTTATCTGTGCTGCAGGTAGCAGAGAATGCTCAGCCGTCATGCAGCGTTCTATAGCTCTGATCCGCAGCCCGGCCTGCGAGCCATCTAAAGTTCCATCCTTTGATAGGGAGTGACGGCGGATCTCACGTATGCAGATGGCGCTTGCGATGTCGGTTGAGAAAAGATTCGCGTCGTGCAGTTCAGTGCCGTGCAGCAACGTAACATCGTAGGCCATAGGTCTCTCGGCTGAACTACGACAGGGAGAGTCCGTGTTTGTGTTTCTGCAGCGATATTCGGATCTGACGAATCAGCTGGGCGTCTGGATGGGGGCTTTCTGGGGGTGATGGAGATGACGCAGCCAGTTGGCGTTCTGTAGTTGTGTCCTGCTTTGGAGAGCGTGAGTTAGCTACACTGGCTAATTACTCACCCGTTTATGATTGCACAGACATCTAGCTGTGTCTGCCAGTTGGTGGATTACGCCTGGCGTCGCCTCAAGGGGCGCGTACTCGTAGACCCCCTTTCAGCTGGGACCGCCTTCCGCTCACCCGCATCAATAGACATAAAATACCTGCAATTACTTCCTTGGTTACATTACGTTTAACACACCTGCATCATCACCGCCTCAGTAGTCAGTGTATTGCGCCCCCCTCCCTGATAGAGATGCCAGCACCTATAATATTAACCGGCACGATTCTATGTAACCTATCATGACACACCAACAGAGGGTGACTCTCGTTCCATGTTCTGCCTCCATGTGCAGTTTGTCGTGAAACATGCTGGAGTTGATGAATGGTGTCCTTCCTGTGCCAAGACCCAACTAGCTCTATTCAGCGTTTTAGACGACATTTTTCCCCAGGGTGACGTCTTGCCACTTTTCTTGCCCTCCCCCCACTTTGCCTGACCTTCCATCTCTATACGTTTCTGTAATTTTGTGATCTGAGCTTTAAGTGTTTTATTAGGCATTTCAGCCAATAACCTGCAGGTCGAATTCA
This sequence comes from Brevimyrus niger, assembly GCA_015164015.2. NCBI lineage: Eukaryota > Metazoa > Chordata > Actinopteri > Osteoglossiformes > Mormyridae > Brevimyrus > Brevimyrus niger. The sequence continues at coordinate 22,208,350 of JAABNY020000063.1, read as the reverse complement.
AGTTCATGTATGTTACTTCCTGCTCCTGGGGTGTGAGCCTGTGTACAAATTCCAGGAGTTACCAAAAGCCTCCGTCTAACAACTAGAACAATATGTAAATCGCTCCCTTTTCTGTGCGCTTAATTAATGAATAACCTAATGGGTAAAGTGAGTGTGTCAGATTAATTAGGCGCTAAGTGAGTTTAAACAATTTGATTTAGCAGCTTGTGGATTTCAGTTTAATTCACCAACTCCTGCTTTCGCTTTGCCTTCCTCCACACCTTCTGTAATTAAAACATCAGAAGTGTGAACCTTGTCTCTTGGCAACAGTGGGGGGGGGGGGGGAATGATCTGATTAATTGTGGGATTTAATAAGTATCCCAGTGGACATAGCCAGGGAGGGGCAGAGGCCATACAGAATCATCTGCATTTCATTTCATATGTTTAAAGGTTCAATATTGGTGCAGTTCTGATAAAGCAGAGTAGAGATGTCATATAGAAAATGC
>JAABNY020000063.1:22179897-22201684 GCA_015164015.2 Brevimyrus niger | reverse complement strand
ACTTTGCGAAAACCAATACTTGTGTCATTCTCAAGGCTTTTGGTCCGGTGAAAACATCACATCGGGATTTCAGGAGAAAAAACAAATCTCTAACAACAGTCGTTTCATGAAAGCGCTGCAGATCTACAGTATATTTCAAAGTCTTTGCTCAAATCAGATATTCTTTGTCTTCCAAGAGCAAGGATGTTCATATACATGAAACATCTTTATTTTCTGATTATATAACAATGGTAAGTCTTTAGTATTTTTCAGATCTTGGTTACGGCAGACTACACAAATCCCTTAGGATTATTAGTGTTTTTAATTTGCTTCTATTACATACGAGTTTGAGGTTTTGGTGTTTTCTAACAGGCCTGGGGTGTGTTTTTATGCGTGACTGGCTGTAATACACAGCCACTACATTTCTGTGTCTCTCAGACACACAGCTCTGAATGATTCTATGCAGTTTAACTTGTCTGTTGTCAGAAAGTGTTAAGTTATATAATCATAATCGTTCTGCTGATTACCATTCAACAAAAAAACCTGAAACTATATTTTCTATTGAAATCAGCATTTATTTTTCAACATCTTTTCAGTAAGATATCAAAACTAAAACCAACTAATTTTAGGACAATGTATTTATGATAATGATGATGATGATGATGATGATTATCATTGATACTATGTTGCATCAGAGTATGAAACAAATGCCCTGTCCAGTTATTGTGTCTGAATGAGATGTTGGAATATCGTTTGTAGAGTTACTAAAAATAATTAGCATGAGTTCCAGTAGCTCCATATTTTTTATTCTTTTTAGAGGTAGATGTTGCCTGAACAGAACGATTCTCTGATGCATCTCTAATAGATTGTCATCTTGGAAATACAGAACAGCGGAATCATAGAGTCGGTGCTGGGAAACTTGCTGAAACTTTCTAACATCCAAAAGAAGCTCTATGTTTCATTTTGTGTTCCTGGCATTCACGGGGCCTATTATGCTTTATACAGAATGAAACACATTAAGCCAATTATGTCGATGTGAGGCTGTCCTGAAGTAGGCTAATTAGGCTGCTCGTCGAGCTACAGAGTGGCCATTGAATTTTACCTAAACTGCCTGTGTCAGGGAAACTGTAACCCCACTGCATATCCATTAAGGCCTAGGTCGTTAATGTTGCTGTTTAATTAGAACTGGAGACGAATGAGCGTTGTGTGGGTGTGTGTGCGCTTTGGTTGTGTGTTTACATCTTGCTGCTTTCTTTCTGCTTGAGAAATCGTTGTTCTAATTGGGCTTCTGTTAATCTCGGAATTGTACTTGTGTCAAAGGGCCCCCCCCCCGAGAAGCGGAATGTGCCAGACCGTGTGAGCTTCCACTGTGAACTCGTTTCTCCAGGGGCCACATTACTATTAAATGTAAGCAATTTTGTACTCTGTGTGAGCATAAATGGATTCTGGCATTGTAATGGGGGGAAAAAAATACGTCGGAGGCTGATTGCGTCCTTCGAGCCAAAATGCCGGCCTGTCACTGCGGATTCTTTTAGAACAGACAGGAGGGAGAATTGTGACTCCCGGCATTCATCAAATTATTCTTTTTTATTTCATTTATTTTTTTTTTTCATTTTTGGACAAACATGCTAAGCTGTATTGCCTAATATTTGTCTTTTAATTAATCTCATGGGCCCGCTTCACGAACTCATTGAAACTTGTTCTCCGCGGAAAGACCTGAAGATGTTTAATGTTTCCCGTCCAGTAGAGGGAGACATCAAAAAAAAAAAGCATGGGGGGGAAAATACATGAAGACAGTGAGTATTTCCTAACACCAAAGCTGCACATCACAGTGATAAGCTGTCTCTGTCTGACTGATTTTAGTGAGTGCAGTGCGTTCTGCTTTAGAGGGCTGCTACGGCAGTCATCCTGGATGTTGAGTTGATTTTGGCAGTATGTCGGTCATTCCTAGATCAAATAAAATAAATTGTTAAAAATGCAGAGCTTTTAGCTCCAGCGAGAAACTATATATATGTATCATTTCATTACTCAACACTGGTGATGCATGATTCTATTTGTCCTGAAGTATTTAAAATCTCGACTTTAATAAATGGCCGCGGTGAAATCTGCGCCATACATCTATGTTCCTTGTGATTGACTCGCTTAACAGATTGACATGACACCGTATCTGGCTGCAGTCCTGTGGCAGAGACCCTGACTCTCATACCAGCATTAGCTGAAGATGCAGGCTTTTCTATCTCAGCTTGAGAGAGGCCAGCCCGTGTGTTATGGTAATGCGGGAAGCGCGGCGCTGCGATTATGTATTGATAAATCCTATTGGGCTGCTATCGAAAGCGGCTGGATGGGTTTCATTCGCATGCGTTATACAACCATGCTGGGTACTGCAAAGCGATGGCGGCTCAGCAGCTTCCGAAGTGAAGCCGGCCAGGAAGCTGGAGGTGAAGCATCGTTCTATTTTAGGCGCCACGCGCGCGACGCGCATCAGTCAGGTCGCCCCGGCGCACACCCGCTCTGAGGCTCGTTAGCTTAATTAGGCGGAACTTCAAAGTCGCGCTTCTTCCAGCCTCGATGAGATATCGTCGGGAATTGTGTTGTGTCGACGGGGCCCCAGGAGCCATGAAAAATTCATGGAGGATTCGCCGGAATGCGAGATGCTGGCCGTCGCGGAGCGTGACCGGTGGCGTCCGGTGGCGTGCGGGTCCCACGCAGGGATGGCGCTGTAACCGCTAAACTCTCAAGCTCGGCAGAATCGGAGGACGCGTCCCGCATCTGGCCCAAACTCCGCCCCGATGCCAAGATCCAGCTAAAAAAGATATCGCCGAGGTGGACAGACATGCCTCCGCCAATCGGAGGGCCCTGCGTGGTCTCCAGCCGTGCAGGTGGTCCATAAGCTGCTGGCGGCTCACCCTGTAGAATCCCGCTCAAGTCCAGGGTCATGATGCGTGCTCCCTCTGGCCGGTACCGGCTACATTGCGATTCAGCATCGCACGCCATTAGGGTAATCCAGACCAAACCGGTACAACAGCCACTCATCGTACCTTTGATTTGAACAGATGGCTCGGCTGGCATTGGCAGGTTGTACCTGCAGAATCCAGTGATTACCATAAGCAATTTAAATGCTATCGATTTAACCTTCTGGGTGCTGTAATTGAGCCCTGATGTAGGGCCAAGCTGGATTTTTGCATGAGTGTTTGGGACGCAGAGGACGATCGATATGCGCTTTTTCATAGCGGCAGCGAATGTGTTAACCTGGAACCCGGAGCTATACAATGGTGCATTTATTTCTGGCAGTATAACGCACATTCTAGTGCATTAGGCACCAGTGAGGTCATCGAGTGGGTGTTTTCATTTTTTTCTTTTTTGCGTGGACCCTGTAAGTGCATCGCTGAAAGAAAGAAAACAGGCTGGTTGGTGATGCGCAGCAGTTTCAGGTGCAGCCCTCGGCTACGTACGCCGCTTTAGCAGAATATGACGCTCATATGAAGCAATTAATGAATCTGGCAGTCGCGCCCGGAATGCACCTGAATGTCCATCCCTCACTCCGGCCCTCCTTCTCTAACCCCCCTGTGAAAAGGTGAAATTTCTCTTGTTAATATTTCAGTGTTCTAATTGAGGCAAAAAGTCCCTCTCCAGGTAGGGTGCTACATCTTCTTTGACACATTCAAAGTACAGAGACCTTTTGGAATAAAGTGTTTTTTATTAAATTTTCATTATCATAATTTATGCTTGTCAGGGTTCATCGCGGCCATCGACTGGGGCCACCTTACTTTATCTGTTTGTGGCATCGAATCGGCTCTTGCAACATAATTCCTGAGGAGCTCATTCCAAAGCGATTCCAAGGAGAGGGTACACACATTAGCCAATACTTAGAAGTTCTTTAAGGTTGGAGAGCCTTTATCGTTACACACCAAGGCAGTGAGAGTCAGAAGAACAACTAAACTAGTAGCTGTTTTGTTTCCTGCAGTGATCAGCAAACAGCCACAATTCCGCTCTGACTTCATCCTTAAATATAATCCCTTCTAATCAAGTATAAAATGGCTAAATTCACTCTATATTACTGGACTGTTTCATCCTGGTTTTAAACAATTTGCTTACAAGAGTGTTTTCTGTTTAAAGTCTGTTGAGTCTTACTGCTTCTTTGAGGGGCTTCTACAAGTCGTTTTTGGTCCATCAGAGCCGAACAGGACAGCTTAAGCCTCACCTTCTGTGATGCATATGTGTCGTGTTTACTAATGTGCCCTGGCAGCCGACGCAACGGCGCCTTGGTGGCCCTTGGCATGTCGATCACTCCCCTACCTCAAAGAGGAGGCGTGCATCAAATGCATCGTACCACGCTCTAACTGAATGCGCAATATGTCCCTAATGAAAGTGCATAGAATGAGCTTATTTGTGCTTTTGTATATTTTACCATATAAAATGGTCACACTAGACCAGGGCTGTAGATTCTCCTGCTGAGATATCACAGAATGTCTGGGAAATATGGTCTACGATATACAAGTTAGCATCCAGCTAACACTGTTTGCTGATTTCACTTCTGTTTATTCTGAAGACCCAGGGAGGTGAGTTCCTCGCCGTGCTCCTCGGATAATGGGAGGAGAGCTGCGGAGAGACCCGAGGGGCCGCGTCAGTGTCGCGTTCGAAAGCGAGCGACGCGGAGGCTTCTCTGGGACACGAGCGCAGTGGGCCGGCTGCAGTGTGCTCAAAGCGTGTACGTGGCACTAGCGCCTGGCTAACGTGCTAACGAGGCTCTCTGCTGGTGTAGCCGCGGCCGCGGCGTGCATTCCAGCAGAGGGTTAGCTGGGTTTTAAGACAAGCTGAGCGTTAAATTGGAATTTGATTCAAGCATGTTTCACACTCTCTCTAGACGACCCTAAAGCGTTATGCTCATGTAAAACTCCTAAGCAGCAGGTATTGAGTCACACAGACAAAAAACTGGTAGCTAGGTGCCTTACTAGTGAGGAAAATTCGATTATTTACCTCACTAATACAGCTGAATTTGTCCCCGGTTTGCATGCCCGTATATTGATGACAGCCGTTAATGAGGACAGTGTGCTAGTTGTACATAAGTTTACAGGTGCATTGTTGGGATGGAGTTGCAAGACGGGAGCATTACAAAAACCAAAAGGCTTTTTTCTTCAACGTTGAGTCATAAATGGGTTTTTACGGCCGAGAAGTTTTGCCCAAGAAATACATACTTTCAAATCAAGACTAAAAGTCACAAAAAAATACCCAGAATCCCCTAGGTCAGCTTCCCCGGCTTTGCATTGATTCCATTTAGCTGACTTTATTTATGCTTTACAGCTGTATCCGTCTTTCAAGAACCAGCAGGTTTCCATTAGGCAAGGCGTCATTCACCAGGACGACGCAGCAATCCCCAACTTTCAACTCTTCCTCTCACCTTCCCACAAGACTGAGACCCCTCTTTCACCCTCTTTCAGGCACCAGAGATAAACACCATTTACGCGGACAGCAAAGAGAGAGAGAGAGAGAGAGGGCTGCTGTTTATTAAGACATCACATATAGGGCCAGGCACATGTATCAGAAGCAGCTCCTGCCTATTAACGCCTTAGTCTTACCGTGTTATTTGTTTAATGAGTGTTTGCCAGATAGCTGTTAGAGAACAAATACCTCCCAAGAGCCATAATCGGGAGACCTCATTATACCCGATATCGCGGTTCACTTCAGGAGATAAATCTGCCTGCTTCATTATCTTCATCATCTGCTGGGGTTCTCTCTTAACTACTTTTTTTTTTTTTATCGAGCTGCTGTGTTCAACCGCTTTGAAGTTTACATGCCGATTATACAGTACTGTGCGGGCTGAAACAGAGAAGGAACTTTTCATCGATTCAAGCCCAGTTGAGGTTCATCAACAGTTTTTTTTTTTTTTTTTTTTAATTGGGATTTATGTACGTGTTGTGCTACAGTGGTTTACTTTCAGGAGCAGAGTTATGCATATTCAGAGGCTGCCGGTTGTGTAAAACGCTGTGATTAGGTCATATGTCTGTATCCGAGACAGTTACAGTACCAGCCAGTCTGTTATTAAGAGGCCTTTTCCGATCTTTCTGTCACTGGCTAACTGACAAGGGGGGGAGGGCTGTAATTGTTATTTGTCCAATTACGTTGGCTTGCTGTGTTTTTTTTTCTCTCTCATCTTTTCTCAGTTCGGGAGCAAATTGTGTCACGGATAATAGGCAATACCAGCCATTAATCCTGAAAATTGCCACAAAACAACAAGCTCCATGGTCCATCATTGAGGGTTTGAGTAATCTCTTTAAGGGCAGCTTTTTATGGAGCGGTGAGTTCAAGTCAAATAAAAAAAGCGAAATCCCTATATATCAGCAACAAACATTCAACGGGATTCGACAACATTAACGCGTCTGTGACAGACCCCTCACCTTCTGAGTGCTGCGGGATAAGCACAGCGGCGTTATCTGATCCGAGTAACGGTGGTGTGTCTGTAGAGATCATTATTTGTGGCCCTCGAGCTGTTGTAGAGCATTGGGCAGCTGCACACCCTGTGCTGACCTCCGGGTCACAGAAGAACAGCTGTGAAGGTCCAGGCACAGGCTGACAGTAGACCCATCTGCTAAACGCTACGAATCGCTGTCGATGGGAAAGATTTCCATATGGTCTATGAACCATAGACTCGCTCTTATACATTGTATGTAAATGCCCCGTGATTTGAGAATGTCTAACCGTGTAATATTATACCTTAAAGAAATCTTTTTATTTATTTTTTTACTTTTTATCTTCTTACAAATAAAACCGTAACATTTAACCAACCCTTAAACATGAGCTCTTGGTACTGGTTCTGCAGTGTTCCCAGTGAACATCCTAGGGTGTTGCTCCCAGTGACTTCATCAGAGGCAGGAAGTTAAAGTTCCAGAAAGTGAAAATCCAGACCAAGATTTTGTCTCAGCCAGTCAGTTGAGTTCTCCGTGATTCTTTATGTTCGACTGGTTGGTTGAAACAAAATCTTGGTCTGGATTTTCACTTTCTGGACCTGAATTTTTCCCCCCTAGACTATATACTTCACAAATTTTGGATTGATGGATGGATGGATCTAAGTGAAGAAAGGACAGAGGTATGTGCTCTTTCTTCAACCCAGGCTTTTCATTTTACTGAACCTCATTTTTCTCTCAAACTCCAGACATCAGTGATTCTCTTGGATCTATACGAATGATTATGATTACATAACTCAAAGCCATGTCTGACACGTACAGCTTGGACAAAATATATTCGGCTGAAACCAGGCACACGGTCTAACACAGTACACTTCATTTAACGGTGGGATTTTTTTCCCGTTAATCAGAAACACCTTGGCGCAGTTAGACTTGAGAGCAACGCTAACCTGTATCAGCTTCTCTCAGGATGGACCCATTGACTGTGCATGAAAACAGGGGTCATGACCTCAAAGAAAGGAGGACAAGTGTAGGATCCTTCTAAAAAACAGAAATAAAAACCAATAAAGCAAATTTGTATAGAAGCTTTACAGAGCCACAACGGTCAATGACGAATCACAATATCCGATGAAAACCATGATATTCCTTGGAAGTCCTTCTTTTTCCTGCTTTGCCTGAATGTCTCAATAGGGAGATGATGGTGTTTCAGGTACCTCAGATCGACTAAATCAAACGCCCATCGTTTAATAAGGTGCCTTTGGTGATGCAGGCCTCAGACTCACATACGCGCTCAACACCAAATCAAAGGATTCGTGAATACCATCTTGCTTACTCCTTTTAAGGCTCTTGATGTGTGATCTTTGGGTTGAATGTTTTTTTTCTTCTTTTCATTTGCCTAAATTTGCCTTAATCTTTTAAAAAGCAATAGGTTTCATCTGTGGATGATCGTTAGCAACAGTTGCTGTACGACTATAACCTTCACACAATTATTCGGGATACATATTGTATACGTTATCATCTTTTTTAATCCGCTGACATGACGGGGAAACTCCTGGAATTTGGCTATATGTAACAAAATCAAAAATGAAATGAAAATATTTCAACAAAAACAGGTGTTAGAGGTTCACAGGGTGCACATTAACATAAGTATATTAATTCATGAAAGATAAAGTTCTATTTCGGCTTCTGGATCACCAATTATAATGTTTGGGAAGAATAAATTTTTTTAAGCTTTATTTATTTTTAAGTGTTTATGCATTCTGTAAAATGTATTTTGTATATTATTTCAATAATTCAGTTTCCGGACAAAATTTAAAATGGGTATGTTTGGTGATTCCAAGAGCAGTTTTAAAGAGTTCATGAGACCCTGGCAGACACAGGAACCACACAGCGCTCTCCGTTTCCATGCCAACTGATTACTAACCGGCAGACTCTTCAATTAACGAAACTCAGCTGGCCCTGTTGCCCTAATTGACTTGCTAAGTTTTAAATAGGGTCAGTTAGGTGAGCGTAAAGGGAGTGTGTCAGCGGAGAGCTGCGTGTGGGTTTTTTTTTTTTTTTTTGTATATAACATAATAGTTTTTGTTCTTAAGCTCATTTAGCTGGGTTTCAGCTTGCTTTTGTGAGCCTGAAGGGACTTTATCCCCGTTTTGTGTGAGGCTTTCATTTCATTATCAGTGTATTAATTTGAAATCTTTTGTGTTCCACCTGTTGTCCGGTGCCTCGGTGCTGCTCACGTGACCAATTATGCTTTACAAACTGGGATTAAGAAATAAAGAAATGAGTAAATCTCAATCCACTAAGCCGGACAGTGCTTATGAGGGTACAGTTCGCTAAAGCTGCCGTTGTCAGGCTAGGATTCATCTATAGATTAGCTACCAGAAGGGCTCGAGTTATTCTGTCTTTAAAATGGCACGTTAAAGCGCATGAAGTCCATTAAGAAATTCCATTTTTTTCCCCCCCTATTTATTTGGGGGAAAAACAGCATGGATAAATCCAATTATAAATTCCATGATTTTCACGAAGAAATGTTAATTTAGGGGAACAAGCATCTTTTGAAAGTTCGTTAATGGAGGCTGGTCCTATTATTTACCAGAAAGGTAGTTCCAGTAAAAGGCCTCCGTATGCAAGGTGATGGTTTCACAGCAGAGGATTTGCAATTACTACCGATCCAAAAATAACGACGTCACAAAGTGTAACACAATAAAACTGTATTACCATCTGTGTTTAAAATGATTATGACGCTGCATTTCATGTATAACAGTAGTCCATGCTGGGTAAAATGAATACTAAAACGTGTTTATAGAGATACAATTCAAAAAGGTCAAATTAATAAAAACTATTTCCCGTACTAGCATGTGACCCAGCGAGTTACTATGCTACATTGGATCCGACGACCATCACGTACAGCATGACTCGCACCTTCTTCTCTGCCCTGTGCATCAGACCATGCATTGCAGCACGGTCACCGCAGCGTCGATACCTCCATGCTTTTTTTAACATTCCGTCCTAAAAAGATCCAATGCAAAAAAAAAAAAGAACCACAAAATTCAAGTGTTCGCATTTTGATGCTCAAACTTCTTAACTCGTCAGACCTGTTCAAATATATACAGCAATTTAATAATGATAAAAAAAAAAGACACTTGTTCCACAACTCAGTTTTTCTGGAGAGGGTTTGGGGAAATGTTCACAAGGTTGGCCCTTGCTTCAACCTAACCAGATTCAGTTCAGTTAATTACATACTTCAGAACAGGAACGACAGGATCTTGTGGACTGGGGATGCTCCCATTAGAGGAACCTTATTCAACCTGAGATTTTAAGGTTGCTTCTGTTCTCTGACCCATCAGTGGACCCACACACTCGAGTCTGAGATCTTCGCGGGGTCCCTCAGTGTCTAGTGAAGTCTTTATAGTAGCTGTGCTTGTAGGAATAGCTGAGAAACAAAAGTGGTCCATCAGGAGAACATCCTGGTCCTCTCCTCTGCTCCATCTGAGGTCTCCATCTGAGGCCGCGCTTTGCGGGGGGTGAGGGGTGGGGTTGTTATATACATATAGCAGGGTGAGCCCGGATTAGCAGTGGGTGCTTTTAGTCTGAGACCGCGGGTTCCCTCGGAGGCCGGCCCCCTTCCGCTTCCTCCAAGGGGCTTCAGCGAACCTGGGTGGTGTAGCCTTCCTTCACCAGGCCCTCCTCGTAGTCCGTCTGGCACAGGATCATGTTGTTCTTCAGGAAGAATTTGTCACCCACGCAGAACCTGTGGGAAGTGGGGGGGGGGGAATCAGGGTGTTGCGCAGGAGGGTTTCTAGCTATTGAAAAGATTCACGGCTAAAGCCAAGTTTGTCTGAGGTTTCACTCTTTTTTTTTTTTGTTTCTTAAGGAAGATTGGCATTAGGGCTAAAATACTCCGGGCTGTCGCCCCGAGAGATCGGGTCTAACGACGCCGCCCGTGGAGTCGAGGGAACGCCGATAGAACACATCTTTTCATTAGCAAGGCAGCGCTGTAGGTCCCCGCCAGCCCGCGAACACACATGACCTTTTCTAGTCGTCGCGGGGGCCATACTTGACCTTTCGCCGCGCTCGGGTCCGGACTGAGATCGACGTGACTGCCCCCAGGACTGTTATACATCCTCAGGGGGAAGCTGGACACCGGCTGGGCGGGAGGCCGGGCTCTTTACCTGGGGTCGCCTGGCCTGCCTTTATAAGGGTCTTCCAGGGGAAAAGCATCAGCCTCCACCTCCAGAAGAGCTCAAGCAGTGCAATTCATCCCCAGAGCGCCACACTTAAGCCAAAGAACACTATTTTTTTGTTGGAATAAGGAATCCTCGTCATCGAGAGGGGGAGTATTTCCATAAGGCGAATCAACTCATTAGGAAAACGTGTTAAGTCCATATATCTGAATACTCAATTAAGCTAAAATTAAAATATAGTATCACCCTGCTAGTGTTCCACTATATTTGCTTAAGGCAGATTTTCTTCAAGAAGTTGTCACAATGTTACATTATGTAAGCTTCTAACACGAGGGCTTAAACATGACTGTGCTGTTCTAGCATAAATACAGTAGATTAACAAACCAGATGCATAGAGGGGTTAATCTAATGCCGATTTATTCAGCACAGTAACCCCGTCAACATGACTCATGCTTCCCATGAAATTATCTTCACTGAGACGAAGCCTCCTGCTTGCGTCGTTCTGCTAACAGGACTCTGCCTTGACATTTATTCTCCACTTTACTTGTTTGCTTCATCCTGCCAAATGTTTCGATTCTAGCTCACCATTGTCCTGCAACTTTCCTTGCGGCTCAAGTCTGCGTTCCTCACCTAAGCTCCAGAGTTCAGTCCGACTAGCCGTTGGATTTTCGCACAGACGCTCCCCGGGTTGCGAAGATTCATGTTATGATATTTAAACCTTATAATGTTTTTTTTTCACTTTCAGTACATTATCCAATAAATTTTAATGAGATATTCATATTTGACAATTCATTATAAAACAGGCTTTGCGTTAATGGTTTTGCCCAAGTGTAGGCTAATGTAAGTGTTTTAAGCATGTAGATTTTAAAGCAGGCTATAGGCTAAGCTATGCCGTTTGTTAGGTTAGATGTACTGTATTGAAATCCATTTTCACCTAATGTTATTTTCACCTTGCAGTAGGTTTAGGGGAACGTAACCCCATCGTAGGAGGCCGTATTTATTCATGACTGTGCGTCTACCAGTACCGAACCACATGGAACTTCTATAAGTCGGCATGTGATGGCATCAACTTAACCTTCAGATACTGACGCCAACCTTAGCAAGGAGCAGAATAACACTCTGTAACCCTGGCGTCTCGACCGCCTGCTTCAGATCGCCAACACCTAATGACATTCTCGGGTGGCCTATTCCACAGTCCTTTAAGGTTCTAGAATTTCTGATGTTTTACTAGTTACCGAGGCTGCAGGATTTCCATGTAACTGCAGCTCCCTGGCACAAACGTCAACAGGAGATGAATGGAATGTGGGGCAGCATCAGATAAATCTGCTGATTCAAGTCTGGATGTGATAACCCATTAGCAGCCAGCGATTTGTTAAAAGGGTGAGGCGGCTTTTCATGGAATATTTTCCATCCATCTTCTAACCTCTCAGCCAGTGATTTCACATTTCCAAGTTAATCCCAACGCATATGTTACACACGCTCAAGACCTTTCCATTAATATCCGACTAAAATAATATTTTACACCCGCACGTGGTGGTCGATTTATTTATTTCGCCCAGGTTGCATTTTGACACAGGACGATTTCATTGAGCAAAACGCCCAGACAGACAGAAGAGTGCGGACCTTGGGGTGGGCAGCGAAAAGCTGAAGATGAGTGCCCCCCCCCCCCCCCATCACGGCCGCAGGATTTTATGTATTATTTATCTGGGCTGTTGATCAAGTGGAATTATATACAAAAGTAGAACACAGGAAGCTGCAGGCTTTTTTTTTCCCCAACGAGAGTGTGATAGAAAGAAAGCCGGCCACAGAATCACGTTAGCATAGGCTAGGCGAGCCAAACAACATAACGGGGACTGATAGGTCAGCTCAGAGAGCTTTAACGCCTCTTATGTTACCCTGATTTGGTTAGAAAGCTAGCTAATTAGCCCTGGGGTTGGGCTAATTAGCCCACCACACTGTGGCTGGTGATTGTGTGATTCTTTATAAACGCTAACCCACTAACACCCTATTCTGACATCGAGAAGAGGTTCATCATATCATCGCTGTCCAATGAAAACCATGTTGTCCACTTTCTGAAAATTGTGACTTTTTTTTTTTTTACCATAAGTGGAATACAATCATTCTCTGTTTGCTGATGTAGTTTGACATATAATTGACCAATGAAAGGATTTGTTATGAAGTCATCTGTTTAACTAGTATTTATGGTTGTACTAGTACTGTAACATTTATATTCATGAAGGTCGGTTTTATATTAGTTGTTCATCCTGTACATTTTTAACAACTTAACGTTGATAGCTATCTAGCTAAGGTCATTGATATTTGTAAATGAAAAGCAAGATTTGTTTGCATTTTGTTGACACTGAATTCGCCTCACTGACAACAATCCACATAAGTCCATTTAAAACATTAAACCATTAACTGATGGCTGGGAAAATATTTGATTTATGGCGCTAAGAGTGTCTCGCTATGATGTTTTTTTGCCTTATTTTGTAAAGTGGTTTCCGATAAAGCGCGTTTTGTCACACTCCTGTAATAACAGATTTTTAGGGATATGCGTTTTTCATTGGACGGTAACGATATGGTCAAGCCCAACATCCGAACAAGCCAGACCATGGTCACTTCCCCAGAGGTCGTCCTCCCCGCAATACTGAACATCTCCCAGGAAATCCCCAGAAATGAGTCACCTGATTGAAGCCCAGTGCTTATACTGTCCGTGGCATTCATTTTGGGTTCTACCAGACGTGGATAGTTCAGGTCCAGAAAGTATAAATCCAGACCAAGGTTTTGTTTCAACCAACCAGTTGAGTATAAAGAGTCACAGTCACAGAGGACTCAGCGGGTTGGTTGAAACAAAACCTTGGTCTGGATTTATACTTTCTGGACCTGAAATTTCCACCTCTGGGTTCTGCTCTCAGCTTGTTTCACTTCCCTCCCTCTCTGGATCTGACCATATGCCTGTCATCCATTCTGATTTGAAGCTCACAGTTAAACATCATTTCATGCTGCGTTTAGGTTCTCCTAGTCTGTTCGTTTGTACACATAATCACATATAGTTCTTCTAATTTTGGTTCATCTTAATGACACGTGAAACGTTGGGGCCCACGGGTGGGTGGGGCTGCATGTGACCTGGCTTGGAGACTGAGGTCATTGCTTCCACATCATTCTTTCAGTTAGGTGACTAATGTGCCCCACAACGCGCTAAAAGTGTTTCTGGGGGCTGGAGACGGCCAAGAACTTTTAGAGTGCTCCACCAAACCGTGCGGCTGCCAACCCATAAACCTTCTCCCACCATCAGACGAAATCGCGACAGACGCTCGGACATGCTGGAGTGACCCAGGCCTGAGCGAGTGAGCCCTGCTGATGGGTATTAAGCACTCGGCCTGTCCTGGGGGGTAAAATTAACCCGCTGTCCAGGCTTAAGTGGCTTTAATTGGGAGGAAACTGGGCTGCCGTGCGCTCGCCTGCCGGGGGGAAAGCCGGCTGACTCCTCGCATTAGCCACGTCCGTCTGCACGGGCCGCGCAAGTGACAAGGCGGTAAGCCCGGCGCGAGATGTGCCAGACGCCACGACGAGGCACTTCGGGAGATGAGCGGAGCGGGAGCTTAGGCGCTGGCTCAGCGTTTCCCGGCACTCAAAGGCAGCCAGGATATTTACACACGCCGGTCATGAATCAAGACGATCACAGTAACCGCTACACCACCACCACAAAATAAATATACACGCTCAGTGGGCATTTTATTTGCTGCACCTCACGAATGCTTCGGTAAAGTCTGCTTTTTTGACTCCTGGAGTTTCACAGAATATGGTGCGATAAACAAAACACGTCCAGTCAGTGGCAGTCCTATTGCTGAAAACACCTCGGTAATGCGAAAGGTCAGTGGAGCACAGCCGGACTCGTTAAGGCTAACGGGAAGGTCGCAGGTGCAAAAATACCGGCTCAGTACAGCAGCTGTGCGCAGAAAGGCGACGGCTTATCAACCCCTGAGGCTCCGCTGGAGGTAACAGGGAGTCCTACCTGGTGTGACATAGGGGGACCTAATAAAGTGACCATCGAATGTGCATTCTGACCACGCCCCACTCGTATCTGACCACGCCCACACTGGTTGCCTCCGCCCTACTGATGGTACAAGCCTCAGCATTGGTTAGGGCAGTGATAGGCTCCACCCCCAGCTCTTAAACTTACCTCTGATTGCACAGCTGGCAGGCGAAGCAGTCTAGGTGGTACACATTGTCCTTGGCCCTCATGACCATCTCGAAGGCAGGGATGAGCTTGCTGCAGGCGGCGCAGTTTCCCGTCACGCCGAACAACCTGCGGGAGACAGCCCCCGTCAGAGGGGTGCATGCCGTAAGAGAAGGAGCCCTCAGGTAGGCTTGCCCCGCCATGGATGGACACCCCCCCCCCCATCTGGGAAAGGAGGGCACCAAACACCGACGCTCTATGGGCACCTGCAGCATCAATCACACCCTGTTTGGGACCTTCCGAAAACACAAAAAAAAATGTTCTATAAATGTTCTATGGTCTATAAAATCACCCGATAACAACAAAAAATAAATGAAAAACTGTTAGAGGAACTTTGTGCGGCATTCTCCCACAACTGCTACTATACAGTCCGAAGCAGAGAGAACAATTTGAAAAATTATCCCCGGAGTACAATGCGCTGATGTTTACTCAGCCAGCTGCACTTTTCCTGCAGTGTGTCTCCTCAGTAATCAATAAATAATGTCTGTCTAACGCCTGGTACGGTTAATCAAGCAAAAAAAAAACGTGTCATCATTTATTTTTAATCCCACCCGTAATGGATAAATCGTTAGCGACCCGCGGCGCCTCCAGGGCCGACGATAATGGCGCTTCTGTATATAACGAATGCAAACAGATGCAATCCGCTACCATGACAACCGAGTAAAATGCAGAACGCTTCCATTTTCAAATGGGCACAAATGGACACCACAGGGTCACGGGGTTTTTTTTATTTTTTATGAGGAACTAACTACTATTGCATCACTAGATGGTGCACCCCTCAGGCAGTCTGACGATGGACTATTCCTTCCTGCTACTTATTTATGCTAGCCCCAAAATGCAGTGTGGACATTCCAAACAGTACTAGTGATGGGGGGGGGGGGGGGGAAGGGTGAGTACAAACACGACATCTAATTCCCTAATTGCATGCCACTCCAGACGCAAGACACCCCATCTATGTGAACAAGGTACCTCTGATGGTGCCCACTCAATTAAACTGTTTATTTTCATTTGATTACAAGCCTAATGAGTGTCTGTGGATGAGGCTCTTATTTCCGTTCTGTGGTTTCACAAGGTGAGTAAAGCTGTAAAAAGGAACATACAGGAACAGTACATTTCATACAAACTATACCAGGAAAAGAAAAAAAAACATTTTTATAAAGTCCGTCGGTAGCACTGAGCCACACATTTATTCAAATGAAGAATCTAGAACAATGAAAAAACGTTTTTTTTTATTATGCACTTGTTCTTCTCTTCTGTCTGGGTTTAAATAACACACTGAATTAGATCCAGTTTGTTACGCATCAACAGGGCATCCAGCTGAAACATTATGTAGCTGCCATATTTTGAGCAGCATGTTGGTAGTGCTAGCCATTTGAACTTCTAAAAGAGCGTTTCGCTTTCACGGCAGAACTGAAACGCCGTCCACCATACAAGCAGCAACACCTCCATATGCAATAAAGATTAATTCATCCTCCCGTAAAATGAGCGCGGGCTTTTAAAGCCATAGACTTTTAATCACACACTAGAGCGATCTCTTTGACACGACAGCATCGTTTGAAAATAAAATGCATAATTACACACATGTGCTCACAGAGAGGGAAAAAAAATGAAAGGAATATAGATGTAAAATGGAAGGATGATGAGGAGGAGTGGCATCGAGCAACTCTCCAACAATGGGCTGCAATTATACGGTATTTCAGCCTCAGGGGGGGGGGTCACAACCTATTGCCGTCCGGAGCTACGTACAAAAAATTCACAAACTAGTCAAACTTGCAACAGAACGGGGGGGGGGGGGTGCTAATGATGAGTGAGAACGCACACGTGTCGGGGCTCGTGGGAAAAGCTGGGGCTAGAAAAAAGTACGCGTCTTCTCCCTATTGTGACCAGGCTCTGTTCCGACGACCGGGGCGTTAAGCGAAATGATCACTAAGCGACAATCATGGTACTCTGGGAGTGATTGTGTTTACGAGTTTACTTCAACCCTCCCTATTCAGTCTCTCATCCTTCATGAATTGTACTTCAAAGATCTGCCTCCCTTTCGGCGTGAGCTGTCGTACAGGCGTACGGAAATTGGCCCGAAAATGCCCGCGTCGGACGGAAAATTATTATTTTTTTATTACTGTCGTACGTGCAAATGGTTACTGGCGGAGTCAGTCGCCAGAGAGGAATGGCTGCGCTTTGGTTTTGGAAATTGAGCGATCCCTGCCCCCACACCCCCAGTGGCCGCCGACCGCGGGAGGGGGGGTTGGAAACCCAGACTTGAAAGCACCCGTCTCACCGTGTTCAGAAAAACAGGGAGGGGTATATTAAAGATCACTTTGTTTTGGTGCTTGTCCAGTTTCTACGGAAAATTGAGTGATGTTGAAAAAAAAAAAAAAAAACCCACCCCAGACGATGGTGTCAGAAATCCTAACCCCAACCCCCCCACCCTCAAATGCCTTAGGCTCGGTGAGCATTTATCAGCTGCCTGATTAGAATTTGTTTCCATGCAAACCATTGATCATCGACCCATTACTAAGCAAATGACAGTTAATTACGCACTACATTAACCAGCAGACCCCGAGCCTGGCTTCCCCGTCATCAGTCAACATGATGGATTCCGCCTATCCCGTGATGCACGGCAGCCCACAGTGGCTCACAAGGCCACGAGCAAACCTCAGATCTCACTCTCCGGCCTGGGAAATCAATGGAGATGTGCATAATTACGGGTTCTGGCTTAATAACAGGCCAGTGATTTGTCGCGTCTAAATTATCACTGGCGACGCTGAGCACAGGCCTCCTGACCCCACGTTACAGTCCATCTTCGGCAGGGAAATAAGGTGGTCATATAAATGTAAATAAGGAGCGTAAATAAAAAAAAGGCGGGGGGGTGGGGGGGGGGGCAAGCAGTGGCGTGTTAGCGCAGCAAGAACTTGGAACCAGGGGTGAGAGTCAAGAATGGGCTTTTTTTGAGGGCAGGAACAGACTCTTTCCCCCGTGTCCCAGCTAACATTCAATCTTCAGTTGCACAGCGAGAGGTTAATTATCAGTTACTGCTTCCTCCCTAATAGGACCAGACCTACCATGGAATATTACCCGAATGTCAGCCTGAGGGAGCAAAAACGTGCTTTAAATAGGGACAGAGTCTCGCCTCTGCCTTCTGTTTTTTTTTTTTTTTACAACCCCTCTCTCCCGTTTACTCCTATCATCTGCTATCCTGTATTCTGGTATTTCCCGATCCGGTCCTCAGGGACTGCCAGACAGTCCACGTTCTTGTTTGTACCAGGACCTAGGAGGCAGCAAAAATGTGGACTGTCTGGCAGGGAGCAAAAATGTGGACTGTCTGGCAGGGAGCAAAAATGTGGACTACCTGGGGGTCTCTGGGGTTTGGATTAGGGAACCCTGCTGTATTCATCTGGTGCAGCCAGACCAGGGCACGGTTAATGACTCGACGTTTCCTTGAGGTAATCTGAAAGGGCGGGAGCTTTGAGCAGCTCCTGCCAAACCGCTCATGAAAGTGCTTCTCCAAATCAGCTCTGTTTCCAGGGTGGTCGACTTTTTTGAGAGAAAATTGTTTTCCTCGCCCTTAACCTATACTGTAAGCATCTGCCTCCCACATCTAAGGTTTAATTAGTTATTAAACCTTTTATGAAAGAGCCAGGCTGTTCTATGCTAATATTCGGCGAGGCACTTTGCAGACCTGCAAAATAAATTGCCGTGCTGTAAGGTTAATGGTGACGCATGTCGAACCCGGTGTAGTAATTACACAATCATGTCAAAGCTCTTAATGCTTTTAGGCTCATTAGCTGACGCCTGTGGCTAATGGGGACATTATGCTACCTACGGTTCTGCCTTTGAACCCTGTATTCCACAGCAAAAGGCTTTATCTGCAACATCCATTCAGATAAGAGAGAAACTCGGGGGGGGAAGAGAATGGAGAGAATTCAACCAGTAGGCTGTAGCACTGGGCTACTGGTCTTTCTTTAAAGCTCATTTACAAGCGAAAGTGCTAAATATAGTCACGCTGTTGTTTACAATGGCTGAGCTCAGATTGGGATTGATGAATCCCGCGAGGCAGGGGGTGCTGTTGTGTGTTTCCACCCGCTGTCTTTCACATTGGATTTCTGTTTTGGGTGCTGAAAATAAAGTTTGGCCTTTTCCATGTGACCATAAAGTTACTGCATCTTCTGAAAGTGCTGGAAATCATTACATGTTTTGCTTGAGCGATTTATTGGATACTCATTGTATTATGCAACCACATAAGCTCCAAGACCAAATAGCGAATCAGTCACATGACAAATCTGAGCCAATGAAAAAAGCTCTAGGTTCAAGTTACCTGTGGGTACCAACTGAGTACTGTCCTCGTCATAACTGTAGTCAACAAACTGTGATGTACCTGGGGGAAAAAACTAAGACTGACTTTATCTCACTATATACAGCATCATGTGACCTAGGCTGGTGTGAAGAACCTTGAATTTAATGGAAAGGCTGAAAGAATGAAGAACGGCTTCGGATCGGGCAATGCATTCAGTGTGGAAAGGAGCTGATACTTCTGTGCATTCATATGTATGAAACCTATTCAGCGGCAAGTTATGATCACAGCGGTAATGGATTCAGACATCAGGGTCGCGCCTCCACAGAGACTGGAGTGACGTTTCTGCAATGCTCCCAAATGTGACATCAGCCACACTGCAATGCAGTGTATTTACAAGTTCCATCCGTCCATCCATTCATCCGTCCTTCCTTCTTTCGTGGACAGGGCTGCGGAGGGCCTTACGCCTATTCCAGGTGGCACAGGACACAAGGCACGGAAATCCCTGGATGGGCCGGTCCGTCGCAGGGGTATTTAGAGTCAGTGCTCTCAGTCCTATTTAGCATTGATCTCAGAGGACCTACGGCTACATTCCAACACCAACAACAGGCCGTTAACAGTGCCATTGCTGCTCTTGCTCATGCCTGCCCTGACCGCACTGCACCTCTGGCGGGTCATTAGGGTTTAACCGCCGGCCCCACTGGGAGTCTCTGTGGCTCTGTGGTACGTGCCCGTCGTTTCTGGGAGCTCCTGTAACACTGCACTGTTCCGCACTGCACTGCTCCGCACTGCACTGCTCTGCACTGCACTGCTCTGCACTACACTGCACTGCTCCGCACTGCACCGGGGAATCTTCAGGAGCCATCGAGGCTCTATACTGCACACCCACTGGCTACAGTTAGCAAGCCAGGCCGACTTTTTTGCTGTTTGAAATTAATCGATTAATTAAGTAGTTAATCAAGATGGGTGACTGGAGTAAAGCATGTTGGAGTCTCTCACCACCTTTCCAGAATTTTTTTCACTCCCCTTTTCTGTAGCCACATTTAGTTGCTGAAATTAACAGAATTTCACTGTTTATCCCTCCCCCACAAGGGGGGGGGGGCAGCGCGAGGTGAAGCTGCAACGGCGACAGATCTGAGTCATAAAGCCACAGGCACTAAGTGGGCAGCATTAAGCCGTGGGATTCGGCTGCTGATTTTTTCTCCAGCTTGACACCGTCGGTCACGTGACAATTTCTGAAACGCAGGCGAAGGGAAAGGCGAAGCGACTCCGAACAACGGAGACAGACAGACAGACATCACGGGGCAGACTGACGGCGAGCAGTCCCTCCGCATTCCGGCATATTCCGGCCCCAGTCCGCCTGTCTGGCAAATACCAGCTGTCACAGAAGTTCTCCAGCAATCCCACACTCTTCCTCTGATAAGCTTGGTTTGGTAAAAAACGATAATGGTACTTTCATATCGACGGCAAAACAATACTGAGAGCGGCTGCGGCCTTAGCTTCCAGTCAGTGTCCTCCGCACGCTGCGGTCGGGCTTGGCTGAGGCTCGGGCGCCCGATGGCAGGCGAAGGACGGACCGGAAGGCCTCACTCGTCCAGTTTTGTCTGGCCACTTTGACGCCAGTGACAACGCGCCCTCTCTCTCAGAGGCCCGAGGACGAAAAAGTGAGGGGGACACCATATTCTGATCGTATTCCATCCGTTTGGTAGAAGACGTCGTCCGAAGCTACGCAGAAGTGAGAATCGGAGAGTAGGGTCAGCCAATCCCGGGCAGCGGTTCCCGGTTGAGCGTCTCGCTCAAGGACCCGACGGTGAGATCATTCTGCCGGCTGCAGGATTTCAGCCCACGGCCATGAAACAGAACTGTCCCAAGATCCGCGCCTCGGAGGTAGCCAATAGAAGGACAGCCGCACAAAGACGGGAAAACCCACCTCCTACGGCGCTTTATTCGGACCTGCGTCACGCTTAGACCTAAAACGCAGAGGTGGCCCCAGTTATAGAATGTTACCGGTCACGTAAATCTCCGGGAATCCCAGCTAAAGTCACGGGCATCGGTCTAAATAAGGTTTACGTTTAATAAAACATCTGTGGCGCCGGGCAGGACTCGCTCACCGTTTCCCGCGACCCGCGACCCGCTTACCCGTCTGCATTCCCGCCGTCGCCTCCGGGGCACCGTTTGGGCCGAGTGTTTACAGCCCGCTGTTATCTCTGCCGCCCCGTTGCGATTTAACGGCTTCAAATCCGCCGCATTCCTTTCAGCCCCTCGCTCTGTGCCTGCTTTCTGTGATGCCGCTTTGATGTGCAGGTATTTAATGAAAAAGGTGCCATCGCCTGGCCTTATTCAACGGCGCCACCCGGGGGGGGTCTGATCATCACGGCCTCCTGCGCTTGCGGCGTACCAGTATTCCTCAGTATTAATGATCTCAGTGCTGTCGGCCTTGCGGTTTGCGTGTAAAATTAAAAGTGGAGCTGTTTTTTTTTTGAAACTGTTTCTTGATTGAAATCACCTAAAGTTCCGATATTAGAGTTACTGCGCAAAGGTCTCAGGTGGTCAAAGACAATGTTTGTCTAAATGATCTTTATGTTGGTGAACAACAATTATATTGCTTCAGTCACAGTATGTCGGCTTATCGGTTTCAAAACCTGTCTTAAAGTTACCCCAGTATTTGCAGCAACCATCCAATACACCCGCT
>JAABNY020000063.1:22153051-22170863 GCA_015164015.2 Brevimyrus niger | reverse complement strand
AACCCGAACGACTCACTGGGCACTGCATGGGCCACCTTGTACTCTGGGCCTCCTCGCCAGTGACTGCTGTTGGACACTTTGCCTTCTCTGGTGGGATTCTGGGTAGACTTCCTCTACGTCACCGTTTGTTACTCCAACCGTTTGGGTTAACGAGGAAATCGTTACAAAAAAATCGGGGAGGTTTTAAGGACAACAAGGCCTGCCCTCTAAATGTTAGGCCTTATGCCTTCTGACAGACATTGAGCCTCAGTGATTAGCCAATCAGAAGACGGCATGGTCGCTACCCTCTGAGACTGACATAATAAAATAAGGCTGATCATGCAGTACATTCAACCGCAGCTTCTTCTCCATCCCTCTGGTCTTTTGCCTTTTTAATGACGGAAGGCAAATAAAATCTTATCGTTGGCCTTGTGCGTAAGACTCCAAGCCAGTGTTTCTCAAGCCAGTCCTTGAGGATCCCCAGACAGTCCACCATTTTGCTCCATCTGAGAGCTGGGGGGGTCGCTGAGGTCCAGGTTGAGAAACACTGATTTACAGCATCCTAACGGTCGACCTTTATCAAAAGGTATCAAGTACAAGAGCTATTTCTTTGTCCGTTTACCTTTCATCTCCTTTCAGCTTCTTGCTTTTGAAACTTCTAATCGTTCTTTGACATCTTCCAGCTCCCAGTACATAAAGACTGGCATCATCTTTCAATCCAGCACCTCAGAAATAGAAATTATTTACCAACAAATGCGCCTTGTGGACTTGTGTAAAGCTACCGAGGGCTCCTCTCGGATTCTTGATTTGCCTTCACCTCCTACAGGAAGACTTTTCATGATGAATGGAAAGCAGTGCTCAGCATTGCCAGGGATTATGGGTAAATGAGGCAGCGTCCAGCCACGTTTTCTTGGGGCAAATTACCGCGGTGCGGAAACTGCAGTGAAAAGGCCTTCTTCTGAAAACATATGTGGTGCCGTAACGCCGGGATGCGTCCATCCCTCTTTAATTTCTCAGGGAGCTTTGTCTCTCCATTTTTTGTCTCGCCATTATCCCCTCACCCCCCCCCCCCCCCCCCCCCCCCCCAGTGCTCAGTATCTCACCGTCTCTCTCTTTTGCTGCAGAGTTGGGTGCAGAAACTGCTCTCTCCTCCTCAGCTCTAATGGGCCTCATTACACTCCACTTACAGGTGTTCTCTTAACATAATTGATCTGCAGTGAGTTGAGTGGATGGCAACTTGTTCCCCAGCTGCCAATTACAGTCGGGTAATTAGATCCCCAACCACCAATTTCTCACATTGACCCTCCTTACATTCCAAAATATCAAAGTATCCCTTCCCGACAAACAACCCCCACCCTCACATCTTCTCATCTGACAGTATTGATGGTTGTATCAGCTTGCCTTTGTAGTAAAGCCGGATTTCGCTCCGTCGACGGAGCTCCGCGTCTCTCCTCCGGATCCCTCCGCCTTTGCCGTCTCACGTTTGATGAGCTCCCGGAGACGGAAGGTCGGGTCAAGATGAAGAATCGCTTCCTTGTGAAGTGTGTACTCCTTGATAAAAGTTATGCCTGGGAGGCAGATGATTTTTGCCTCTGGTTACGGGGGTAAGTAGGGCTGCGCAGGATGAGGCAGAAGGCAGCGAGACGCGGGTGCGAGACGGGTCGTCTGGCGGCGGTATGGCGATGTGCACAATCGCGTGAGCCGTCGGCGCGCCGCTCACACTCACGCCTTCCGTACCCAAGACCCAGACAGCACCTGGTGGGTCGTGATCACGGGGCTGGAAGAGCTGAACTCAACAAAATGTGCAAACGCAGTTAAGCACCATTAGAAACGTCGGTGGCGGGCATGACTTCTTGGAGGCCTCTGCAGGGACAAATCCTGGTCAGCGGGTCAGGTGACCAGCTGAACTCCAAGTGGCGCTACCGAGTCTGTCGAACTTAAATTGGTCAAGACAGTAGGTGCCCGTCTGTCTAGAGTCAAGCCTACAGCCCTACCGTAAAACAAATTAAATTGAATTTATAAGAGCAATGTAAGTACATGGCTGATATTTATGCGTAAGGATCAGTGTCTACGATTGGGATACAGCCTGAAAATGCGAGTTTTCATTTGCTCTTGATGGTTGACTGTGGGTCGGTTTGGCTGTTGGTGTTATATTACACCACTAGGGGGCTGTGAAGGGAAGTCATGAGTCAGACCACCAGATGTTGCCGAGTGCAAAGAAGGATATAATCCAGTTTTTACATCAAGCAGCTCCAAATTGCTGTTTTTCCCCCTCATTAGTTTTATATTTCAAAACCAGATTTGCTCTTTTCCGGTACAGCTTTGAATAAAAGCATCTTCTAAGCAGATTCCTACTCTTATTGCCCCATATTGCTGTAGGATATGACTGTCAGTAATATTTCTATAACACCCACCGTCTGCTGCCAGGTTCTAAGACTCTAGAGCCTGCGGTTCATAGTCTTGGTTTCATTTGCATCAAACGGAACCTCCAGTGCAAACGTGTTGTTAGTGGAGGGGAATTAAGACAGAGTTAATTTTATTTGCGGCTTTAGTTATGAAGCGTGGTGCCAGGGAATGGGCCTGCTGAACTCGAGAATAGATTATCAGTCGCTCCAAAAAGAAGGGGCGTCTCTATACCCCCTGCCAAGGGAGGTCAGGCCGGGGTCGGTGCCCGCTTTGACGGGGTCCACCCTTTACAAGACAGGCCCGGCCTTTGTGGTGACAGGGGCAAGGGTAGTAGCAATGGGGAAGTGCGTTTACAAGCTGCAATGTCCGGGTGATGCAATGACAATGAATAATAATTAACAATGTACTGAATCGAGTCTGTGTTGCGAAGTCGGTCCTTATTGGTCCGTGTGGCTGACAAGGAATTCGACGTCCGCGTGTTAAACCCATATGACGAATATGAAGTGTTAGTAAACCTCGCTTACTCATCACTTACTCAAGGGCCACCTGTCCTCATTAAGAAAAAAACACTGAAGGGAACCTTTCCTTAGCATGAAACCCATGTCCTCTCTTACGTACCTTGCCAATAATCTCCCTGTGTCCAGACCTCTCACTGAACAATGCTAGCCATTGTGCACATCGCCTCCATCATATGTACATGCACCATGTGACACACAAGGCGTGGGCTCTTGTCTGCTGAATGCTTGTGGGAGTCTTCCTTACACAAAAATGTTCTAAGGGCAGAAGGGAAAATGACTGTTCAGAAGAATAACCAATGAGATTGCAGAGGAGTCCTGTCTCCTCTTGCTTGGACCCGCCTCCTCTGCGATCTGATTGGTTATCTCTCTGAACCAATCATTTTTTTACTTTCTGCAAACTCCAGTGAGCTTGCCCGACAGACCTGCAGCCATAACGATTGACATTGAATAGGTATGACTCTTCATCACCGTGACAAGTCCTACCCAAAGATGACAGCTTGTTAGAGCCTTAATTATTACATTTTATCATCAACTCCTTTCACTGCTACATCATCCTCATACTTGAGTCACATTTGCCAGCTAATTCGCCCTGAAGACTTTGGTTTAAAGGGACACGGAGCACAGCAGCCAGGGACCCTGCACAGATGAGACTCCTGCCGTGTGCCATCTCATCTGCCCCCCCCCCCCGCTCACGCAACAACATGGGTTCCTGCTACTGTCGTCCGCTCTCCCCACGGCTCCTTGACCTCTGGCACCGAGTACCTGTGAGAAAGGCTGGCCGGGTTCGCGCCTCCTGTCTCGCTGTCCCGGGTCAGCTGCGATGCCGTGATCTCCCCGGGAACTTGAACCGAGGTCTCTCGGAAACGCTCCAGAGTATAGCGGTCAGCATTACTGGATGGGAATGGCAGGGGATAATTTACCTTCAAAACCACTCTCCGTGAGGTATTGCATGCTGCTCTTTTTCGCAAATCACAAAAAAGCTATTTTGTCGAGCTTACCTCATCAAAAAAAAAAAAAAAAAAAAAAACTCACAACATGTCCATAGAAGATAGTTTGTGTGTCAGAAAACATGCTACACACACAAGCCGTGATAAATATTTATTACACACAAACACTCACACAACACTGCGAACTGGCAAAGGCACCGCAAATAGAAGCACGGGGGGAAAAAAAAAAAATCATTCTTCTTCTGTTCTCGGCCTTTGGGAAATTAGATCTTTTGAGAAATGGGAGTACTGTGGAGAATTAGGATGGTCGGTTCGTCCATTGGCTTATGGCGCAGTGAAACCACGCGATTTGGCATTCACACCTACCAGTTACAGTTCGCATTCGTGAGCAAAATTGTCGGTCAGAGTTTCTTTCCCATTTGAATCAGAATCCAAACTATGATCAGGCTTTTTTGGCTAAGTATGTGACACATGCAAGCAATCTGCTACCAGGTAGGACGGCAGCCGACATTCCAGCATTCATACCAACATATTACTTACTACTCTGAGACAGCCCTGGATTGGTATGTGCCTGGGCTATTATGGTGGGCTATTTCCCACACTATTCATCTGCTTGCTCTACCTTGACTCCACTCCGAGTGCATGACAGCAGAATGTTCAGATCGACCGGTATTCCAGATTAAGAAATTACGAAAATAACAAAGCTCTTTCATCACACGGACCATGGGATAAAAGGAAGATAATGTGATCTTTGGACAGGCATGACTACATCATCACTTCCCCAAGATCAGAAGTGCCTCACCTTTTTCACAGTAAGAGTTACTCGCACAAAGAAAGTCCTCTGACAAGCTACCGAATCCAGGGCCGTATATTTTGTCCCAAATGCATATCTTGCCAACCTGGGGTGGGCGGTCCCCTTTGGTGTATTTCCTTGTTTGTGATCGAGCGTTTGGCCACCATTTAAAGGAAGCATCATCCATTGATCATCTTGTGATTGACCTGGAAATGTCGCAATCCATGTGTTGCACACCCACGCCAAGATAATTCTTCCTTTCTCACTGATCTACCTGGAACCATATGACTCATTTGCGTAAGAATGGCCACTTCCCTAATTAATTGTTCATTTGTCCCCCTCATTCTGCAGTGTTTCTCATCCGAGTGGGATAGAGGTCAGGGAATTCTTTTGGGTCCTCATCCCTCAATTAGTTTTGCAGGAATAGCTATAAATCCCACCCTAATATCTATTGGCAAATGGCCTCCAGACAGTGGAACACAAATCTTGGTCAAATCCACCAAATTTCACACCTCCGGAGCTCATGACTGGGTAACCTTCCCATGGGGATTTCACCCCACACTTCCTTGTGTGGCAGAAGATGCTTCTGTTCTGTTGTGCTCTATCTGTTGTGTAGCAGAAACCCTGGATTCTGAGGGCTACGTATCGGGTGTAGAGAAAAATGAATTCCTGATGTTAGCCTAAAGAGCCAGTAAAACCTCTCTCGTGTCCATAAAAGATATAAAAATTATGTCTCACAATAACGTTGAAGGGGGACCAACAGGTGCGTATGGAGAAACACTCAGGACTCAGCACACCTATGCTTTTATTCAATCAGGCCATTGCTCTGTCTTATGTTTGCTCAACACAGCAATTTGCTATTTATCAGAATAAATCCACCAGTTGGCGGCTTCTCAATTTAACGCGTTTCCGTTCGGCGGGGCTCTGCGAGAAGACATCGGGTCAGAAACTCGCTATGGCCGTCCGTCCAATTTCCCTGAGAACTCTCCCAGATGTTCCTTTCTCCAGTGGTTACAGTTGTTAATTTTGCTTTTTAGGAGAAACAGGGTCTTTCTGAAGCCAGAAAACTGCAGTTTTATCGGGTGAGACCCCAGGCAACCCCGTGCGGAAGTGGTGAATGGAGCTTCACCTCCGGGAATACTCAGAAAGCGCCATGCAGATAATCAAATGCTGTATTAGTCGGTGCGTAAACTGGGTTTTTGCTATGAAATCCGCCCTGTCCAGCTCCCAACTTGCAGAATCTGTAGCTTTCAATGTGTGCTTCCCCACGTTTTTCGCCGAACCCCCATCTGCGTAAACGAAATGGTCGTTTTAACCCATTCTCTGACAAAATGCAAGGCACACATCACTGAGACCATGTCTCTAGAGGGCGCCCTGCTTTAAGCAGTATGAGGCTTTACCCTAACTCCCCAGGCTCCTATCTCGTGACTGGAACACGGAAACGGTACCTCAAACTGAGAACATTTGAGGAAGCAGCACCCAGCATGATGATTTTTGTGTCAGGACAGATGAATCTCAATCCCACGGGTGGATGATGGCACATTACCATTCGTATTAAAGAATTACCCAGTGGGGGAACCTGCCAATTTAACAGTTATCCTGCAATGGGGAACAGAGATCAGCTCTTTCTGTCTCACAGTAGCTGTCCAGGATGTGGAAGCCCAGTGAATGAGACACTGTCACGCATTCATGCCCATGGTCAGGCAGTTGGTTTCTCCGTTGTTCTGCAGGCATGCCTGCTGTTGACCAAACTACGCAAGAAGGATAGTTCTCTCTTTTCGTTATGTTCCTTCGAAAATGAAGCCTGCAAGATTTAGAGTTTTAAAAAAAAAAAACAACTGTGTCTGACAGCATGGCAGGATGACGTGTGCTAGGGGTTACTCCTCCTAGGCTGGTAGGCTTGGATCAAGATGGAGACCTCCCAAAAACAAGATAACAGGTTAACCTAAAGTTGGAGACAAAGGAGCTTACAGCTGGATGTTTTCCTGAGGCATTTCAGCTTAAATACCTTGGCCTGACTGTGGGTGCGTTCTCACCCAAGCTGAATACACGAGGGCCCCATTCCAGAATGTGAACTGGCAGCGTTCACACGTTACAATCTGTGTCCATAAGCATCAGGTGCCCCTATGTGTTGTGTCCTATAAGTGAGTAAGAAGATAATTTACTTTTCTCAGTGTCAAAAACAGGCGCGATTCGGCGACGTCGTAAATCTCCATAAGCGATTCCCGGAAGCTCGTCATTAAGACACCTATAACTCCGCAAGCTTATTTGCATATTTCCATATTTCCACATTGTATTTCAAACTGCTTTTTTGTTGCCGTAAATCTTGTTTAAACTCTGCTCAGCTTAATTGTTATATTCAGTGCGTTCCTTGGCTGCCTTGCGACGTCCCGCTGTTGCTCTGTTGTAATTTATCCATACTGGTGTAGATCATAACAAAGAACATTTCTTTACACAAAGGATTGTGGGGGATTGGAATAAGCTTTTTAGTTGTGCTGGGGAGCCAACGCTAAGATGGAATTTTACCGAGATTTTTGGTGTCGAATATCCAAACCGGTTAAAGCAAGATGACTTCCCTTTCATAATGTCTCATTCTTCTAATTTGACAATCCCGATTTGAACTTTCACCACGTATCATCGTTTGCGCCAGTTCGTGTCTCCCCTCAGTTTACAGGAGCAACAGTGAAAATGCAAAGGCGTTAGTCAGAGTTGTAGAAGGAGGCGAAGAGATTCACACAACAGAAGTTGGCATAGTCGAAAAACTTATATAGATATGAAGATCTTTTTTATGCTTAGGGAGAAAGAAATGAGCCAAAGTTTGCTAATGATGAGGGTTTTTTTTTTTTTTTTTTAATTCCTTGCTGTCAAACTGATGTGACATATTTCAACATGACACATTTTTGTGGGAAACTCACACAGATGTCATTTCTTAATTAGGCCTGTGGTGATGTTTTGATTTCTGACATTCTTATAAATCCTCTTTAAAAAAAAAAAAAAAAAGGTTCAGGGAGAGATTTGTCAGGAATAACAATGCTTTCATTAACCTCTCCGTGGTGCTTCCCCTGTTTCGGTCCGGCGAGCAGCCTGATTGTGCGGAGCGTTTGTGTGCTTCTTGTGTCTTTAATGGCTTAGGAGTAGAAACCAGACTGATGCACGACACATTTTTTGAACGATTTAAACACTTTTTATGATGATTTTTTTTTTATTTTTTATGAAATTGCTCTTCCTAGTTACACTTAAATGGCACTTTATTAAATTACCTTTATTTTTAATTTATATTATAACAGCATTGGATTAGTCTATTTCATAGAGAAGTGCCATTTAGCAGCTAATGGGGTCTTAAAAAGGAACAGAAATGTAACTTTGAAACGTTTTAAAATGTAAGGTTGGTGGCTGCTGGGAAGGAGGGAGTCAGAGATGTTTTGTGAGTATGAAGTTCAAATCGGCAGTTTAAAGTTAAATGTAATTTTTCTATGCGTAGAAATTATTTCCATTCCTAGACTCCGTTGCAGTGTTCATAACTCAAAAGAAGCACACCGCTAACACAAGGTCGGACATTTATTACTTGTCTGAACCTGCTTTCTCAAAAACAAAAAGACCTTTCGCCTGCTGAATAGGTTAAATGTACCTATTTACTTATTGTACTATTCATCTTAAAATAATACTGACAAAAAGTTTTCTGGAACAACCAAAAAAAAAACGCACATATGAGGAAAACTCAGCCTGTGATTCATGCCATTTATTGTCAGATTTACAGAGAGAGATGAAGACACAGTATCCATTCAAAGATGCGTCTAAATACAAACTGCATCAGGGCTACGCTGCATGTGAGAGGCCCTGACAGGCCACAGTGAAAAGCCTACGTGATAACGCCAGGCCTCCTTCCCAAACCGTGATGGCTCCCATCTGCTGGGCCTTAACTTAGCGCCGGGGAGGAGATGCTTCTGTTCTGGAGGAGAAGGGAGAACCAGGGACTCGGCGTGAGACAGCTTGTCAAAGTCTGTAGCCCAGCATGTGGCACGACGTAGGGTTAGTGGTGGATTATATTCGAGCCTTATCATTCGGCGTGTCTTAATAAAGGACAACTAAGCGTTTCTCCTAAATGAAAGCTGCGACGCAGCGGAGGGGCTGAAAGGGCTGTTTTTCCCGCGTTTTAAACGTTTGTCAAATTCGGAGCAGCAATCACCCCACCCACAGGGCCCAGGCGCCTCACCCCGGTGGACGGACCCGCTCGCTACCTTTGACGGAAAAATATGTGACGGTGTTATTTGTCATGGCATGAAGGGCTGCTTTTCAGAAATCATCCCCTTTTATGAAAAGTAGGTCAAACTGAAGGAGGTTCTGCCAAAGAGCGTGAGCTAGTCCCTCCAACTCGCAGAGCAAATATTCATCTTTGCAGAAGCACCGGCGATTACCTTACCCTCACCTTGGCAGTAACATACCTCACGGAAACAGATTCTTTCGACTAAACAAGAGGAGCGGGGAAAAATTAAAAACTATAAGTCTATAAACTGCCTAGAAATGAAGCCGCTGAGATTTTACGCATCGGGGAAATGCGATCGTCCCCAGATGTTCTGATCTCAAGATGCTCACTTCATTTATGCGGATACCCCCCCCCCCCCGAGGGGAAACGGAGATCGAACGCTGAGCAACAGAAGACAGGCCGCCTTTTACGGCGATTCGACAGGCGTGCTATAGGATCACGATGTTGAAACAACAAAGAGAAAGTTTCATTCCAGCGCGTGCCTCAGAGGCAGAATCCTCCAAGCTCACAAGACGCTGGAGTTTCCCCATTTCTGCTCAGCTGGCCAATATAAATAGTTCATAACCCTCCTTCATGAACGGCGTCAGCTGAGCTTAGAAGTCATTTGCATGGGCTATAAATGCGAAGCAGGTGTAAAGCCTCTGATAATCCTCTCTTTTCATTCTGAAGTAAAATTTTGAAAATAACTTCAGCACCTAGGCATTTTCTTTTTCCTTTTTTTTTTTTTTTTTTTGATGGAAGTAGGCAGAACATTCTTTGACAGGTCCGCTGGCCACATCACTCCTTTCATGCACGCGCTCGGATTGTTTCCGCAGTGCCGCTGGTTCAGGTGCATTTACTCCTTTGAAACCTCAACACACATAAAATATATTTTCCTTTTCAAAGCTGGAAATCCTGCATTTGGAGTCCGTGCTCCGCCACGCTTTCTAATAGAGCGACGGAACGTGGAGCTTCTGCTCATCTTCCCGCAAGGCACCGCTAAAGACTGACAGGTCGGAGGGTCAAAGATCTTCTTCTTCTCACTCCGCTGTGGAATTTTAAAAGTCCCTTTTCATACCAGGGAAAAATACTTCAGGTGCTACTCCATCTCGTGCCGCCTTGGCCTTTTAATTAAACAAAAGATGTAAGAAACAAATATCCGGTAACGTTGTCTGTGAGATGTGTGGACGGCAAAAACCAGATCAAAACGTATGAATCCTGAATTCAAGTGTTTGAGGTGCGGAGAGGCCTATTATTGCTCGGAGCTGAATTCGATCAGCGTCGATGTCTTACGAAACGGGTGAATCGTTGTTTCTGGGCCACCTGCCAGCTCCTGTCACAATACGAAAAGGTTAAGGTGTTATGGGCCGAATCCTGCTGCTCTGCGCCGTTCTGAAAAGATGGCGAATAGCAGAGTCACTAGTTTTCGAGGAAAGGAAACGGAGAAATGCTTCCTCGCATCTGGCGTGGTACTGAAGCTCTTCCTGTCGTGCCCAGCGGTAGGCGAAATCCCTCACCATTCCCCTCCTACCTGCCCCTCACCCTCTTCGTAATTAACTGCAACCGAGAAAACATTCCCCCCCCCCTAGTTTGCCAGGTTAGATCATCATTTAATTAAGTTAGCTCAATATGTGGCTATCCAATTAAGGGAGTTAATCAATTATTCAAAAATGCGGAGCGGTATCAGTGTGAGGATTCAGGTCCTGCCGTTAGCTGAACGTCAAGCGTTCCACGCTGGGGATGGGCCCCCTGTTTCCGACAGGATGCTCTGAGCATGTGGGCCACTTGTGTTGGGGGGGTGGGGGGTGGGGTGCCAGTCTGACTGGATAAAAGCTGGACATCAATTGAAATACTTTTCATGGGGAGTAAGATCCGTTAATGCAATTCTTGATGCAAAAGTAATTGCCCAGTTAGGCTCCCTAATTTCTCAGTGTTGTTCCTTGTTTTGGGATATTTTATCCTAATTCCTCTGAGACACAAGAATCCCAAAGCCTTAGAGTGTTAAATTGCTTTACATTTCACGGCCAATTTATCTGTGGGAATAAAATTAATGGTTTTTGTATCCCACTGCATGTCGTATCCCTGTATTTCAAAGAGTCCAGTGATTGCTGGTATTAGCAACTAGTTACAGAAGACTTCTACGACTTGAAGGATTTGTATGTTGGGAAGAAGCTTTAATAAATATTTTAACACTGTACAGGTAATATGCTAAGGTTTATCTCTGCTGTAGGCCACTGGCGAAAAAAGTGTTTAACATTTAACGCAGTATATTTTATACATATATATATATAAACATTAAAATGAGATTTAAAATAATGAAGCCATTTTTAATGACATTATCTTCCACGGAGGTCACACTCGCCAAAAATCGCCTTCATCTCCGGCGGATGAGGCTGAGCCGTTCGGCACACTGTCAGCAGAAAAATGGGGGAGGTTAGCCCCCCCCCCCGCCGCACCGCCTGCCCCGGAGCACGAACGGCATCCGTGATGTTCATTAGCACTGGCTGGCTCAGATGGCTGAACACGTCTAAATGCAGGAGCGGTGAGATGGACACCCGCAGGACCCCGGGCCCTCGGCCTGCGATGTCTCCGTAGGACGGGCGACGCCAAAGCATCCGGACTTGGCCCTGGGCCCAGCTCCATGACAATCCGTGTGACGGGCACCGGCGCGGCCCGGCAGCCTGACAGTCGCCGGCCCGGTTACTATAAAATTGTCACGGTTGAAGGAGCTTAAAATCGGCGGCGCTCTTTCGGGGAGATCCGGGGCGACCTGGCCCGGGCGCCGCTTGGATTGGAGTTTTGTCAGGCGCGCGAGTTGAAGTGCCTCCGCGCTCCTCGCAGCTTGTGGCCTTCCATCCTCTCGGCGCTGCGGGAGGGAAGGCCTGGCGCTGATCGGGCCCAGACGCATTTCATCAGGGGCCGCGTCCGTTACGCGCCGCAGGATTGCTTTCCTGCGCCGTGTCGAGCAGTAACGCATCTCGTGGTTTCGCACTGGTCAGCAATGACACGTTCATTTGTTCTGGGGATGATATGCAGATACAGGGCCGGTCCCTGCTTCTCTGCTCCTGACTTTTCTGTTAAGATGGCACTTTATTTAGTAGAAAACTTTCTTGTATCTTGTCGAATAAGTATATGTATATAACTGCAGGGTCACCATTTCAAGAATTACCCCCTGGCATCAAAAAAGTCTATAATGTATAATCTAATCTAATTAGGGGAGCCTTCACTGCTAAATCATTGCAGCTAACAGTAACACTGTAGCTACTAACAGAAACCTAATTAAGTGGGATACTTTAAGAATTTTGTCAGGATTAAGCAAGCGAGCTAACATTGTAAGTATTGGCAGCTAGCTGGAAGTTAATGTATTGATCGAAATA
Organism: Brevimyrus niger; assembly: GCA_015164015.2. NCBI lineage: Eukaryota > Metazoa > Chordata > Actinopteri > Osteoglossiformes > Mormyridae > Brevimyrus > Brevimyrus niger. Next base: position 22,158,600 of record JAABNY020000063.1, on the reverse strand, counting down.
AACCAAAAACTCACATGACAAACATGCTTAACGTTGGTTTATCTCGCCTTAAACGAACCCCTGAAATTTCATGAACGCTGAGCAATGTTAGCTGGCTAATGTTTTTTTTTTTTATTTAATAAAAATAATTATCAACACTTTCCTGACTGATGCCTTCCACAGCTATGCAAAAATTCATAAGTCGTGGGAAGCCGGATTTGTGACTGCAGTATTCTGGCATTTCTGCTGGTTGATCCGTTTCAGCCATTGCTACCATTAGCTGAGCAGGATACTCTGCATTGGAACGTGTTTGATCGAATGATTACTGGATTTAAACAGCCTTTGGTATCTTATTACCAAAAAGACATTACAAACTATACAAATTAACAGTCAACGGCCAAATTAAGACCTGACTTACAAGACAGTCATAACTCTTTATAAAGATTGTGTTTTAATTTATTCAATCTGATAAGTTATTCATGTCCTATAGGAACTGAGAATCGATATTGCACATCAAGCCCAACCTATTTCCATATCTAACCTGCTTGTACCTGTAGGTCTTAAACCAGCACTGTTCACAATTACCACTGCTTAATATTATCAGACCCCAAGTCAACTTCACTTATCATCCACTAAACATACAGCGTGAACCAATCAGATGAGGGCAGCATGCAGCATCCGTTGTCTGAGCTATGTTTTCATCCTGATAATTGAGCTTAGCTTTTCCAGCGGAATAGCAATACACAATAATATAGCCCATAACGGCTCTGTAAGAAACCAATAATGGTCAGATTATTGCGATTCAGAAAGAGCAGAACAGCTGTTACCGTACTTCAATTTCCAACCCACACTGGCATTTTGAAAAAGGTAGTTTCTGCTTTGATAATAGGTTAGTGGCAGGGCAGCGAGCCAGCGGCCTGATGAAGGCAATAAAAATGCTTGCAAAGTGGTGAGATTAGAATCAAATAACGGCAGAATTCTTTTTCCTTCTGCTTGACTTGGGTTTGCTCCTAAGTGCCGACAGGCATTGAATTCTGGGTAACTTCCCCCCCCCTTCCACACCAATTACCACTGGATGGCTTTTTTAGAGTGAGCAGGGATAATTGAGTCGCCATCAGGGTGAAATTGGGAGGCTAATACATATAAGCGGGGTTTCTAAGTCTGTGCGTGGCTGGGGGGGCGGGGCGGGGGGGGGGGGGGGCGGTTGAATGCCCGTGGAAACTGCATCACCTGCGGGTAAATAAATCAGCGGCAGAGCAGGAGACAGTGATAAACCTGAGGGACGTCACACATGTGACCGAAGCTTCTGAACTCAAACCAGCACCTCCTGTCAAAACGATTCTTGTAGATAATATAACAGTACAGAACGCCTGGCACTTCAAAACACTGGAGATACAAACACCGGCCGCGTTCATTCGGTCACAGGACCATCAGCACTCAGCTAACCTTCCAATGAGTATTTTGGCACAATTATCTACGAGGCCCTGTGTATGTCTTCAAATGTATTAGCTTTTTTTTTAAAAAAAAAAAAAAGCAATAGTATTATCCAAATTCTGTAGACGGTGCAAAATAACACAGAACACAGAAAAAATGTCGACGGCGGACTCGCTCAGCTTTTCAAAAAATAAATTCCCTTTGCCGAACAATTTGTTTCAGCCAAGATTAAATTTTGCACCTGACAACGGGGAGTCTGTCTCGCAGGCTTTCCAAGCGCCCCTCACTTTCGCGTGAGTGTTTTTGACCTCACAAAATAATGTACCTTTGGAAGTTTGTTTAAGTATAAACACTTACTTCAGCAGGCTGACATCTACGATAAAAGCTTCCCCAAATCATTTATCTCTTCTGTGAATAAGATGAAGAAATTGCATAGTTTTGTTTTTTTTTTCTCTACAGCTGCGATGTTTAGCTCAAAACAGCTAGGACTGACAAGTGAAAGACTGAGGAATATTTAACATTTTTTTCAGCGTTAATAACAGGTCTACTATACCAGGGATCCTGGGGAACATCGTAAGCCAATGTCTTTCTCCCATGAGTGATACCTGCAGTGTGTCATTCCCCCTTTGAGACCAGGAGCCCCCCAGGGCAGAATAAATTGGTCTCTTTTCACCTAAGCTAGAGAGGGAATCGGCCAGGATTTACTCCTCAGCTGCCCCAAAGCCCATGGCTTCAGGTCCATCAGAAGCCTTTTGAGTGACTGGTGCCCGGGTTCGAGGGTCAGCTCCTCCATTTGGGGTCTGTCGTCACCCTGCATGGCGCCGGCTGACAGGTGCCAACGGAGGGGGGTCAAAATGATGGGGATCCAACCCCTCACTCCCTGCCGCGATGGAGGCAGCCTTGTGCATCCGAGGAGAAATCCCCAATCCGCAAATGGCTTAAATTATGGTGAAAACCAGTGATTAACAGCCTGGCCCAATCAAAATCTAGCTTGATATTTCTGTTTAAAAGTTCATGCTTTACATAATAGTTTACGAAGATAGCACTGCCCAAGAGAAATGTATCCTGAAGTTTTTTTTATCCATTTATTGGGTGAAAATACAAGTCCTTCAGCTCATTGTGCTGTGTGAAGTTTTTTTTTTCTTTTTGGGATACTGTTTTTGGGGTCTCTGAGAAAGCCTGGGACTCTGAGTGACAGTCCCAAGACACTGAATATTCATGGGCGACACGACAAGATTTATCAATAATGTATAGCGGTGCCGAAAATGGCTGGAGTTTGGCTTTAAAAACTTTAAGCAAAAAAAAGAGCCAAATTTAGGAGCTAAAACACAAACTTCCTGCCGAACAGCTTGCTTATGCGGTATCCATCTTAACACAAGGGCTTGAAAATGACACCGGTACATTAAGTCATCTAATAAAAGATGTGACGATATAGCTGCCAGTTACGTTACTGATTTTCTGTGGCTCTGGATTTAGCACTGAGTGAGAGAGAGAGGGTGATTATGGAAGCTATTTAGGGAATGTCAGAAAGCAATGAATCAGAGACCAGTTAAACTCTAAATATTACTCAGCACTCTACTGTACCGCTCCATTAATTCATCTCAGTTTAGCTCTGTCAATAATGCCAAGATTAAATATCGTCACTGCTAAGTCATTAATTAATTCCCCGTTCTGAGTTCCCGCACGTGCTTCACACCACAGAAGCAGCTGAGCGCAGAGAGCATTGGGATATGATATATATGTGGAAGTCTCATATTTAATGGGAGTATTGCAGAGGTACCTTAATACTCCTACTATACCTCTTAGGAACATACTGTACAATGTGTGTTGCAGATGTGATGCTTAGCTTATAATAGCCAGGACTGACAAGTGGTTTTCTGGACTCTGATATATAGACAGGAGACATATTCAGGCCTGTCACCATGCTATCATGTGTTTTTGTGTGTGTATGTGTACATGTGATAATTACCGTATTTATTGTGCAAATGGTGCACGCTGGATCTTGATAAAATATCACTGATTGTTTGATTATTAGCTAAAATACAGATATGAGCTCTTAATTCTGTATTTGTTACTCAGTAATATGATCAGTCATATGTGATTCACGCGATCTTTCCCACCAATTAAAAAAAAAAGTAGCAATATACATCATCAAGAAATGTTTAATCCCTAAAATTTTCGTTATACCCTTCTGAAAAAATGAATCTGTTTACATTAACTGCTTAAAAATGAGCACCGAACTCAATCAAGATGTGATCCAATTAATTAAGCTTGTCAATGACTTTGCCAGCATGAGAGCAAATGACATTTGGTTTGTGCTGCACCTGCCCCTTTTCTAGAGAGAACCAGCCTACACATACACAGGAGAACATGGCTTATCCCGTCGCCTCCCAGAACTCCCAGTTTTTCCACTCTTTTTCATACCTCACCAGTCATGCCATGAGCATAATTTTCTGTCAGTTATTCATTATGGCCACAAAAATTTGCCGGGGATTCATCACCGGGGAACATCACTGTCCACAGATCTGAAATGAGTGGTTTTCAGCCTGGTGGGGGCTGGAGGAGCGATGCTGCCCGTTGCCCGTGACGCCCCCCCCCCCCGTGAAGGAGTCAGCCACTACACTTATAATTCAGCAAATCAAATGCCATTTGTGAGAAATCGATTTTAACAAGAAATAAGGTTTCCTACCTCCGGACTCCATAAGATGCTTCCTGATTACTCAGCTTCCTAGCTTTCCTTGTAAAGCAAGGCCACTAACCTCGGCTATTGAAACTTATCAGGAGATATGAAATCAATAGAAATCTTTAACTTTAGCAATCGGTATCAATGGTGAATATTTTAACGACTTTTTTGTTCTTCATCTTCTCTTAGTGTCCTTCAAGGAATCCGCTCTGTCATTTTCTCATTCGCTACACAAAAGAAGCGTCTCGCCTGTTAAACACTCAACAAGATCATTTTAGAAACTCGCCTTTGTGTCCAAATGTATACTTTAGAAGCACTTTAAGAGAGACTCTGACTCATCCGTCGCTTCTGAAGGGAATATCCTAATTAAATTTCTCTCAAATACAATAAGCCCACCCCAATAACCTAGGGACGTCAGGTCTTACGCAACCCCCGAGCCTTTTTTCTATGTTGCAAAGAGGTGAAAATAAAATCAGTATAAGTGTTTAACTAGGAGTCTCATTTCAGATCTGTGAAATCCACCCTCTATGATCACAAAAGGGACAGAAGTCAAACAGACTCAACTCAAATACAAAAAGTACACAGATCGCAAGGGGCTTTTCTTTGACTTATTTCTATTCTTTCACAATGCCTGTACAGCTGCAGCTTGTTACGCCTTTTCAGACTTGCCACACTGAAGCCTGCCTTCTGTGTCTTTGGCTGCTCTCCCGCTGTACGCCGGAAGTAATAAGCAACGACAGCACAATTACAGTGACCTCAGAGGCGATCCTGGGGACTCTGGGGGCCCTAGGCAAGAAAACTCCATGGGGCTCCGCAAGTCACCTTTCCCCAACATGACCAAATTGATTACCATAATTTTAGCATGAAGTCTCAACAAATAATATCAGCAAATAGAAATTAATAAGGACAAGTCTTTTATTTTTACTTTTGTGAAAAATAGAATGCACAAATAAAGCAGATTTTGTCATTGAAATGTACTATGTAATTGGCCGCCCTCGGGGGCCCCCTCACAGCTGGGGGCCCCAGGCAATTGCCTGCCTTGCCTATATGCTGAATGACCTGCTTGTTATTGCTGCAAGTTGGAGAGTCCATAGCCCTCTAAGTGGCCCTTCGGTACTAATTGTGCGGGTCAGAGTGGACTCTCCCTGTCCTTCTATGGTCGTTTGAAGACCCTTCTAATCGACGGCACAAACTGATGATCTATCAATTAGCTTTTGGAGCTCACGGCGAGCGCCTCCTCCCCACCTCCTCCTCGCCTCCTCCCCGCCTCCTCCTCCCCGCCTCCTCCTCCTCCTCCTCCTCCCCCGGTGCCTCCGGTGTCATCTGCTCTCATTCCAAAGTCTCCATTTAATTAAATCTCCCATGGCTCTGGCTGCTTTTTGACGAAAAGGTCAGCTGAGTCCCTGCAGCTAAAAAAGATCCCCCCCCACCCCCTTCTCCCATCTATTCCCTA
>JAABNY020000063.1:22132250-22145676 GCA_015164015.2 Brevimyrus niger | reverse complement strand
GCATTTTTCCCATTGAAATGAATGAGCGGTCCCCATAAGGATATGTTTACCCTACATGTGTGTGTGTGTGTGTGTGTATCGTTTAACTACTGATGGATGAACACAACGATAACGTCACAGTAAATGTTTATTTCTCACTGCAAATCCAAATGCAAATTTCAGAAATCTTATAAAAACGAAAAAATGATATGCAGGTTGTTTGAGCTGCAACTGAATCGTTTATTCACAAAACTGATTTACACACTCTGATCTCTGTGAGAGGAGTTTAATTTGTGTTGTGGATTGAATGCTAATTTGACAATGTCTGCTGTCACCTGCACCTAGTAACAGTAATAGAGTAAAAGTCACGATAGCAGTCAGGGGTTCAAAGACTGAACACCAGCCTTCAGAGACTTGGTCTCAAGTTTGTGGTTTATTTCTTTGAGAATAAGGAGGCATTCTACAGAAACTGAGAGGAAGCCATTTCCACCACGTAAGGTCAAATGTAGAAAAGGAACAGGAATTTTTTCGACCTTTCAGATGTTAGACAAGAATCAAACCAGGAAGAGGTCTAAAGGTTAGATGAGATGTTGTAGATATGGCTGTGCCTGGTTCACCAAAACCAAGAACTCATACGTAACATGAGCTCCGAATGGCAGCCAATGGAGGAGCACCTTGAGAAGCACATGACCAGACTTCAGGGTGAGTCAGAGAGGTATAACGTGGGCCGAATTCCTACCGCCTTGAGAAAGCAGAAGGTGATGTTCCTGTCAAGGGTAATACGGAGGCTTTTGACAGTTGTTGACATTGCTACAATTGAGCTGTTTAGTGGGATGTTAAGCTCGCGGCAATATGATGGACTGGATAGAATATGGAATATCTCAGTCTCTGACACGCTAAGTTGGAAATGACGGTTTGCCATCCAGGGCAAGCTGTCAGCAAGACATGCTGTAATATGAGAGGAAACCATGTGCTTGAAGGGGGAAGATAAAGGAAGAGGAGCACGTCCTCAGCATTGTAGTGATGTGAGATGCCCTCAGGGGATGATGGAGCCCAAGGGTGCTGTGATCAAAGAAAGAAGGAGGGAACCCTTCAGCGACGCCTGCAGGATACCAGCGGAAAGGCCACAAGGCCCAGAAAGGAAGCCCAGTCAGATCACACGGCAGAACCACCCTAGGAAATAGGACATTCCATTTGGATGCAGTTTTGTCCAATCGAAATTTGTTTTCTGCCCATATTCAGCTCTTTAACACTAATGAATCTCTGCTAACTAGCTCACTAGCGATGAATCATAAACAGGTGATTATTTTTGAAATTCGCACTTCAATCATTAGCTAAGTCTTTGGATAACTCTGAAAATTGCCATGTAAATTGTAAATTTAAATAAATGTATGTTCATTTGTCCTTAACATTTTTAATTTCTTTTTATTATGTTACTAACAAAAAATACATGTTTGAAAAATATTATTATTATTATTATTATTATTATTATTATTGCTGTTGTTGATATTGTCATTCACCTGTTACAAACAGAAAGACCCGAGTGTGGAACATGGGGAGTTTATTGGGAACCAGGCAGGCGGAGATGGAACCGGAGGTTCGGAACCCGGGGGGGTCAGTCCTAAACAAAGAGCTCTAGATAGGCAGCAGGAAGCTTAAAGGGAGCCGGGATCGGGGCAGAACCTTAACCAGGCAGGCAGGTCGGATCGGAGCCAGAGGAGAGACGTCACATTACAAGGCACATTACATGAGGACAGCGAGTGCAGGGGCACTGGGTGCGAGGCGGGCGGGATTTTAAAGGTGCGGGTCAGGTGGTTCCACCCAGATGCTGATAAGCTGATGTTCTTCTGCGGGGGGGGGGAGGGGGGTGAATGAACAGTCATTAACCATTATTTTTCTCTCTTTGAAAGCTCATACTTGTGGGGAGGGATATAAGATTTTATGTGATTTAGAAGTGCTCACTGCAGGCGAACGTTCTGTGTGCACCGGGCTTGGAGGTGGCTGAGGACGACCGCCGCAGATTATCAGCAGGGACAATGTTACACATGGAAGCTGTTCATACAAAGTCAGGGGATTAATGAGCATCTTATGTAATTAAAGCTGATGCAGCCCTTTCCCTGTTGCCCCTTTTGAAGTTAAATTAGCCACCGCGCCCGTCCCCATCGTCGTCCGCGAGCCACGGCGGACTCCCCCCCCCCCCCGCCCCCAAATCAAATACGGCCCCCCATTGTCCTATCCCTTTAGACAAAAGACACTGGGCTGGTGTCCCAGTTCGTGGTCTTTGTGTGTGCTTAATTGGTATAACTGGGATTACAGAATCCTGTTGTCCAACGTTGTCGTTCCGCATGCCTCGTACGGATCAAAGCAATTTAAGTGGCGCTGCCCTCTTCCCTGGCCGCTCCAGTTTGGGCTCCGTCACAGTAACACTGGTGTCAGAGAGGAGCTCCACAATACCGAGATGGAGAATCTGACGTGTTTCAATTTATAGTGGACCCGATGCAGTCAGAACCTTCAGTCATGCTGTTTTTTCCTACACAACTCATCCAAGCCAGTATACAAACGAGCACACTTCAGACACTTTATATACTGATAAGCAACTCAACAAGACTGAAATTATTTATATAACTTGCTCCAGTGAGAGTGTCCTGGTCTCTAGGCCCCTTGGTAAAAGGGTGGGGGGGGTATTCCCATAATTACACAGTGCCAGCTGTACTATATGGGAGAATATTGCGTATTATTTACAGTCTAAATGATGAATGACTACGCGACTTCAAGGCTTTATGTCTCCGGTTAATAGGAGATGACAGGCACATGTATGAATAAAGATGGACGGACACACTTCAGCTGAATTTGTGATATATGTGGTTAGTCACGAAACTTCATTATGAGGAATTATCAAGTTGAGAGATGCGACGTAATAGCATCTTGGCCGTCTAATTTTGTCAACAATGAAGCTGACTCCGTGGTCGGATATCGTGCATTATTTACAGCCTAAATGGTTTAGACTGTAAATTTGGAAGAATTACGCTTGATTTATTTAAGGAGATGAGATTCATGCCCCTGTTGAAATGGCAGATTATTATTTTTCAGAAGTGAAACTGACAGGCAAAACGCAGCCATTTTTAGTAACAGAGGCGGACAATGCAATCAGGATGCATTGCTTGTCTATCATCATCTGTCTTAAATTTTACTCAAATCAGTAAAGAAGAGCCTCATAGAACTGTCCTTACCAGCTTTCACAGAGTTCCACCTTTGTCTGAGGGGGTTTCATTCTCACTTCTGGCTCAGCATTGTTACCATATTCCCCGGACGACAGGACAGCTCCGGAGCGTTCCTCAAACCTCTATAAAAAATAAAAAACTGGTTGTACTGGGAGTCGACATGGCTGTGCACTGGTTATCACTGTCACCTCATACCTTTGGAACCTCGGTTTGAGTCTCTACCAGGGTTTCATGCTCTCCCTGTGTCATCACGGGGTCTCCTCCAGTTTCCCCCAACTCTCCAGTACCGCGCTGAGGTTAATTGGAGTTACCAAATCGCCCATAGGCGTGAGTGTTTGAGTGAATGGTATGTGTGTGCCCTGCAATGGGCTGGCACCCCATCCTGCGTTGTTTCCTGCCTTGCACCCATAGCCTCTAGATAGACTCTGAATCACCACATAGTCTTGAGCAGGATATGTGGTTTCAGAATGGAGGGACGGATGTTGTACTGGTAGCTTAAGGAAAATACATGAGAAATGGGGTTTAGGACATTGCTTAGGCTGGAAAATAACCTGCATGAGCTGAACTCCAGCTGTATTGTGTTTGGGGATAATTTATTGTCTTGCTGCCATCAACCTGGATCACTTTAAAAATCCCAAATTTCCTCAATGCCATTTTTATTTTGCAATGGCAGTTGTTTGTAAGTCAACTAAGTCTCATCTACCGATATCAGCCACGCAAGACGCTCCCTTCTGCGTTTAATAAAATGCATATTTCCGTAATCCTAATGTCGTCATCTCTGTATAAAGCACAAAATTGAGCATGACCGAAAAGTGGAAGTATTTTTCAGATACCAGTCAAGCCACGAGGGAGTCTGGACTCTGGTGGCAGCTTCCTGCTCCTGGACGACTTAACGGAGCATGCCCTAACTGAGAAGGCGTCGGCAGACCAGGCTGAGATCCTCCAGTCAATCTATGCAGCTGCTCACGAATTCTTGGAACTTCCACAGAAGACGTTTATGGTTTGCGGGCACTTCGCAATTGATGAGTCTCTGCTTATAGTTTTTGGGATGACAGGTGAAGATGGGAGAAGCCAAAACCATCCTAAGTCGCCAACCAAAGAAGCAACAGACGCATGATAGGGCATAACCCAGGAGAGGGTTTAATACCAGATCTCCTATAGAAGTCCTTATTTCAACCCCTCGATCGGGTAACCAAAATCTGTCTTTTTGGTCACTCATTTCCATACCTGCCTTTTTGTGGCGGATACAGCTTTCATAAGCTGCCATCCGAATAAGATCTTCAGATTTAGAAATGATGTTGCATAGATTCATTGACCCAGTGCTGTCACTTGTCAGTGGTATGGACATCCATGCTAAGCAGGGACCAGGCGGAGGGGATAATTGGGTCTCTGCTCTATAACCAAACGTAATGAAGAGCCTGAAAGGGCTGTCACTTTAGAGAGTTTTGCAAAAGTAAATATTTTGAGAGAGCATGTCTTGGGGATTTCATAATGAGAATAAATCCAGGTTGAAAATATCAAATTAAATCTTGCATGTCAGAAGGTAACCCTTCAAGGTGTCTTTTTTTTATAAATAATGAAACACATAATCAAAATCATAACATAACAAGGACACTTCAACGATTAGACAGACAGATGGACAGACAGTCAGACGGATGGACAGACGGACAGACAGTTTGACAGATGGACAGACAGGCAAATAGATAGATAGATAGATAGATAGATAGATAGATAGATAGATAGATAGATAGATAGATAGATACGTACGTGCGTGCGTACGTGCGTGCGTGCGTGCGTGCGTACGTACGTACGTACGTACATACATACATACATACATACATACATACATACATACATATACATACATACATACATACATATACATGAACACACATAGTCCAAGTATTCGTATCTTTGTGGGGACTCTCCATTCATTTATATGGTCATAATCCTAATCCCAACTATGACATGTCATGACCTGCTCGTCCGATCCTCCTGTGTGCCACACCCCCTGTTACCTCATGTTCTCAGCTGTGTCTAATTGATGTTAGTCAATTCTGTGTATTGAGTGCTTGCGACTTACTGCCGTCCGGTCATTGATGTTCGTGCTTGTGTTTCGGTGATTTTTCCCCAAATAAGCCCCCATTTACCCGACTTCACAGCGCTCGGTGCTGCTTCCCCGGACGCAATCCGTAACACGACGTCCCTAATCCCTACCCAGCCAAAACCTTAAGCATAAGTAACCAAACAAAATACAACACTTTTCGTAGTCTTTCGTAGTTTAGTTTTAGTTTTAGTTTAGTTTTCTTTTTTTGATTGCATTCTCAGATTTGTATAGAATTGAGGTCCCTACAAGATAAAAAGTTACAGATTTTCATCACATTCTGGAGAAATCTGGTCCCCACAATGAAATAATGATAAAGACGCACACATGCACACATATACATAGACACACAATGTGTTATACATATTACATTTACTGTATCGTGTAATCAAACCATTATTGAAACAAGTGGATTGTCCCAAATGTAAATAGGGGAGCATGGAGATAACACCCTTTCATTAGATTTCAGTACCGCCTTCTCAACAAACTGCCGAAACCTGTCTCCTCTACATTTTTTTGCGCCCTTATTTCCACCATACAGTAAGTCATAGAACACCCCCCACCAGCAAACTATACCACCTGTGAGTAAAGCCTGTCACCTGTGAGGCGACCCCATACCTGTGAGTTCTTGCTCCTTTCACCTGTGAGAAAAATCTGTCAAGTGTGTATAGACCACCTTCCTCTATATATATAAAAAAAACATTTGGGTACGACCAGTGATTTTGATGCCGCATAACCTAATAAAGCAATTTATGGCATTATTCAGAACCAGAACATTATGATCAATAGTTTGCTGCATTTTTGTCATGTTCACTAGAAATCTTACTGGCACAAATTCCTGGACAGGTCACTTAGTTCTGTCTCAGCGCCGTGACTTCATCCAGAAGGTTCCTTATACAGATTATAGCGGACATTCGGTGAGGTACCAGTACACCAACTAGGTTGAAACCCTGTCAGAGGTGGCAAGAACATTTCTATATTAATGCTCCTCAGAAATAGCCGGGGGATGCGTATAAAGTTGTAAGTATGGATGTGTACAAGTAAATTGAGTTGCCAGCGCACGCTGGAAAGCGCTGAAATCTCAGATAATGTTCTAAGTTCTGGTTTCGAGATCAGGACAGGCCTCATTAATTCGGATTCGGGAATCAAAACGTGGAACGCGTTCGGGGGTTTGTCTGCCTCTGCTCATTGCCTGGGAAGAATGTCAGTTTGGATTTACCGTCTACATAGTGAAAGAAATAAATTTATCACACGAAGCAATTTAGCTTCTCTCCTGCTTCTGTTCTGCCAGGGCATGACTGACACTCTCATTATTGGCTCACAGTGAGATTAGATGGTGTTACCTAACTGGCCTGGGATGAGGCCTGTGGATTATGTACAGGAACCACAGTGTATCTGGGTGACAGAGCCAGTCACGGATCTTTGCTGGCTTCTGTAAGCGCACCAGTGTTCTGCAATTCGCTCGTTATTGTCTTATTTGTTCATCATTCAGTGTTCGTATTTTGTTTTTTTTTTTTAACCAAGTGTCACTCGGTGTTCCTTCCTAACCAGCTGAAGTGTTGGCTGTTCCACCTGTCATTTACTGCGTGTTGTCTTTGCAGTTTTTTTTATTTTATTTTACTAAAATCAATATCCTCCCCCCCCCTCTGTCATTCAGTGTTTTTACCAAATTCAGCATTCATCCTTTTGTCAGGCAAAGTGTGTGTGTGTGTTTTTTTTTTTTGCGACAGAAGCTTGGGAACAATGTTCTAGGCATAGGATTTGGGAAACGTGTCACTGCTAGAGGCTGTTTCACACTTGAGTTCCCCCTGACTGTGCAGTGTGTTTTTTTTTTTTTCCCACTCAGGTATGTATGGAAGGGGGGGGTGGTGGGGAGAGGGGGGGTTGCTGTGGGCTGATCACCCCGCTGTCACCGCACCCGTCATCACAATGTCTTGTTCACTGTAATTCTGAGTGTCAGTGAACCCTGTCAGGGATTAACACAGCACGAAGAGGACTGAACAGCAACGCGGCTGTACACAAACAAACCGCATCAAACCGGCTCGTTTAACCCGGGTAGACTTTGCGGTGCTGCTTATGTTCCGCCGTTTCCCTTAATGCTGTAAACCCAGTACCCACATGCACTTGTGTCTCCAGTGATATAATCGCCAGTGATTTAGCCTTAGAAAAAAAAGACACCTTCGTAGTACTGCAGTACCATCCCAGATGCTTAAAATCTAAACACCTTACTGTAAGACAAGAGGCAAAAAAAATCAGCAGCAACATCACAAGATCGCAAACAAATTGACATTACCACCCTGACATAGTCAGCCGGGCAGAGTTTAAAATCAATCTGTTAAAACTGTATAAAGTATAGAGTGAGGGTAAGACAGACGGGATGCTGAGCGGCTATTTCATAGCTAAAGTTTCTCTAGTTTATTTATCATCTGTACTTCGGAGTAAGATCGAAATGGTTCTGTTAATGAGCCAGTGGTTCTTTTTATGTTTTCTGTCTGGGGTCTGGCCACGCGTAATACAGTATACCCCCCATACGCAAATCCACAGACACATAGACGTGACTGTGAAGCTCTCTATAGATACGAAACATACACTGTATGGTCTATGCATTGTCACAAAGTAATGACTTTTACAATTAAGGTCAGTTAAACTGCAATGTGCGTGGTCTGGGGGAGGGACCCTGTAGTAACTGGACACAGAACTGGGACAGGAAACGAAAGCAGCATTTCTCCCTTTTATATCGTGGGTGGTTCTTGGTTCTTCAGGTTAATAAACAAATTGAATGTTTCCGTTTTACTCATTTTGCCTTTTCAGTGGGTTCTGCGTAGACAGCTGGAGGCTAGGGGGGTCACTGGAGCTTTTGGGCCCCGTCAAAGGATACAGTGTTGGGCTCCCAGCCTAGACCAATCATATTATGCTCCAAATATTTTAGGGGTCCTTGGAATAGTCCTAACAACCCCCCACTCCCTGCCGCACCCCCTAGCTGCGGGACTCATTGGGTACCTGCTCTGCAGCCAACCGCAGACTTAAAAAGGTGAGCGTCGAATGATGAAAGGAATCAAACTGTGTTTTTATAACGTAACGTCAAGTATGAGAAGGTTAACAATGCTGGGATAAAGTACGCAATCCAGTTTGCCGCAGGATCCAAATTAGTCGGCCGCTTCCTGCCTGTTAAATTAAAACAAAATAATAGCGTCATTTATGAGATCAAAAACAGGAAAAGGGACGCGCTCCCAAAGAGGTCGAACAGCTGCACGTTTAGCTGAAGGGTCTTGATGGAGTCCTTTTAAAGCTAACGATTAAGGTAATGAGAAAAGAAAGTAGACTGCATGGGTTTGAAGGTAAAATTCAGACCTAGGGCGTGTTCTTTCCTTTCCTCTGTCCATTTCAGTTAAATTCAGGGGGTCTGTATGGTCAATATTTGGCAGACAGGCACAAGAAGTCTTACAGGTTTAACAGGAAGATCTCTAGTCTCCATAAATAACTATATATACATATAGACTATATTTATTCTGTAATTCTACTCAATGCTTTCATAAGCACAGATATCGGCGAAGCCTCAATGTCAAAATGTCCGACAGTGGACAGCATCCAGGCTCTCTCTCCGACAAGAAGCTTTTAAATCAAGATCTAATTCGGAGATTCAGCTGTTTCATCTCCTCCGTCTAATTTAATTTACTCGGGATTTAATCCTCTCCGAAGCAGTTAAGCAACATTTTAATTAGTCGAGTAACGCGAGCGAGTGCATCTTCCCGCCTTCCCCGGCAGTGCGGTCCTCGCCGGCTGCACGCGTCGCTCGCATCTCCAAAGTCATTAAATACGGATAATTATGTAACGGGTAAAGCGGCCTTCGAAAAGCCGTGGAAATGCCTGTCAGCCGAAGCCGTCTCAGTTTGAGATACGAATCTGATAAGCATGTATATTAATAAAAATAATTACACAGGTATCATTCCTTTCCTGTTCTTGGAAAGGGGTGTTGAAGCGTATATTGACCCCGTTCCGTCTTAAGAGAAGCAAATATTATTCACCGTCACACTCCTGAGGAATTAGTATGAAACAGATACACCTTTAAGGTGGTCAGTAGCTCTGGCTAATTCTGTATTTATCGCAACACCTTGATTAGAAGAGATATTGTTCCGATTATGGTATTGTCCCATTATCTTCACTGGAACTTATTTTTCTGCAATTCCTGATAGAGAAATAGCTGGAAAAGAGCCTTTTTCCACATTAGGTGAACAATATTTTACGAAGAGCTCATTAGATTTTTTTCATTACAATGCAATTTATAGAGAAAGGGCTCTATGCTAATTAGATATCTCCATCCTTAATCATTGAGATAATGACTATAATGTCTTTTCTATAAAACGTAAAATATAATGGAAAAGTATTTCATTGTTAAGTGTAATAATTGGGGGAAGTTTAATTAAACTTTATTGCTTGATTTCATTTCACAGGCATGTTGTTGTATCCTTTGTCCTATCGATGTCCACTGGGGAAAAGCAATATATTTTATAACAAACACATAATTGTTTAGGTCAAAGAAAACATAGATTAAGCACTAATTAGGCCCAGATTAGTGTTCATAGCCCTGTTGCCTTCCTGTGTCCTCTGGAGTTGCAACTCTTCTCTCTATTTCTAGTCAATTTTGTTGTCTAAGTGGGCAGACGAGATGCTGAATGCAAACAGGTGTCCCTCCCAGATTCCCCTACTGTTTACAGGGGGGGGGGGTCAGCAGTGCTTGCATATAATTTTCTACCTTTATCTGGAAGCTCTTAGGGACTCAACAATTGGTCTGGTGGTGATGAGAGGCCTGAGTCTTCAGCACTTTCTGTTTATCTCTGAATCTCACCAGGCAGGAAGGGCCCTACGTGCCAGAACTGGCCATACATGGTCCCCGAAATGTGAATCTCACCAGGCAGGAAGGGCCCTACGTGCCAGAACTGGCCATACATGGTCCCCGAAATGTTTCTGCCTTTTCGCACCTTTTCATTTATTAATCTGTATTTTTTTTTTTTTTTCTCGAAACAATAATAATATGAATAATAATCTTTATTTTATATGTAACCTGTCATACATGAAATGCAGATCGACGTGATCCACGTTTGGGGTTAAAATAGGAAGCAGACGCAGAGAAGCTAATTAAAATGTGCAACTAACGTACGGGTCAAAGAAATTCTAGGAAGAAAAATGAACATAAAAACAAAATAAATAAGTAAAAAAAATAGTAACACATCTATAAAAAAAAGAAAATAAAACATCAATATAATACATGGATATGAATACAATAAAAAATAAAAAAGAATGAAAAGTTCAAAAGATATAAAAGTATAAGCTAGTAAAAATGTTATGGTATGTTATGGATTTATCAACTTGATAAGAATCTAATGTCTTCTGTGTACTGGCTGATGTTTTTCTGGGATTTAATGCCTGGCCCTAATGCTTAATCTGCCCTAAAGTAATCAAGTAATAAAGTAATCAATAATCGTGACATAGTCATATTTCTTCAGTGTCCTTCGTCATTTGAATGGACATATTTGGTTTTTCACAAAGAAAAACAGAGCTTGACATCAGTCACAGAAAAATCTGTAGGTTCTTTTTTTTTTTGGAAAGTAACGAGAGTTTTCTAAGTAAAAATGTAGCTAACTGTTTTTAGCTATTCTTATTTGTTTGTATGTATTGCATGTAGGATCAGAAAATTGGTGCAAATGATTAGCATTCCAGTGTTAGATAACCTGGCATTGGTTTCACGGCTGTTTAACGGTTTACAAGATGCTCTGGGCGGAAGCAATGAGCTCGAATTAAAGAGGTGTCTGGTTACCCCAATCTCTCTCCCCTGAGGCCGAATCCAGTATTAACAGTGATTGAATAATTTAATTTACAGACCCAGTTTTATTCATCCAACCAGGAGTGTTGATGAATTCCAACATTTACCATTTATTTAAGCCACAGAGGGCGAGCGAGACAGAGTGAAACAATCACATTTATATCGCTGGAGGTAAATAAGTGTGCGCAGTGCGTAAAATGTTACATGATGCTAATTTCCCTTTTAACAGAACAGCGCTGTCATTCTAACTTTCAGACATTCATAAATAACACCAATACTGCAAAATATTCTGATTATTATTGTCGGATACTGCGTGAAAGGATACACTTAATTTGCATCATGTAAGTTTCATCCTGCTCTTAGAAAACTCTCCAACCTTTTGGCGTGAACACTGGAACATCTGAATGGGATTTTCTGAAGGAGATCAGGCAGCATCAAAGCCAGAAATCCATCACCGCTGGGAATCAGAACACTGGCACGAAACACGCGAATAGGGTTCAGTTCCTCTGTTCATTTTCTGAGCGACAGAAAATGTCTGTCCAGACACTTTGAGTGAAATAACTGCATCCTCGGTGACTTTCTGCATTGGCAGTGGGTCTTTCTGCAGGAAGGATGTTAACATCTTTCGGATGTTGACTATTTTAACAATTAGGCTAGTGAAGCATTTCTTCAGTCCATTCAGGCCATACATCTTACTCAGGACTGATGCCCTTTTTATCTAAGCGGTTAGCATTGTCTAACGGCAGGACTGGCATTTCATTAGTTTCCGATCCTACTAGGCACCGCGCATGCCCAGCAGCGCAGGGGCAATCGCTCATAAAGACACCCTATTGATCCGGGATGACAGTGCTCTCTATGGCGCCTCATATGGTGGCCTGAGAAATGAAAGGGAAATCCAGTTTGACAGGAGTGAGCATGCAGCCGCGATATAAATGCCAGTTTAAATGCAAGTGGAACAAAAACTTTATGGAAAAACTTATTTTCCCGTGCACGTTTTACATTACGTTTTTTTTTGTTACATAAATCTCTGATCCAGAAACATTTATTAAATACTTAATTACTCAACTGCAGTAGAAGGGACACTATTTGCGTATAAATAACCACCATTCCGAAGAGCCAAGTAACGAATACCATCAGCAGTTTGATTTGTACTGCTCTCTCTCTCTCTCTCTCTCTCTCTCTCGCTTTCCCAACTTTTTGATTTAGAATTGATGTATTAGTTTATATGAAATTCCTATAAGGCCGTCCTCATGTTCTTTTTCAGTAAGAGAATCTCGAAGCCTGGATGCTGCTTTGTCATCTATGGAGTCTCTATCCACGGCTCTTTTGAATATGTGACACCGGGGTTTTAATACATCGTTAAATAGTTTCAGTTCCTATCCGATGCAGGTGCCAAAATTGAGCGACTGTTTCATGGATGATATAATCCATTACTCTTTTAAAAAATCTCATTAATCTTCTATTTCCAAGAATTGTATAAATACTGCTGGGCGATTTTTGTAAATGGAATTCATCTTATTGTTAAGTGAAAAAAAAAATACGCATGCAGATTTGGGCTCGCTGGTATTTAGAATTACGCATAAGTAAGTAAACAGCGCCACCTACCGAAAACCATCTGTCGTTCTTTGTCGTTACACTTGAAATACTTGTGGATAACGGCTTTCAAGAGTGTATCTTTAGATCCTGACTTTGTGACTATTACTTTGTTGGCCTATTCGTTACGCTATCGATGCATACTGTCGCCTATGGGTTACTCACTGGGGGGGGGGCTTTGGGTGGGGATGCTGTAAAGCACTTTGAGACAATGTAATGTGAAAACACACTATACAAAAATACATTTGTTGCTGTTGCATACTTTAATTTTTTAAGTGAAAGTTTGTTTTAATTTGGACACATGGTGTCAAATATCTGTTCGCTGTTGCAGAACGTTTTCTGTTTACTTTTACCGGCGGATGAATATTGCAATACACCGGATATTTAAGTTCTAAATATGTACATGATGTCCCTCAAAAAACATACTATTGACAACTTATATTTATTGTTTGCGGGAAGATGGTACTGATTTATTTTTTAGATATTTTGGGTTTGGAACATCTGATTGTGGATTCAGAGAACCAGGATGAGTAATTCTTTCAGCGTTTAGGCTGGGGACTATATTCAAGCCTACTATGAAGAGGACAGCCAGTAGTTATACTGGATTAAATAAATATTTGGCCATTATTGATGATAAACCATGATGATGAAAACCGTGGTTTTTAAACCACTTAAAGCAAAGGTGTTTAGCAATGTAGTAATACAGGT
>JAABNY020000063.1:22083704-22108684 GCA_015164015.2 Brevimyrus niger | reverse complement strand
TTAAATGCGATTTACCAATCCTTGGATTTCAAACCGTGAAGATACATGGCATACTTAACATGGAAAACGGTAAACGACACAGCTAGGGCACTAATCACTGAAGAAATGTATTAATGCATACAATTGATTAATAATGCTATTTCGGGTAAATAATTGTACCAAGACAATAAAAAGGAATAAATTAGGTCTAGTTAAGTAATCGCTGCTCCCAAGATAAACAGTCGCCTGTAGTTAAAAGGTGGAATTAACCCAGTCGAGTGACCTGTATACCTTAATACGTACTTTACTTGACGGGGCACAAATAATATAGTATTATCCTATGTATTAGTTAAACACATGCTAACTGTTAGTTACAACTCATATTAATTAATTCACGATTAATTAATCATGACGCATGTTTTGTCTCAAACTGTTACCATATTTATGACACTCGCGTTCTGACTATAAGAAGTCTTATGGCAAATCTATATTATACCATTATAAACCTGACAGCGACACCAGAAGTTTAGGTAGTTTGCAAACCCTACAAACTATTTTCAAGATAATAAAACTGTCTCGAATTGAAACTCTCACTCCAGCCAGCGGGTTTGAACTTGTACTTTCTGGACCTGAACTAGTCAGCAATGGAACGATTTTGCTGGGGCTCGATAAATTAGAGCTTTGCTGATTTTTTGTTAATTTGAGTAAAACTGTTTCATTAAATAGATTTTATGGCTTTTTACTTTATTTTCATAGAAAAGAATAGCATAGGCTCATGTTTCACTTGTATTTGGGAATGTAATTGTAAAACTTTTGTACGACGTAACTTAAAAAATAAACAAATGTACCATCTTAAGGCTCTTTCTGAACAATTAAAATTCTCGAAATCGGACCACAGTGACACACACATAAGTAAATTTATTGGCATACATATACAAGGTGTAGTTTGAAACGCTGAAAGGCAGTACCCACAACACGGGAAGCCGACTACAGTTCCCAGAACGTCACGTGCTCCTTTTGCATCATGGGATTTGTAGTGTTCGAATACAGCGTGGGTGTGCAATTATATTTACATCTCAGATTACATAGATAGTTGTCTCTAAATCAGAACGAATTTAATAAAACTTAAATATACCTACATTTGTATTTTATTTATAAGTTTACAATAATTTTCGCTCCGATTCAAGCAAAAACTATTTAAGGTGGCTCTATATTACCCATGAAACATTTATAATCACCGTCTGCGCACGTTCCGTACGTTAAGAATGCCCCCTCCCTCCCAGTTTCAGTGTAAGATGGTGGCTGGAAGGTGTTAGGGATACTCAAAGAAACAGATAGAATAAGCAAGGCATTTCGCAACAAAGCAAATAAAGTTGTAAAGTTTTAAAAAAAGAAGGAAGCCGAGGTGTCTGTATACACATCTTGAGCTATTCTGAAAGGTAACCGATCCCCGCCCCATTTTGGTGTGAATTTCCCTTGGAGAAGAGTCCTCCAAGCAATAGAAAGACAGGGTGAGTATCCCACAGAAGTCGCCAAGAATCTTCCTCGAATTATAATACGATCAGCCACATCTACGAACACGAACCACCGTCTCATTACTTGGCCACCGTCTCCAACTGGTTCCCAATGCACGGCCGCGGGGGAGCGGCGTGTAGCCGATGACGAGAATTTGTCGCTCTTGGTCGGCGTAGACTGCCAGGCTCGGCCCCGGCTGTGCAGGCCGCGGCTGTTCTGTAGTTAAGCGAGTTAGCCGGCTAACTACCGCCTTCAATCCGGCGGCCTTGTCGTCTGAAATACGTGGCACTTTTTGTATTTTTTACATCTAATCACACGCCACATTGAGAGAAAAACGCCATCCAGAGTTAAGACTCCCCCTATAATCCTGTCCTTGTCGTTGGCGCTTCACCGGCAACGACCAGTGTAACTTTGTTTTACAGTAGTAGCGTTCAACGACAAGCTGTATTGAAATTTGACATTAACGACATTAGTGTCCCTGAAAGCGTTATCGCCGATATTTGTTTACGTATGAAGTATTAACTTCAACGGCGCCAGAAAGTTACTGCCCAGCACAATGTCTTGGCGAATTGACCCCGGGTGTCTCTTTATAGTGGGAGTTACTAGAGGGGTGAGTGCTTTCAGTGAATAAACATAATTTCTTTTTAAATGGCGTGAAAATGATTCAAAGTTTTGTGTTTCTCTGAAACTGTGAAACAGAGACAATTACAGCTAGGGTGGCAATTTCCTGTTCCTCATGGGCGCTACGCGGGTACAGTCAGTCGTCCAGGTGGACGCGGCCGGGAGCCCGGTGCTGTGCCGGTGGATGCGAAATTCTTTTCGTAGTTTAAGCGACGTTTTCTCAGCTGCTGAACTGCCGATTGGACTATAATACAGGCCAAGTACTCAATCTCTCCCGTTACTATCGAGACGAACTTTCAGAATGTTTTTGAAGTCCGTGCGTACATTCGTTGCCTGTCTATCTTTTTGAATGCCTTCGTACCTGTCTTCAGTAGCATATAGTAGTGTGCGGTTGGTTTGTACACTCATTGACTAATGTACTACAAACTGAGGAGTAGTTCCTAGGTCAGCATCTGTAGGAGAGACAGTCTTGTGCTAATGTATTTGCTGCCTAGCCAAACTGGCCATGCTGTACTTGATGTCTGCCCTAATGGCCTGCGCGGACTAGCTTTGAAGCCCCTATCCCCAGCACCACCGATAGTAGTAACGTGACAGGCATGTAAATCGCACCTTCAAGTGCACTGCAAAGCTGAGGTAGCAGTAGCTGTCATCTGATGGCAAAATTTAAGACACACATGCAAGAATTGTTGACGTATTTAATTTCTGCTTGAAATTTTCATGGCTGGTATGTTATAAATAGTGCATTGAGCTGAGTGCTACGTTACAATATGTAATTAATTCAATACATTCATTTATTTTGCAGCATTTCTTCAGGTTGAGCTTGCCTTGATTCCGTTATCTTGTTTCATTTTCTGTTGGTGAAGGTTAAAAGGCTCTATTTATAGTGTTTGCATACACCGAGTACCCCCAGCAGGTGTGGGCCGGTCACAGATTACCCCCTGTGGAGCTCCGTCTCATTTTGTCGTAACCTGCATATAGATTCCTGTGTAATATTCACGCTTTACAGAATTTCAGTGTTTTAAAAATATCTAATTTTGTAGCTGTTTCTTGTTTAACATTCATCCAAGTCTTTGACATACTACCTCTAGTGAACAGTATAGTAATGGTGTAACTAATGTCTCTTACATACCACAATAAATACCGTAACCTTTCAGTGAATGTAAAGTTTTACAACTCTTAGTAAATGCTCTTCTGGTGCTGCAGTGTTCCACAAATCTGTACTGTCTCCACATTACGGGGGTATCGTTGATAGTTGTTTACGTATAAAGCAATAAATTCAACGGCGCCCCAAAGTTACTGCCCAGCGAAATATCTTGGTGAATTGTCTCTTGAAAGTGAGGGTTACTAGAAGGGTGATTGCTGTCAGTGAATAAACTTTTTTTTTTTCCCCAAAGGGTGTGAAAAGGATTCAAAGTTTTGGGTTTTTCTGAAACTGTGAAACAGAAAATTACAGCCACACAGGGTAGTCATTTCCTGTTCCTCATGGGTGCTACGCGGGTACTGTCAGTCGTCGAGGTGGATGCGGCCGGGAGCCCAGTGCTGTGCCGCTGTATCCAAAAGCCTTTTCGAGGTTTAAGCGACGTTTTCTCAGCTGCTATACTGCTGAATGGTTTTAAAGACTAATGCAGGCCAAGTTCTGTCTCATTACTGGGTGAGTGTTTGTTGACGTCTTCCTCTGTATCCCTCCGAGAGCTTGCAAGTCAGTCGTTACCAGACCGAAGGTGGATCGAACCGTGAGACTCATCCCACAGGGGAATCAGGCTCTCATCGCAAACTGAACTGAGCTTGTGAGACATTCTTAGGGATTCTGTTATCAGAGGCAACTTTAAACTATTAAAGTAAATGAGGTCACAGCATTCTACAAGCTATACAAGGCTGCTTTATTAGGCTAACAGGAGGGTCGTGCAAACCTGTTGCCCAGTAAACACTGGGGCTCATTGGCTTTGACTGGGAAGATTGCTGTGATGGAGGGGAACTGGATTAAGTGGACTATGTGCAAATTAGTGTATTTAGGCCCAAAATTGAATAATGATCATAAAAAATAGGCAACGGCTTCACCTCAGTGGCATAACTAACATTTCTTAGATAAGCCGCTTAAGCATCCGAAGTTTAATCTTATTGGGAGTGAAAACAGGGAGCACCAATAGCACTGGATTGGTGAACCACTTCAGTAAATGTCTGTTTAGAAGGACTTTGAGCTGAACTGTTCAAAACTATCAGTCTGGTCAGTATATTTTAGATAAACTCGTCAGCTTTCATTTTCTTAACCTTACTGCCATTGAATAGCAACTTCATTACTCATAATCCAATAAATACTTGTTTGAAATCAGTAATGTTGCCATAGTTGCTTGTTAGCCTTTCTGTGTGTTGTAAGTGAGCTGAGTTGTATCTGCTGATCAATCACGTGAGGTTCACTCGCTGAACCTGCAAACTTCTGTCGGGGTAGAGAGTCCCCTACCAGCTAAGGAGTAGCACAGTGGCGCACCCTTAAGGAGTTACGGTTGATGCCGTTTGCCGCTGTGTGACTGATAGCACTTTGATAGCTTCCCTTCTGTTGTCAGTCATTTCAATTTGATGCGAGTTGATGCCGTATATCTGCCGAACGCTTAGATTTGTGGTGTTCGGAAAACTTGAGTGAACTTCTGCGGCTTTTTAGTCTAAATGCACGTGAAGATTTGAGAGTGGGACTGTGCTTCCCAAGTTCTGTGTGTGTGTGTGTGAGTGAGAGAGAGAGGATTTTTCTGCGTCATACCGTTTCTGCTTTGCAGTTTGTTTACCTGAGTGTCAAAATAGATCTGTTTGTATTTCAGAAGATGTGGTCATCTCGGTATCTAAAGTATCATTTGTAGCTAATAAAGTATGTTGTTTACACACCACTTTGCTTAAATATATCAGAGGGAAGCTAAAGTGTTATAAGTTTATTATGACCCTTAAATCCTGCTTAACGTACCTCTGGTGCGTCTTATAAAATGCAGTGATGTATGAGGCACCATTTTGGTGACTGACATTCCTTACATCACTCGTATTTTGTCATGATTTTTGGTTAATGACAGAGAGTAGATCGCACATTAAGCAAGTTTTATTCACATCCGTACGTTCTGCTAATAATAGAGCCACGGTAGCATTTCCCTATTGTTACAGTGCTTGTATTGTATTTAACGTCATTTTTTGTCTCCCCTTCAAAATTGCAAACTCCCAACAAACCTTAATCAGCACCATGTGCTGGAAGCCTGCAGACGACTTTCCCGTCAGCCGTATAGAAGCTTCTCCTAATTGGAACACGTTCATGATGCAGGTTTCTCTCGACCATATTTGCATTATCACGGCTTTATATAGTCGGACGTTTTTGTACTCTGCCGCAGGCTCATTCCCCTCTAATTGGGAAATGAGTTAATCTTGATGAGCCACTTTGAAATTTCCAGATTCTCCTGAGTAGAATGGAGAGTCATTGAGTGTGACAGTGGATAAAATGTTTTTTTTTTACGTCGGTTTCAGATGCCAGGGAGCCTGTAGTTTCATGCCTTGCTAACACGTCGGGTTAGTTCATTATAGTGCCGTCTCTTTGTAATATGCCAGTTTGGACGATGCATTGTCTGCTGAAGGTTCTGACTTCATCTGACATCATTCTCAGGAGCACCCTATGGGTAAATGAAGCACTTAATCTGTCTCTGCCCTCGTAACGACGTGGCTTGTCTGTCTCCCCCAGCCCCGCCCCTGTGCCTTGTTCCCGCCCACCCTGTTATAGGATGTCCCGCAGCCCTGAGCTGAAAGACGACGCTATGGAGTGCCCTCTCTGCATGGAGCCGCTGGAGATCGATGACATCAACTTCTTCCCCTGCACCTGCGGTTACCAGATCTGCAGGTTCTGCTGGCACCGGATCCGCACAGATGAGAACGGGCTCTGCCCCGCCTGTAGGAAGGTAACGCGCAATCTGGAGCGACTGAGCTACCCTGTCTGCGGAGCAGAGGTGTAAAATGTGCATATGGTGCCTACTGGCCAACACTGGGACCCGGCTTGAACTCCTCCGCGGACCAGTAGTGTCACATGACCTGGGGTGCTCTTTTTGAGTGTTAAGTTATGCTTTGCTCTAGCAAAAACATTTAAGGTGCTTAAAACATCTCCTTATTTGTTGCTGTGCTGTGACACACAGATTCTCAATGGTAATCTCAAGCATCTGCGATCGTTTACTCAGCCCTGCTCCATGTTCAGTCTCGTGGGACATCAGTGGCAGAGAGGTTAAAATATGACACGTTAGGTGGGGGTCGAACCGGGCCTTAAGAGCTCCCATTCCTGCGCAGCCTTACCCAGAGGACCCAGCGGTCTACAAGCCCCTCTCACCGGAGGAGATCCAGCGGATAAAGAATGAGAAAAAGCAGAAGCAGAACGAGCGCAAACAGAAGATGACGGAGAGCCGCAAACACCTGGGGAGTGTGCGTGTGGTGCAGAAGAACCTTGTGTTTGTGGTGGGGCTGTCACAGAGGCTGGCTGAGCTGGAGGTAAGGGGCCCCTACAGAGCATCTCCACTCTCTAAAAGATGCTAATGCTAGTCTGATCCTGTTTAGAAGTCTTGGGCAAATCGGGACCTAGTCGCTAAATGTTGGTGTGACTCTACCAAGTTTTTAAACTATTATCTGGCCTCTTCTTTGTCTGCCTTGCCCACAGTTGCCACCCAAGGCAAGATGTCATGTCAACATCTAATTTCTCACCTCTTATAGTTGTGCGTTCTTTGACAGCTTTGGACTTGACAGCCTTGTGTAATATTTTGGTGATTCGCTTTGGAGTCTGGAATGTCTTCCTAGTTCCGCTTGCGCAGACTTGGCAGGCGAATGGCGCCGGCTCGGCGAATGAGCGCTCTCAGCACCTTGTCTGGACTTTCAGGTTCTAAAGAGGCCAGAATATTTCGGGAAATTCGGAAAAATTCACAAAGTGGTAATCAACAACAGCACATCTTATGCGGGCTCCCAGGTAAGCGTAGAGGCGTCGTCCTCTTTGCAAAACTAATTCTTTGGGTGGCCTGGTCTGCCTAATAACTACATATTTTTTTAGTTTTAGTATGTAAATCATAAATCACGTTCCTGTGTTGAATAGTATGCGTTTTATTGTATGGTACTTATGTTGGTAATGGTCAGTGGAGGTGAATATGGCTGCACTGTAACTCCCAGGGTCCTAGTGCCAGCGCCTACGTCACATTCCTTCGGTCTGAAGACGCCCTCAGAGCTATACAGTGTGTGAACAATGTGGTGGTGGATGGAAGAACACTTAAAGTAAGTCTGGGCTCCTGCCGGCCGCCTGAAGGCGTCTCGCTTGTGGTCTTTGTAACCTTGGTAGCCTTTTCCCCTCAGGCTAACATGACGCGTGTGTGTGTGTGTGTTCCTTCCAGGCCTCTCTAGGTACGACGAAGTACTGCAGCTACTTCCTGAAGAGCACGCAGTGTCCGAAGGCGGACTGCATGTACCTGCACGAGCTGGGGGACGAGGCGGCCAGCTTCACCAAGGAGGAGATGCAGGTCGGTGTTCGGCTTCAGGCCGTGAGCCGCACGCGCTGCCGAACTCGCGCTCTGGGGTCCGTCCCGTGCTCAGCCTCTCTCTCTGTGTGTGTGTGTGTGTGCGTGTGTGTGTGCGCAGGCGGGAAAGCACCAAGAGTATGAACAGAAGCTTCTACAAGAGCTATACAAATCGAACCCCAACTTCCTGCAAAGCTCAGCCGGGGCAGGCGAGAAGTCAAAGGGCAAGTCCAATTCAGCGCAGAGGTACCTTTCTCATGGCGATACGGGCTATTTTCGTCAGTTGATCTGTTTCCTGAGTGCAAATTTAGCAGCATAGATTATTTCCCCATTTCTTGGTCGCGTTTAAGCACATATTAAACCTCATCTTCTGTGCGCTGTAGTGGCGCCCCCTGCTGACCACCCCTGTCAACCTTACCAGACCCAACAGTAGCAGCAAAGAGGCGTGGCCGTGGCTGCAGGGCTCGGGCAAAATAGCCAATGGGCTGGGCGAACACCACAAGACTCCGCCCCTATTGGACGGCTCCGACTCGGAGCACATGACTGGCAACGGGCCGGACTTGGACTTGGGGCCAAGCCAAGGGGCCATGCCCTCCCCCTATTCACACTGCGACCCTGCCAGGTATGCCTGAACAAATGTCACCAATATTGACTTAATTTAATTTGACACGAAGAACTTTGCTTTTCACCAGTTTTCCTTTTTTTTTTTGCTCCTGCTCTTAATTTAAGGCGTCGATTTATCTGCCCCAGCTGGGCACCTGTGGAAATTTTAACCCTGCTAATCCTTCTTTTTCATTTTGCCTTTCAGTCCCAGCGAAAAAACACCACAGACCATTAGTATAGGGAACGGGGAAAGTATACAAGTAAGATATACTTTATTTTTTTTTTTGGACCTCCTAATGCATGTGGGCTCGTTTTCGTTGTGTGCAGTATGTCAGCATGACTGTGACTCGGGAAGCTGTAGCATGACTGTGACTCGGGAAGCTGTAGCATGACTGTGACTCGGGAAGCCATCAGCTTGTCCGTGTCAGACGTTGGCATTAGCTGACTCGCTGTCACTCTCACCCTGACCTGCACACACTCTCTCTTGTCCTCTTGCTCCTGTACTGAGTCTCCCTGCACGCCGCACACCTGAGGGACGCTACCCCACCCCCCCACCCCCCCCCCAGGCTGATCTACTTGTTCAGCCTGTGTCAACCTTAGCAAGTGTCATCATCCATTCGTTGGAAGTTCAGCTCCTCTGCATGTGAAATGCCCGCATTCAGAAAGCATCCCTGCTTAAATTGTTTGCAGTTTTGTTTCAGGGAATTTCAATGCATGACTGCTCCCAGCTTCAGTTTAGTTTCTCTTGGCTTGGGCTCTACAGTCGCATTATCCTTGTGCTGCATTATTGTCTTCCTGTTCAGTTTGGTAAATCGCATTATTTCTGGAAAAACTGGTTAAATCTGTATTAAAGGCTGTGTGAATTCACGTGTAACCATAGCAGCTTGAATCAGGCGGCTCGTATGAACTGTAAAGGGTTAAAAAAAAAAAAAAATCGATGGGGTAAGTTAGGTCGTTCCAAGGAATAAAATAATCGTACAAATGTAATTTTGGTTTGAGCACGTAACCTGCTAACCTAAATATTTTGCTTAAAATTCTATATATAACCACATCTTTTTTCTTTTTGTTATGCATTTGTTACATGAAAATTTTGGCTTTTTACAAAATGAAAAATACCGTTTAAGAGAAATCTTCTGTATTGTCTACAATGGGAGGGTTGTTTAGTACAAAAGTGTCAAACTGTTATCTGATTTTATTTGTACGTGGTATAGTCCAAAAATTGATTATGTTCACCCAGATCTGAGGGCTCAGATCTTACCTGGCACAGGGGCTGCCTGCGTTGTGTTTGAGGGCTCAGATCTTACCTGGCACAGGGGCTGCCTGCGTTGTGTTTGAGGGCTCAGATCTTACCTGGCACAGGGTCTGCCTGCGTTGTGTTTGAGGGCTCAGATCTTACCTGGCACAGGGGCTGCCGAAGGCCAGCACTGCCGGGTTCTGGCTGCTTCATATCCAGCCACTAGGGTTGCTTATGCTGCACTCACTGTTTCTCAACCCATGAATTCTGCACACTGGAATATGAGCCAGTAGATAAAGTACAGGAATGATTCCTTGTGTGAGCTAATTGTTTATTTTTTTTTTCTTGTTAGTTAAAAAGTTCTAACGTTGTTCTTTTCTCCAGAACCACGGCACCGAGTCCCCCTCGCCTCCACCGGGCCTGACTAAGCCTGGACTGGTCGTGCCCATCAGCACGTCCAGCCTCGCTGCCCGATCCCCCTTTGAAGGAGCGGCAGCCGAATCCCAGTCACTTTTCTCGGACAACAGCAACTTCCGGCACCCCAACCCTCTGCCCGGTGGCCACGCCCCCCTCTCCGGCCCTACCCAAGGGCACTCCGACTGGCCCACAGCACCCGAGCCCCAGAGCCTCTTCGCGTCAGGTAGGGTTTCCGCTGTGTAGCTCGGTCACTGGGCTCCCCCTCCTAGTGTGGGATCCTTGTTTAGGACGCCCCTCCCCCCCCCACCCCCCCCACCCCGCGCGGACCCTTCCCGGTGCCACCCCACGCCCCCATCCCGGTGGCGTCGTCCACGGACTGGCAGGCGGCGTTCGGCTTCGGCTCATCCAAGCAGCCGGAGGACGACCTTGGCTTCGACCCCTTCGACGTCACTCGCAAGGCGCTTGCCGACTTAATCGAGAAGGAGCTTTCGGTTCAGGACACGTCGCAGTTGTCTCCCGGGGTCCTGCAGGGGACTCTGCGCCGCCCCCTACACGGGCCCCTCCCCCCGCACCTGTCGCACCTGCAGCACCGCGCCGTCTTGGGCTCCTGCGGCTTCCCGGGCCATCCGGCACGCCACCCCTGGCTGGGCTACCCGCCACATGGGAGCCCGCTAAACCACACAGCCGGCCTCGGCGCCAACAGCCGCTTCCTGGACTTTTTACCAGCGCAGCAGAGCACTGGGCTGGGGGGCACCCCCACTGCAGGTAGGCAGCCTTGAAGGGACAGAGGGGGGCATGCTGGACTGTCAGTGATTTCAGGAGGGTGATGGGATTTCTCTGCCGCACACTTGCCTAAGGTTCTTAACTAGTTGGCTATATTAATTCTGTCAAACTAACGAAATATTTTTAGGTGTGGCAGTAGAATTCGTTAAAATAAACGCAGTTCTCCGTGTTACCACAAGGTGCCAGCAAACCCCTGCTTTAGTCATCATGAACTTAAAAAGATTTTTTTTTTTCCCCGTAAATGGTATCTTATTAAATTTCAATTTGATGTCGTATTAATATTCAGTCATTTGGTTCTGTACATAAGAGGGAATCATCTTCAGTGTCTTCTGTAAGTCACCAGGAGTCACGGGTAGATCTTGTTCTGCGAGTGGTAGGCCATTCTGTTGCTCTCTGAAGCTCTGCCCTGAACGGTTACTGCAAACAAACCCTGGAAGGCGTCTCGGTCTCCTGTTGTCTTGTGGACCTTCCAGACTTTGCTTGTTATTCACTGGAAAAACAACAGAACTGTGGTTTTTTTCCTGGCTAAAAGAAAAACTTTTTTTTGTGTGTTTTCGCAGCATAACAAAGAAATAGATGCAAAGTTAGGATTTTATTACTCTAAACAGGTCTGCCGTTTAAACAAGCAACGCGGAACCTTTATCGTATGAATAAATTTGTGGATTTTATTGGCGTTTACTTTTTCTCACAACTGTTATGATGAAACGAGAATGAAAAACTTGTAATGAGGTTAAGTTCTGGCTGGTAATATCTGCTGTCTCACTGTGGCTCAGTAATGGACGCTTGTCTTGGAAAACATCAAGTATTTGTGGCACGCTGATGAATTAGCACTTGATACTCACATTTGACAAAATTATTTTTTTTCTTTCGCTCTTCTACAGAAAATAGCAATTCTATAGAAAATCTAAATATGAAAGAATGGCAGGATGGTCTGAGAGCGCTTCTGCCCAACATCAATATTAATTTCGGGGGCCTGCCGAATTCCTCCTCACCCCTGCCCGCCTCCATCATCAACCACACGGGGGCGCCAGTTGGCTCAGGGGGCATGTCACACAGTCTTAGCTGGGACGGAATGGTCAGATGGATGGACCCGGCGATCATTACAGGTAACCAGTCAGAATTTAGCAGCCAATAAGGAGTGTTCTGAGTGGCTATCCATAGCAGCCAATAGCAAAGGGGTTTGCGTATCAAAGCCTCCTGCAATGATAAAAATGGCTGCATTTCTGATTTGGTTGAATGTAATCGCATTGGATATTTACAGCATACAGCAAATGTTGTTGCTGTCCTCTGGGAAGTGTTTAGCTGAGAGGGGAAGGTCATAAGTTCAAGGGTGATGATATCAGCGTTGGGGCCCTGGGCAATGGCCCTCGATGCCCACTGCTCACAGGATCCCGGCTGACCCTGCTGTTTGACTCCAGATACGTTCCTCACGTGTGCTGCTTTGGACAGAAGCCTCTGCTAAATACGAGAATGTAAAGATGCCCCGAAGCGAGATCTTTCACCGAAAGCATGACCCCGCTGTAGTGCGTGTAGAGTGTTGGGGACTAAGATTGATGTTCAAGGCTAAACGTTTTCTTCTCACCCCCCCTGCTGCAGGTATCCCAGCATCCGCAGCCCACAGTTTGGACTCTCTGCAGGATGACCAACCTCACTGGCTGAAGTCACTGCAGACGCTCACCGAGCTGGAGGCGCCCAGCTCCGCAGTGCCCCCACTGGCCCCCCACAGTGTACCCTTCAGTGCACAGTTCCCAAATCACAGAGCTGGCTGGGCCGCCACACCCGCTGGCCCCTTCCACTCACCCCCACCTGGTTTCCAGACAACATTCAGACCTCCAGTCCAAACAGCCACAGACCTGCTACAGAGTACTTCCATGGACCGCCACTAGGGGGAGCATAACCATACAAATCCGCACATCACAAAGCTATTAACACCGTAACAAATACTACGTTTTCCGGTTTCTGTTTTCATTGTTTTGTGTTTATTTTCTTTTGGCTTGTGGCCCATACCTAGCTCTCTTTCTGCCCCCCAGGGTGAGCACTCAATGGTTCATTCACCAAAACATCCGAACCTTAAGAAACACTGGGGGTGTGGTATTGATGGCAGAAGGTTATTCAAAGAAAATAACTCGGGGGTGGGGGGGGGGGGGGAATTGATTTCAGCATAATTCAGTTTAAGAAAGGGAAAAAAAAAACATCCCCCCTCTGTTCCCAGACGTCACAACACTGGAGGTATCCAGCCTTCGGGCTTTGGCTAAGGTGCTCCTTGCTGTGCTGTTTTTACCCTGTGAAGGTAATTATGAACAGGCAAGCTGCCAGAGGCCTTTTTGGGCTGTAGAGCAGCTAGGACTAGTCTACATGCGGGCAGCAGGGGGTGCTATTTCCCCTAAGAGTGACACAGCTAGACCTCTGTATCAGAGGGGCTGTGCTCTGATACACCTGAAGGGCCCTGTAGTAATGGGATGCAGAGAAAACGTGCAATTTCGTTTGGGAAGCAAGGTGCCACTATGTGGTATCCGTGGTAACCGCCCTCATTGTAGCCGCCCTGTTGCTGTGCAGAAGCGATGGTAGGAGGCGCACTCGATGAGCTGAGGGAGAAATCCTTTCAGCCAGTGCAGAAGAAGCCAGTTATTTTGAACGAGGCCAGCCGTGATGACTCGTCGATTCTCTGATGACATCATGGGTAAGGGAATCCCTGTTGGTACATTTGACCAGTCGTGAGTGAAAAGTCATGCTGCTGAAGCGATACAAAGGATATATATACCAGTTTTTTTTTTTTTTGCGTATTGGCTTAGTTGGCTACCTCCAAGAAAATAAATAAAAGGAAATCCTCAAGCTGAAGCAGGTTTTAGGAGCAGACTAGGGCCTTTGTGGAGACCGGAGGGGATAGGGTTCTGCTCTGGAGCGTTAGGGTGAGCCGCGCCCGCGGAGCTGTCTCTGTTCCCGTCTCCGTTCCCGTCTCTCGCAACGGTCCATGGCTGCAGTCTGCCATCTGCTCAGTATTAAAGACAATAGAAAATAAATTCAAAACAAGTGATACAGTTAGCTATGGGATAACGATTTTAA
Organism: Brevimyrus niger; assembly: GCA_015164015.2. Taxonomy (NCBI): domain Eukaryota; kingdom Metazoa; phylum Chordata; class Actinopteri; order Osteoglossiformes; family Mormyridae; genus Brevimyrus; species Brevimyrus niger. The sequence continues at coordinate 22,094,965 of JAABNY020000063.1, read as the reverse complement.
ACACCTGTTTAACGAAGCTCTAAATGATGTGTGCCCCCCCCCCCCCGTCCTCCCAAACACAGGTCTGGAAAAACTAAATATTAAATAAATGCAAACTTGACACTGGTGTCTGTCTGTCCTTTCCAACCTCATTTGTCTTAAGCGTCTTGCTAATGCAGTTGCTGGCACAGAGATCATGAGTGATGAGGGTTATGATGAGGCTGGAGCAGAAAGCAGTCATATCCTTTATTTATTGTTAATTACAGGATGTCTCCTACCCTTCTCTTTGTACCAATGTCCAAAATCCAGCTGCAAGAGAAGTATGGTGTTCAGAGCATGATGTTTCCTGCTCCATCCATGCTGGGTTCTGTGCTTCAATATTGTGATTTAGCTTTGAGTCATTTTAGTTTGATGCTCCTATAGTCTGAGGAGACTGATTCCATCACTAATCGGGTCTTGTTTTTCTTCTCAGTCCCGGATTTGATTATCACTTCTAAGCGAAGGAATCTGGTCATTCCACGAATTGTCTCTTTAGAACCATCTAAGATCATCTAGTCTCAGAACAGAGTGTCTTTTAAGCTCATAATATGCTTCTGTCTTGGCGATGGCTAAGAGCTAAGGTGCTTTTATTGAGTCAGGTCACCCCCCCCCTTTCTGTAATACAACATGGACTGAGTTATAGTGTATATTGTGCCTCTGGAGATGTTCTCCAGTCTGTACTTGTGTGACTTGTGCGAAGCTTCTTCTGACTACAGCCCATTGAGGGCCCTGAATTGCTTCGAGGAAAATGTACCCTTGATGGTGGGAATAGCCAACATCCTCTTCACATTTTTTTTTTGTATCCATAGTATAATTTTACAGCTATTTACATGTGGGGGAACCTGACGAGAGTGCTTGGAGTTTGACATGCTTAATGGGTTACGTTCAGAGCGCTCTCAAGAAACCGCGCTCAGATTTGCACTAGAAAGAGGAAACTTCACATGACACTTTGGAAAGGGTTTGAAAAAGTAATTTGGGATCACAAGCTCAATATAGCAAAAATGTGAATTTTTCTTTTCCCGTCCATTTTGTTTGGGGAAATTCAACAACAAGCATAATGGTTTTCATGAAAACTTTCCCAGAAGAGAGTAGGACCCACCCCGGGTGAAATAAGGACTCCCGCTCCGGAAAAGCCTGGTAGAAGTCGGATAATCTCACTGTCTGTCCTGTGCAGATTCCACGCTTTTTGTGAATGGTTCCCTAAGGAAGCAGAGGGTTTTCTGTCCATTATGTTACAGGCCAGGCAGCTTCTGTCGCAGCCTTCGAGCTAAACCGCATCTCTTAATTCCTCTCTTTTGAAAATTCCTCAAACAGAATCCTGTCCTTCACAATAGAGGTTGACTTGTCACTCAGACGCCGTGGAGAGTTTCTGTTTGGGAAGCTGCCGTCACGCGACGTCCCATTTCAGTCTTTTGGCAAAACCTAGGAAAGGCCCCTGTTTGAACACACGCGATGTACAAAAATGTACATCGTGCCACCCCCCCCCCCTTCTCTTTTCACACGCTGAAACGGTGCGGGGGGGGGGGGCGGTTTCAGGTTCCTCAGCACACGGTGCCATTTTCCGGACGCGTCTTGGAGCCCTGGGTCGGCACTGGTTGCACGGAGGGGGCCAGGGTGCAGAAGAAACCGGCGATAAGGGTCAGCCCCAGCCCGCCCCAGGCGCAGAACATGGACCAGCCGTAACCATGGGCGATATCGTCGGGCAGTCCGTACAGGTAGCGTGGGTAGCGGGAGAACTCGAAGTTGATGCCGGCCACGCAAGTGCAGAGGGCGATTATGCAGAAGGTGCCTTCGGAACAAAGACAGGGCGGGACGGTCAGCGGACGGCGACTCGGCCCAGTGGCCGCAGAACGGACAGCGATTCCGGACCCACTCACCGCCCATGAGGAAGAGCAGTCCAGCCACATACTGCATGAGACCCTGATCCCAGCAGCCGCCCAGCAGCCCCACCAGCCATCCGAAGAGGATGACGGCCCCCGCCATGCCCATGAATCCGGCTGTCATCCGCCGCAGGTCTGTGGGAGTAAAGGCAGGCTGAAGAGCGAGCGGTGCTTGTGTGTGAGGTAAACCTGTCACCCAGCCTTCACTGGCTGCACCCTGTGCCTCACATCCCTCACCCTGGTACTCCATAGAATAGATATACAGCACCGAGCGAAGGTCTACAGGCAGCCAAAGACGATTATCTTACATGATCTTCATGGCGTGAGCGTTAAATATGTCTGCCTCTCCACTATTTGTTGACTGTCGGCATACGCTGTTTGGCTAATCAGTACCCCATGTAATTATTTAACTAGTTAACCAAGTTAATTGAGTGAGTTGATGGTGGGATTTAATGAGGAAATGGAATGACTGGGGTGCCCCTGAGGAGAGGTTTAGGATATCAGTACGTCTTCAACTGCATAAACGTTTTTCACGGTACTGTAAATGTATAAAATGATTTTTCTTTCACAGCGACCTGTCACTTGTTTCTGATTGGCTGAGATTCGCATGCAGGACTTGCACCCACGCCGCTCACCGTGTCGCATTCTTGGGGTGCATGTCACATTAACGTCTGTGCAGTTAAACTAAATTTAAGTTAATGGGGTCAGGCAGGTGAGGGATCTTTGAGGAAAGCGATTGCACCTAAGGTCTGAACAGCGGAGATCAACAGGCTGCATTATAATAAATTCCATTGACCTATTTCAGATTATTGTAACTGTCTGAATTTAGCCAGCTGCTACTTTCAACGTTAGTAAACTTAGAAAACAAAGTGTTCAATATCACTGTCTCATAATTAAACTTCTGGCAAATCCCTTTAATCTAAGGTCTTTGATTGCGCTTCCAGTCACAATGCAATCCTCTTTTCCAGAATGTGGCTGTCTGGCCCAGGTGAACATTAAATGTAACCCTACCGGATTTGGCCATTGTCTATCCTTCCAACAATCCATCCATCCGTCCATCCTCCAACCTGTTCAGGGTCACAGGAGGGCCTGGAGCTTATCCCAGGCAGCGAGGCCACAAGGCCAGGGTACACCCTCGATGAGATGCCAGCTGTCACCGTGCGTCACCACATACACACGCACACTGTCACACACAGCTGTACACTACGGGCTGTTCGCCATTCGAAAACACATCATTATTGGTCGTTATTGTTACTATTTGTTTTAATTGTCCAGTATATCACAATGGATTGATCCATCTTATTTCTTAAGCTTATTTATTCTTTGAGCCCGTATCAGTAGCCAGTATTGTGTCTAATTTGAGAGGGGGTTTCAGGTGAGGAATCACAGCAGGTGCGACTTTCCAAAAGATCCGGCTTGGCTGACGGCTCTCCGCCAAACGTTCTGCGAGAAGAACTGAGATGTTCAGCTCGGAAGAGTGGGAGGAGTGAGTAGACGCAGCCTTTTAAGTTACTGGGGTCTTAATTGGGCGCAGAATCGTTGCCAGAAACTGCATTATTTCTGTCTCTAAAGCACCGTGAAATGAGGGTAAGTCCTCCGATGTACTGGACAAAAGATCGCGCCCCGCGCAGGACCGAAGGACAGAAGCTCAGCTTCCCGCCGGCCTGCGGGTGAAGTCGGAGGTTAGAAGCGAAGCTGCCTAAATCACTGGATCTGAAGCGAGATCCACGCTGCTGGACGTTGGACGGCTCAGGGATTTTCATCTTTTCGTAAAACAGAAACCTGCCCCCCCCCCCCCCCCCCCCCCAAATGAAAACAGACCGGTGCTAGGAACAATCCCCCGCTAATGTGAGATCGCATGAATAATTAAGAACTAAAGACCCGGGGACTTCAGTAATTCTTTCCCCACTGGGGGGGCCCTTTCAATAGTTTTCGCTCTGAGTGGGAGGTCTTTAGTTTAATTTTTGCATGTTGAAAGCCCCTGTTGTGGTGGACGATGTGAAGTATCACTAGACTATGAATGAAGGATAGGCTAGGATTCAATGGGATTAACAGGCAATATGGCCAACCTGGTCTGATTATGAAAGGCCTACTTTTCATGTCAAATACATATTAATGATTCAAATGCAGAATCCATTGGTCCTAGAACTCCTAGAATATGGTCACAGATATAGTAACACATTAACCTTAAACGTTAGATTGGCTGCTTATGACAGGTAAGAGTGAAAGTGTTGTGGGTGGTGTGTGCAGGGTGCGTGAGTGGTCACTCTTTCCCAGTAAGGAACAGGCACTGGGCCAAGCAGGGGTCTACAGCCTGTGAATATGACCACCCACTAAGCTTTGTGCTCAGCTCCAGCCCTCGAGGGCTGACCTAGAATGAGTCAAACCACATGCGTTGTATAGCATAAATCTGAGTATATTAAATTTGCTGGAATAACTGACCCTTCGGCATTATGAAGCACTATCAAGCAGAAGCAGGGACCATTTTAATACCTCTATAGGAAGAGTTTCTGTATCTCAGATTACAAATAGCACTTGGCTTTCCAGAGGTGAAAGGTTCATCAGCTCCAAGTTGTAATATTACTCATGATAATAATGTGGATCTGCTGTAGTTATAAAAAAAAAAAAAAACAAGCTGAAAATACCTCTGACCTTGAAAAACCGCGACCAGAGCTCCCTGCACCTGCTTCTCCTGCTTTTATTCTCTCCTTCTAATTTTCAGACACAGCGGGGAATTCAGAGTTGCTGATGATTAATAGGCTGACCGCATGCAACACTTCAGGCAATTAGGGAAGAACTGACCCCAGAAGGTTATCAGTAATCACTCCTGTTTTCTGCCACTCTCCGAACAATGTCTGCCTATTAAAGTGAACCATACTATTCAAAGCACTTAAGTGCTGTATTTCAAACTTTATGATCTGATTATCTCCTCCACACCCTAGCTGCCCCATCCAAGTCTGTCCGTACCCTGCAACGGCGCTCCTTCTTTTAATTATAGCTTTTGCTTGCTTGTTCTACAGAAGGTAATATGGTGGAGCAGGTCCACTGTACTTTAGAACTTATGTCCGATGTTATTTGTCTTGCACGCCGCGATCTGTTACCTCGATAATTCCAAGTACGAACCTTGCAATCGCACACAGCGTAGAGGACAGAACCCCTCGATATAGACGTGAGCATTAGCAGGATGTGATAATCAGCTAGAATTAGAGTCAGATGAACACGTAGGATGCTCCTGTAGGGCTGAGAACTCGCTCGCCGTGACCTCCAAAATGCAGCACGATCGGCCTGGGAGAGCAGGAGCCGCAGCGGGAATGTGCTTGGAGCCGTCACCTTCTACGCGGACGCCAGAAGGGCTCACCTACTCACACCTGCTAGTAGGTACGTTCAAGGCATCCATATTCAGAGCTCCAGTGACAGGCCGCTATAACAGGCAGTTCCCAGGCTACAGACGATATCCGTTCCCTCTGTCCGTCTAAGTCGAAGTTGTAGGCAAGTCAGAAACATTATGATCAGAAGCGGAGATTTCAGGTCCAGAGATTACAAATCCGGGCCAAGATTTTGTTTCAACTAACCAGTTGAGTATAGAGAGTCACACTCACAGTGTTTGGTTGAAACAAAATCTTGGTCTAGATTTGTACTCTCTGGACATGGAATCTCCCCTTCTGATATTAATACAGTGCATAATAATTGTGATAATTATACAGTAATAATAAAAGTAACTGAAAAGTAAGTATTGCACCTGGTACTGTACTGTACCACACCGTGAGCCGATTGAAGCGTGATGTTTTCACGAGCATCACGAAGTGTACGCTTTGCTTATTAGGACCCGTTGTATATAACTGGAATCTTTAATATAATAGGCTTTATGGTAGGCTGTTTGTAAGTATGAGTTGTCCATTTGAGAGGTCCGGCTGAGCCTATTGAACAGTATGGTCAGTTGTGCCTAAACAGTAATTTGTTAAACAATGAAGAAACAAGCAAAACATATGTTAAATATGCTAAAATGTCAATTTAACATTTATGTCCTGATTTATTTGGTAATTGCTAAACCAGGCAAAACTGAGCCAAAAAACCCCCTCCATGTACAGTTAGATGTGAAGACCCAGGGTGTGTAGGTGAGTAGACTAAGTGCCGATCTCATACGCAAGGCGTGCCACTCGTCCTGTCTGATGGTCTTTGTCATGTTGTAGGAGAGGTTCTTCGGGATGTTGGCTGCAGAATAATGGTATCTGATGTAGGAACATCTTGCGATAGAACCTGTGGACGAAAAAGAAAAATGAGTCTGGAGGTTAGCGGAGTGTGTGAAGGTGGTGTTTTATAGACTTTGACCTCAGGAGCATCCATTATGCTGCTGGAGCTGCTGTCCTGACACCAGACGGCTGCTGAACAGAGACCCGGTTCTGTCTCCGGTCCAAGATCTACTACCGTTTTCTGTTGGTCGGTGGCCAATTTCTCACTTTTAAAAGCAGTTCCGTAAATTAAAAGTAAAACTAATTTTCCATGCTGCTAATGGGTATTTAGCCCATCGCTATAAACAAAGAATGACTGTAGAGATGAAAAAGCTGCTCCTTTTGCAGTCCACAATGGCCCTTGTGTCCTGAAGGCCTAAGATACAGTTACCAATATAGAGGAAGATGACTGCACACATACCAGGGTTGGATCAGCGAAGGATGTCAGCATCCCCCCAAAATGGCGGACAGATATCATGGTGTGGAGCCAACGTCACGACCCCAACCCCCCCCCCCACACACACACACACATGTGTTAGGCTAATTACTTGGGCAGACTTCAACAGCTCCAATAATTCATTGCTTTTTCTCTTTACGTAATAATAGCCATAAAAGACAGATAAAATGTGTGTGTAAATTGAAATTAAAGAATGAAGAATAAAAGCAGAACAACAGCACACTTTATAGGCAAAAACTTTCCATTTTACATGGAAAAATTGTTCAATTAATTCAATTGAACTGTGAAGATTTTGCTGTGCCAAAAATGCTAAATGACGTGGTACCTTTTTAGTGATCGAGCCTGTGAGTGTCCTCACTACATCACTATGACTGAAATAGTCTAAAATAATCGCATTCTTCAGTATTTAAACTTGCTATTTTCATTGCAGAATAGGGAAAGTCCATCACAATGTTAAACATGTTGATGTCAAACATTAATCCGCCACATGCCAGTTAAGCAGACATCACCCATCCTTAACACATAAAGGTCAAATTGCTGACCCTGTTTCTCAATTGTACGAAACTTTAGATAAAAGCATTTGCAAAAGAAAAAAAGATTATTAATAACACCAGACTGGAGGTCATGCCGCTGTAGAAACTCGATACATTTTACTCAGTTACTACTCAAGTACAAATCATTAACTAATATAGTTCCTGCATGAAATACAGGAACCGTCATGACTGATTAATGACAAACGAACATGGGATCAGTGCATAATTAACACTTAGTTACTGGTTAATTAATACAAGTAAGAGTGGACTGCTGTTATTTGTGCCCACTCAGGTAAAGTGTTACCAAAACTGAAGCTGTTTTGCCAGTGAGGACATTAACCACGGGCGTGCAGTAAATCCGCCTTCGCTCTACTCTGTTGTAGAGGAAATGAAAGACTGACTAGATGAATGTATCAGAGAAGCACGCAGGGCATACCTCTTCCCATTCTCTACCAGAACATGTAAATTCATTCACTCTGTCACTCAGATGCTTTATTGTTCGAGAATGTGTCAAAAATAATCGAGTGAACCGATGGGGTTTTTGCACCAGGGCACCAAAGCCGGTGAATCTCTCCTGTGAATCGTATTACCTGCCCTATAGACAGCGGCACAGGATCAAAGATGAGGCCAGAAGCCATCTTAAGCACTACAGGAGATGAGAGAAACTCCCACAGGGCTGAAGGAACTGGACAGAGGGAGCCAGCAAAGTAACAATACATCCAGACGGTTTAAAAGCATGGATCCAGGACAGGATTAATGCAACGCGGGGGCCCTAGCAAAATCAGGAGGGCATGTTGACAGCAATGTTTCAACATTAAATCTAGTCAAATTTTAGCGCCAGCCACCTCGGCCCCCCCCGCCCCCCGTCGCCGATTAGCAGATTATTGACATTGCATCATTCTTACTTCGCTCTTAATTCTCTTTCAGCTCCAAAAAAAACAAACCCATGAACCCATCAGAACATCAACCCAGAGCCCCCAGAGAAGTTAGTCCAACCACACGGGGCAAGTTCACCTTAAGTGATTCTCATGTCTAACTTGGGCGGGTTGGGGAATCATGAAACTTTCTAAACCTCAGAATCATTATTATAAAAAAAAAAATCAGATATATACAGTTCTTTTATCTGACCGTTTTGTTAGTTGAAATGGATTGACAAACTGCTTTTATCAATTTATACAGCTGTTTTTACCGGTTTACACAGCTACGTTCATTAAAGTACTTCATCTAAGGGGGCTCCTCAGTTTTTACCCAGCATTCATTATCCTGATATTAACTGATACTGGATAGATTGAAGGCCCCCTTCAGAGAATGCAGTCATTTGCTAAATACTGAATGAAAATCTTTTTTTTGGGGCGGGACATCTGGTACTCATGGGAGAGAGAGTTCGACGTTACATGACGCTCATATGCTTCAGCTGCCTGCAAAACTAACAAGAAACACGCCGGAGACTAAATTAGCCGCCCTCCTCAAACCCTTAGCTACTCAATTTGCACCTGCTCTTTCCACATCGCGGCAGTTATCTGCAGAGCGCGACGCCGCGGAAAGAGTCCGCATCCCGTCCTGTCACCTCGGGTGCCGCGTTTCACGCCGGCCGGCACACGCCGCCAGCGATAGGTGACGTCGGATCTTAGGCTTTCGCCCCGTCGAGATGTCGCCGCCGCGATTGTCGCCGTGCTGCGGAGTAGAGCCGGCGCTGGCGCTTTCGCCGCTGCCGCTGCCGAGAGCAACGCCCTTTCCTGTCTCTCCTGCTTTAGGGACAGGCAACGGCTCTGAGAGAGATTTCCGGTGGACGATGGTGAGGTCGAACGTGCACTATTGTCTGGACCCTGGCCTTTTCGAGACGTCCTCGGGGGTGTTCTTCGGGCCCGAAGGAAAGGCACCTCACTGCGCCATCAGTGTGACGAACTCGTAAACGTCTGAGCCGCTTTGGGTGTCACTTGACCTTTCCAGTCTGTACATGGGGAAGAAAGAACCGACTGCAGAGGCAGAGATAAGTCAGCCCTCTGGGGTGGGCAGAATCAGCTCCGCAAAGGCGTCTAGGAGCCTGCTGTACCCCCCCTGACTCCGATGCAGCCAAGATTAATATTCCCAGTAGTGTCTGCCTGTTGAGTGGCAGCTGACGACTGGATCCGGCTCGCTTTTGAGTGCGAGATTATGAAAGCTCTACATTCCGGTGCCATGTCAACATGTGTCAACATATCCAGTCCGGAAGGTTCTCCTGTCACCATGAAATATACTGCCTGGCCAAACAAACAGTCCCACACTTCAGTGCTTTGTTGGATCTCCTTCAGCCTTGGTTATGGCGCACGCTCCTCAATGCATTGCTTTCGTATCGACGATAGGCATTGTTGAACCACTCCATAAAGTCTAATTCAGCACATCTCAAAGATTTGAGATGGAGTTAATGGGAGTTAAAGTTAAGACTCTGCGGTGGCCAGATCATGTGTGAAAATGAGTCCTCATGCTCTCCGAATGAGTCTTTGACAATTCGAGCCCCATGCATCTTGGCATAATCATCCTGGAGTCAACCCATGTGATTAGGAATGAAAAATCCATTCATTAGGTAACTTCAGTAGATTCAAGTGCTCAGCTGACTTCACTTTACTGCTGCATAACATTGCTGAGCCATAATAATGACCCAATCCCTGGCTCTTAAGCGTTTGCTGATTTAAATTCAAACGGTGACTTTTTTTTTTTTTTGCCCAGTCAGTGTATGATTCGTTTATTGTCATTGTACGATAATGAGACGCGCGAAGACAATGAATTCCAAACCGCAAGACCATAAACATACAATAAGAATTTGCGAAATTTAAGATGCAGTCAGCGTTGGGATGAGATGAGATTCAAATGGGGAATGAGTCAGTGATGCCGCAGTAATAAAATATTTACATATTAAGGTAGGTTTAGTGTGGGTATATACAGATGCTAAGGTGAAACAGGGGCCTATTATGAATATTATTGCGCCTGACAGAGTAAGTGACATATCCAGCACCCTTCAGTACTGCATTAAACGCACCACATCATCCATGTGCTCAGACAGCGAGCAGTGGTGCACAGACAGCGAGCAGTGGTGCACAGACAGCGAGCAGTGGTGCACAGACAACGAGCAGTGGTGCACAGACAGCGAGCAGTGGTGCACTGAATCTTTAAAATAAGTGGGAAAAGGCACTGCATAGTGTGGCGTGTTTTTAAGACAAGAAATGGCTGTGGGGGAAATATCTGTTTCTGAATCTAGCTGTATGGGTATATGGTGTCTTGTACCAATTTCCAAGGGGTACGGTAATATGTATGAGGCGGGGGGGTGTTGGGGGGGGGGGCCTTTTCGTCTTTAGGGGTTGGTGGGTCTTGCAGATGTTGGGGTCTTGTGACTTGACATGGGCAATGGATTAAGTTGCAGCTGATGTTTTACATGGACAAGGAAGAGATTACTATGGTTTTGGGGGTGTAGTGGAAGATATTCACTAATAATTGTTGAAGGGGGGGTGTTTCTATTTCTGAAGCATTCGAAAATATAATTGCTGTTGGGCATATTTTCACGGGAGGGAGGTCCTCAGTCATGTGTGTGCTAGGAAACCTAAATATAGGGGCACTCTCCACAGCCACTTCATTGATGGGGGGGGGGGGGTGTGACTAGACTGCTGCTCCAGTGTTAACAGTTAGAGAAGCATAGAGGACAAGGCCAAGGTCCAGTTGTGCATTACAGCATGTAGGTCCAGGTCATGAAGTTTGGGTGTCAGCCTGCTCTGAATGACTCTGACGTTTCCTGGTGTGACTGAGATGACATCCTCTGTGAAGCTGCTTTTTTTTCTATATGTAAACTGGCATGGGGGGGGGGTGATGGTACAGGAAAGGACGAGATTATGGGAATGAGTCCTACTGGGTAGGAATCATTGAGGTTTTTACTGGCAGATTGTTTCGGATAACGGCGACCTTGACTTGAGTTGAGGTGAGCAGAGGTAGGTGGGGACTGAGACCTGTAATAGTAAGAAGCTGAGGGTGTTTGTGAATCCTTGGGTACTGATCTGACAGCCCGATTACTCCCTTTACTACACTATATGGACAAACTATAGTATAGTATAGTATAGTATAGTATAGTATAGTATAGTATAGTATAGTATAGTATAGTATAGTATAGTATAGTATA
>JAABNY020000063.1:22015975-22032494 GCA_015164015.2 Brevimyrus niger | reverse complement strand
TCGTAGCAGCCTGTGCTTTTGGGACAAACCCCATCACCCCTCTCCAGGGTTTTTGAGGTGCAGCCGGTTGAGGCGTTGGGACATCCTCAAAATCCATATCCCACGAGTCCGGAGGCTCCTGCTGTTTCAGAGCTAGAAAATCAGCCTTCCAGCTCGCCGTTGGTGCTGGACGTTTATTTGGCTGAACCTGACCACTGAAGTCTCCATCAACCAGGTAGCACCTGTTCAACTAAAAATTGTAGAGGAGCAGGCTGTAAGTTCTCCTCACGTTTGTGGATTTCACAGAGGATCAAACCGTGAACACATGCCGCATCTGGATGAGATGGCAGGTTATCCCAAGTTATACCTCTTTGGATGAAGTCTCATTTCGAGCCATCAGCGTTGACAGATCTACAAAGCCATAGCAGTTCATATTTAGAGGGAATCATCAAATGGCATCATCATCCATACAGATTTTTCAACTGACGGAATACCTGACATGATTCTTTGTGGTTTTATGGTCATCTTCATATTTTTACCCTCTGGAGTGTCCTCTTTCAGATTCTCACTGTGCGGAACTGGGATGTGATCAAAATATTCACAGTCCATCAGTCTCGCTAGATGTTCTTTCAGGTGCTTGTCTACGAGGGAAACGAAATGGAAGCCAACAAAACAAGAAAAGTAGCCCAAGAAACCAAACGACATCAAAATGGGTTTTTGACCATCCAGAAACACCGTGGCAGAAAAACATCACTGCTTTACAAATCAGTCATTCAGGTGAAACCTGGAATTCCTTTGCCCTATTTTGAGTAACTACTAATTTTTGGTAAAAGGGCCACAAAGATTTCAAACATGCAACACGCTGTGCTTACAAGTGGTTCCAGCGACTGGCTTCTCTCCTCCTTCTAGCAAATCCCAGTAAACGGTGGACACCTGGTCCATTTGGTCCTGCAGACTGGAACAAAAAGCAGGCCGACAAAGGCTGAGCAGTCAGTTCACCAAAGAATTTCCCGCAAGCCTGAAAATCCTCAGATATAAACCAACGATACCCACACATACCCGACCGAACGATAGAATGACTGAATGGGAACTCCCACACGGAAGTGGCCGTTCGCGCCAAGGTACGAGGACGACTGGCTTAAAAAAAAAAAAAAAAAAAAGCTCAACAGAACTTCACCCACTCCCAAGAAGAGCCTTACCTCATGCTCTCATCCCTGCGGCAGCCTAGCAAGGTGGACAATTCTAGCAAATGGTCCAGCTCGCGCGCAGACAAGAAGGGGGCCCCGTTCAGGCCACTGCGGAAGTCCTTCCTCGCGTGCTCCTTCTGGAGGTTCTGGAGGATGTAGTGGACCTGCAGCACGGTGCACAGCCGCTGCTTCTCCGCCTCCATCTGAATGGTCTGCTCTCGCCTTACCGCCTTCTTCTGGGCCTTCAGCAACTGCGGCAACACGCGATCGACAGCTAGGCCGGATCCTCATAATGCAGCGTTTCCGCAACCTGGTCCCCGGGGACCCACGGAGAACAGATTTTTGCTCCCTCCCAGTTCCCTGGGAGACGATCCCCAGGAGGGAGCAAAAAACACAGACCTGTCTGTAGGTCCCCAAGGCCCAGATTGGGAAACACTAATAATGATTTCATAAGGACAGTTTATATGAGCACTTCACTTGATCAAGAAAGGGATGTAAACACTCGTTTTAAATGTGAAGATGTGAGCCACTATAGGAAGATTTCCTTCGACTCTGCAGTCCAACAGAGAGCTGAAAATTAAATTCTTAGCTTAGTACTAATGCATGTGTGGCTATACTGATTACTGGACTGGGTAAGGAGTAGTCATTTGAGATTCAGCAAATTGGCATCATTTCATTCAAACGGAGCCCATAGTCGTACAAACACTATCCTTACTCAGCAAAGGATATCCATGATAGGAACCATGCAGTGTTCTTTTGGTACAATTTAAGCCTCGGACAGAATTTATGGGGGGTGGGGAAGAACCTTACAAGTTTATAATACCCATTTGTAGAGCTATTCTACTAGTCCTCTTTTCACATTTAAAAATGGAATACCCCTATGCTAATTGCATAGTACATTCCATTCGCAAATGTATTCGATGCAACTAAACTTGAGCACATTATTTGCAGATGTCAATTTACGAACTCATCCGTACGCATGCAGCTTACTCTGGATCTGATGCGAATACAGATAACATGCACTGCACAAAATTCTACCCTTTAAAAATTACAAAGAAGGTCTCTTACATCTTGGCTGAGGGCACCTATTGTCTTCTGTATTTCTTTGGCAAACTTCAGGTTATGGACAACTTCTTCGTACGTCTCCACAGCATCCTGGAAAGCAGAGAGCGTGTGATCTGCACAAATTCACGATAGCAGTACATTTCAGCTAAACGCGCAGAATTTCATTTGGCAGTCAGCTCCTGGCTTTAATCTGGAAGTTACCCACCAGTTGGTCCTGATTGAGGGGTTCCCCGTTCTTTATGCGTTTCTTGTAATTTTCCAGTTTCAACTGAAAACATATAAAAATCACCACAAGCTTAGTGTGCAATGCCTAATGACTGTAGGCTGAGCAGACATTTTGAATACAAGTAAGAACATGCTGTACAAGTAGGCCTATATATTGCTGCAAAGATCAAAAGTTGCTTAGCTAATTTAACCAACTTTACCTTCTTTTTCTCAATATTGCGTATCTTGTGTTTCAGGCAGATAAGGCTGTTTTCAATATACGTCTCATAGCCTTGGTAAGTGGTGGTAGAACCAGCCAGATCCAGCGGCAGAGAGCTCAAGGCATCGGAAGGGTCTGGTCTGGGGCTGCCCGGAGTCTCAGGGACCTCCTCAGAGCATTCGGAGGGGGAAGACACATCGAGGATGGAGGAAGACGACTGGTGCACCATCTTGCCTAAGATTGAAAGCAGAAAAAAAAGGAGAGTGACATATAGCTCAGTCAGGATGGGGGCGGGAACAAATACATGGGTTAGATCCAATAAGAATGACACGCAGCATTTAGCCGAATGTGGTACCAATCTACATTCACCCACACGAGAAAGGTAGCATAACACAAGTTTTTTTTTTTTTTTTTTTTTTTTTTAAAGTGATGAGCAGTCAATAACGTGTAAATTTTAAGTACACAGCCATCAAGAACACCAGTACTGCAGCAATTTCACCTGAAAGGGAGGACTAAACTACATTTAGAAAATCGCACGCTTGACGCTAAACGAGCATAAGCAGCACTCACAAGTCTGAACGCTTAAGGGTGCACAAATAATACATTAGCATAATAAAACAAAAATCACAATCCCTTACGGCCACTACCAGCGTGGACGTTGAAGAAGCGACGACAGGACCGTACCATGGTGCCCGTTTCACTCCCGTCGTAAACAACCACTTCAGAAAATCGGCAACACGATTAATACACACCGCAAACCATTTAAAAAAAATCCCAAACACACATTTACCACGAGGGAGCAAAACTGATCTCAGCAAACTTGCATGTCATCCATACGAACTTGCAGCGGAAGTTCATCCCCGTAGCCTATGATTTAAGATATAGGAGCGGCACAACCAGATCTTACACACCAGCAAACAAACGAATACTCCTGCAAAAATAAATTGGCAGTAACGCTTAAGACAAACCAGTCGTGCGCTACGCACAAAATAAATGTTCCAAATATTACCCGGCGCAGGTACTTAACAGAAGGAAGAAAAGGGGAAATTATTAGTGGAAAAGAAAAAAAACCTCAGCTAAAGGACCACTTCTGCCACACGAACCTAAATGCGCGATGTCAGCTTCAGCACGGACTGGCCATGTCCCACCTTAATAGCGTTTTATAGACTGAAGCGCTTCAGCAATTAGGGCATATAGATGCAGAGTGACGTCATCGTGCCTGACGCGGGCGCGCACCCAAGCTGGCTGACTGAAAAACAGTAACATAATCCTCCTGTTTCTACTCTTAGTTTGCCTGCTAACCCTCCATTTTTAGTCTAGAGAGATGCCTTAAATAAAATCATGACCTTACTTCCCTACCTGTCCATCACAGTTTGCCCTTATAAAATCCAGCAAGCAGATTTTATATATGCAGTATGTTACGTCAGATTGGATGCCAAAATGTCCTGATATTGCTCAACAAATCTATCACCACAACAGCAATGTTTTGTTTGCAGACGGTTCTAACCTTTACTTTGTTGTCGTTCATGGCATCGGAAGTGAAACCAAAAAATGAAACGTCGTAAATTGATTGATCTTCAGGTTTCACAGAAAACCTTTGTACCACACAGTTGCTTGAATTTGGTTGTCTATTTTGGAAGTTTATATTTAATTATGTTGTTATCTTCGTTGTAAAATCTTATGTGCAGTGAATAATCCGTAACTCTAATGTGGTCATTAGCTACGTAATGCGCTGTAACAGACCTTGAGTTAAACAGTCATTTTCACAAACTACTTTTATTAAACTAGTAAAAAACGTACAATATGTATAAAAATACAAAACTTGCTTCATATATTTCTAATGCTGTCAATACAAAGTGCATAGCTACCATACATGCCTGTACTACTACAGCTACAACACTAGTCTATGTGGAGATTTCGTGTGGGAGTTGAAAAGTCAAACTTTCCTTTTGGAAATTTACAGTCAAAATCAATACAAAAATAATCAATTTCATCTCAGATTGGTATGCCATCATTGCAAGGGGGTCATTTTCAAATTCCAAATTACCTGTCTGCGTACAAATACAGAACATAAATCATTTTGTGACTAAAGCATCAATATGTAACTTTAAAATGTGAAATTCTGAAATGATGGTCATGGTAGAATGAAGAATTTAGACACTATTACATAATTAGACTAGAGGTGCTTAAAGCAAACATAACACTTCTAAATATGGTCTGTTTCACCCTTGTTACTTGAAAAATAAACATCAGAGACATATAAAGGTCCAACACAATCAAAATACAGAAATCCTTAAGCTAATACTACAGAAATTACCACGATTTAACATGCATTGTGTCGATCCATCAACCCCACATAAAGTGTGAAAAGTACATGTAAAATAAAATAAAAAAGACAAAAAGCACACCCAGTAAAGTAAAACAAAGTGGTACCAATAAATATAAATAAATAACAGGAAGGAGAGTCAACCGGTACAGGATTTCCCCAAGAATAAATATGTACATAAACCCTCCCAGATATATGACAGGGAGAAAAATCACACACACAAAAAGTACCATTATAGTGTCCATGCATGAGATTTCTACAAATACATTGGTGAAAAGTCAATTGGTCTGCAGCATTCCTACAATAAAGCTTAAATACCAAGCTGTGAACTGCACTTAACGTTTAGGGGAAATTTTAACATATAGCTGCCAATAAACTCATCCACTAATAGGATATCATGATAAAATATGAACCCACTAATAGGATATCGTGATAAAATATGAACCGGACCATATACTAACTGGTATTTAATCTCAGTGGTGACATACATTGACGAAATGTTTAATAATTGATGTATAACAACCACTGAGTCTGAAATGCTATTCTTTATGAGATCGCACGACGAAACTTATGAACACACAGCTAGTCAGAAGGTTTACTGCTGGGGGGGGGGAACCTGACGATTCAGCAGCACCGCCTTCTGGTCAGTAAGGGTAACGCGAAGCTGCTCACGAGATGTACCCAAAAAAAAAAGGAAAAAAAAAGAAGTACATTGTCTCTCTCGATCTTTAACAGTTTGAATGTCTGTTTTGGACCTGCCTCTACCATTCACAAAAGAAACAGGGTCAATTAAAATATCTAATCCTTAATCGATACAGTCCAATCCCTTTTGTACATCTTTTGTAGAGGTAACAATTCGATTATGGGTGTAGATATTTTATCTTTTTAGACACAGCCTTATTGTATTAAAGTCCATGTTTGTGGCCAGGTACTGTTGTTGATGTTTGAATAAAAATAAATAAAAAAAAAAAAAATAAAAAAAAACACCTTGTGCAAGGGCCCTCATGGATCCTGAAATTTGGTCACAACCAATGTTTATTATTCACTATACTTCTTGGTGTGTGACTACTATCAAAAAAAAAAAGTGCTTGCCATTTAGGAAATAGTTAAATCAACCACTGGAAAAGTGTTGGAGACAGATAGGGTCTCATTTTGGCCCAACTATCAGAATGGTAGCATACAGTGCCCTTAAAGCTAAGTAAATACACAAAAGCATGAATATGACAAAGTACACAGACAGCCAATGGAGCTATACAGTACACTGTTGCAGAGTACATCCATTTTTAAACGTCAACATTGGGAGTGCGACACACAAGTGCACAATCTTAAGAGAACCCTTTGATAAGTACATTGTGGAAAGTCGTCCATAATTTTTTCTATACTTAATTTCATTTTATTAAAAATGCTTATAGCCTTTTTTTTTTTTTAAACTATCAGGCCCAAAAAGGCACAACATCCCTACCAACAAAGGCCATGCAATGGCTTGTATCATGCAATTTACAAAGGTATACTCTGGAAAACCTATCGCTTATGTCATGCAGGTTAACCAATACTTCCTAAAAGGTGTCAGTTTCCGATTGTGACTATCAATTGGTCCCGTAACCACCATTTTGAAAAAAGAAAGTATAATACATTGATAAACAACCGACGACTAAGAACTTAAGGCTGGTGTTTGAGTTTATAACTAGGTTTGTTTTCAGTAGATGCCCATACCCACATAGTGGATATAGACGTATACACAAAGCAGGTCTTTGGGCAAGGCAAACGGCAGGAGAAAGGGCCAGCTTCAGTTATGGCTCTGGTCTAGGAGCAAGAAACACGAATGCGCGAGTCATTCCAAGTCTTTCGCCTGCTGCGTCCAGACGTCCAAAGAAGGGAGCAGAGTGCACTCCGAGCATTTCTTGTCAAGATAGGAGAGGAAATATACCATTGAGAGAGAACTAGAAAAGTCTGCGTGGCTCATTATATCAAATACACCAAGTACAACCAATCAAATAAAACCCAAAAAAAGTTCTCCTGAAATGAAGGCAATTAAAGGCAACTTCTGATTGGTGGAAGGGAAGAAATCATGTCACCACTCTTCATCCTCCTCTATATGCTCTTCCTCCTCTTCCTCTTTGGCCTGAGGGGGAGACAGCAGGCTCTGTGGTTGCATGCTTTCCCTGCCCTCTTGGCTCTCCTGAGTCTCATCTTCTTCCTCTTGCTGTTGTTGTTGCTGCTGCTGCTGCTTCTTACGGCAACAGGGCTTGAAGAGGTGAGGGTCTATCAGGACTTCCCCAAAGCGACCTTTGTAGATAATTCCACAGCACACCTTCTGCCTGTAAACGGTTGAACGCACAAGTGAGCACCCCCGACAACATGAACCAAGACCAGGGACTGCTTAGCTCAATGGTTATCTACAAATTGATCATGAAAGGAACAAGCCACCTCAATTTCACTAAAACGATGCCCGCTACATATACTATGGTTTATATAGTCTACTTCTCAAAAGACGGATCAAAACGGGTTTCTGCCAGTAAGTAACATTTCGAGACACAGGAAAAAAAAAAAAAACTTTATCCCCGTGCATATAGCAGTATATGGAAGCCACCAAGAACATCCCAACTTTATACTGGGTCAGGGCTGTTAGGAGTCTATCCCAGGCAGCAAAAGGCACGAAGCAGTAGCACACCCTGGATGACATGCCACAAGGACATCTACACATGCATTCACACACCATTGGCAAAGTAGAGACGGCAACTAGAGGACACATCATCCCTGAGGAATATTCTGAATTTGAAATCCATGAAATCCATGACAGAGTCGAAGCAGAACATGGAAGTCATAAGGGTAATTCCAGTACAAGTTTAACTGTTTACGAGTTTGTTTTTGGTCCGGTAGGGTCATCACTGGGGCAGCGCATGTTTACAACAGAACACCCAGCCACCAGAGGCAGCGCCAACTTGCAAGAAAACAGCAACACTTATCGAAGCCTTCATATACATAGACTGTAGGCACCGTGTAAATATTCCCTTGTTTGGACAGGTACCGGTCAATGGAGATGATGGCCAAATGAAATATGATAGGAAATAAATTTTAACTGTGATAAAAACAATAGCCAAGCAAGCGACGCCTTTACCTTTTCCAGTAAGTGAGGTCAAGGAAGGAGAAGACAGGGGAGCGGGAGGAGCCAGAGGGGAGCTCAGAGTCTGACCCCTCATCGGACTGGTTGCTGTAGCTGGGAGACTGAGCTGGAGAGGCGCTGGATGTGGTGCTGTGGGCATCGGAGTCTAAAATAAACACAGGAGAAGGTCAGACCCTTTAATCAGAGGAGGAATGTTGTCAAGAAAATAACTCCTACCGGCCACACGGAGGACTCAGATGACATCCAAAGTTGTTCTATCCTTACCGTGAATCAAGAGACCCACCCGGCGAGAATTGGCTTTTCATTTTCAAAGAAAAACAACCATCGATCGCATTCAACGCGTCTAATCATGTTCAACTAGCGATGGCCTAGACCAAGCTCCAAAAACCAAAAATTAATCAAGCTTAGGAAGCAAGGGCTTACACAGCCGTTTGAGCTCCTTCTGGACCTTGCTGATCTGACTCGGCCTCACTCTCCTCGACAACGGCTTCATCTTCTTCGGCCTCACCGCAGTCTTTAAGCTTGGCCCGCCTCTCGCGTCAACCACCTGGAATAGAGCGAGCCGCACGACATTATTACAAGCGGCCTATTTCCGGCGCAAGGATCTCGGCATAAACACATGCTGGCGCTGTCTGAGGAACAGGAGTGACACCAATAAGATCGCTAACCCTAATGACAAGGAGCAGTAGATTCAAATTGAAACCAAACTGAAGACGATGCATTTACATAACATTAGTCAAGCATGTTCTTCAACATGTGACAAAAGTTTGATACCAAGAATGACACTGAAGTTTTTCATCATGACACTAGTTATTCATATTGGGGTTGGGTTGGGTTGGGTTGGGGGGGGGGGGTGCTGTGGGGGGTCCATACATGACTCCAGTTCTTCTTGGATCCCACCGGGAGTTTCTTCCAGCGCTTGACCAGGAGCACACAGGCATTGCAGATCTCCCCAGACCGAGTTTCAGCAAGCCTGCGGAAAGAGACCCCACACCGTGCATCCCGGTAAACTATAATTTCAAAACTGAATACGTCCATTGCCTAGTTCACTGAATGGATACAGGACACCTAAAAAAAAAATCAGTATGAGAAGCTGCTGCATTTTAATCTTAATGTCCCTGTGTGCTTGTGTGGAGTCATTTCACAAATACAAATAAAGTCCAGATCAGACTTTTTCCAATTATCAGGTCAAGTGCCATTACATGCATCATTACATAAAATGTGCTTGCTCAATCCCCAGGCTCTTCCAACTTTATAAAATTACAACTTACTCAGTGCTTACTCTCCTATTTTTTGGTGGCGGTGGGGGTTTAAATATTACAGTAAACTCTCCCTCTATCTGTCAAGTCAGACGGGAGTGCAGTAGGAAGGACAGCATGCTTACCCGAAGCAGCTCTGGAAGTCCCTCTCGTAGCGCTTACTGTCCGTGAAGCGCGAGCTGGAGGACTTGGCGCGGCAGATGCAGCAGCCGTCTATACTGCGGTACATCTTCGGCTTATGGAAACCAAACATTTTCCTTCAAAAGGCACGCGGCAAAAACACGAGTAAGTGGGAGTGCAGATGCGTGATCGTACGATAAATAAAAGGCCCAATAACAGAGTACACGTTTACTTTTTACATCCTTCATTGATATATTTATCAATTATATCACCCAAGTTCCTGAAATGTAAAGTTGAACACAAAATTCTTGAGGGCGGTTTGTGTATAATTAACAAAAAGAGAATGCTAGTATTTCCAAACTGACCTGTAATCATACGTGCGAAAAGTAACACTAAAAAGCAATGCCCTTCCGTCAATAAGTTTCCAATCGCCGCGGGGTCCTGCAGACAACATAAGGCATGTGGCAGACGAACAGTGTCTTGATCCAGATCAAGAGAACTAGGTCATCTGTAGCGTGTATATCATAATTAATAAATCGCGTAAAATAACTAAATCCTGCATACCATCTAGATTATGTTCGATAGCTATGCATTAACTAATAAACGACCGTCAGAAGTTGGACGATCCTCCTTCAATAAGCTGGTGAGGAATGGCTACACATTAAACTGAGCGCAATTGGGACTGTCGTGATCATTTATTTATTTAAATTACAGACTAGTTCCAGAAAGTTATTGAAATGGGCCCTGGCTTAAAAGGTTTGTTTCTGTTCGTTTCACTTCAGCCTTCACGAGTGACACGTCAACTCCGGCAACAAGCCTCCTAAATCAACTTATTGCAACAAATTACACAAAATCTGTCCATAAAAACAAGGCGAGCGTGTTGTCAATGCTGCTTTCCACAGCTTCAAATTAGTACAGCGGGACTGTATAATTCGGAGCCTGACGTAATTCAAACATGGCAACACACTTCAAAGGGAACGAATGGGGGGGGGCTTCGCAGACCTGTAAAGAAATGCATTTGCGGAAATTGCAAAAAGAATAAGAATAAAACGGGATTTTAAACGAGTAAATACCCATATTAGATCGCAGACGGTCGTTTAACCGGCAACGCGCCCGCATTAGTAGCAAAAGCGACATTCACGCATTTCGAAATGCGCCAGTCGTCTCCTGCGAAAAGGTAAAAGGAGGCGCTCACCGCCCACCGCTTCTCCGGGGAAGCATGGCTCTGCATCATGCGCACCCATTTTCACTCCATTTTCACTGCAGCGCGGTCGCCAGCTTTCAGATGCCCTTTACCACAATGAACCAATACGGATCAAGTAATAAAACCACAAATATACCAAAACCCATCAACTACGCGTAAGATGTGCCAGCACATACAAAAAAGCAGAACATAAGCGAATATAAACTACGATGTGCCCCTTTGTTTTCCGAATGACTCTGCGGCGGTGTGCGCAGTTACTCCCGTAGCCTGAAGTACACGGAGGCGCGCAGCAACTTCAAAGCGGCGCCCGTTCATCCCCCTCAGTGGGATCGAACGACGACAATCAGAATAATCGAATAAGTGCAAAATGGCAACTGATTTCACAAAATACGCGGCTTCACACAATAATGTAAGACAAGCCACGGGCTTCATCTGTAGTTAGACGACGCCATGACATCTTTATAGCATTTGCATCTTCTTTTTTTTTGAGCAACGTGTTGTAAATGTTATTGCCTTAGCAAGTTAATAAATGTAGATTGACGAGCTGCGTTGATTGACGAGTCTCGAACAGGCGTGAAACGTGCACTTTCCACTACAAGGATGGCCGCAAAAGAATCCCGAGACGTAACCAGAAACACGCACGGGATAACCGGATAACGCGAATTTAACTTGAAGACAACATCTTACCGAACTAGTAGCACAGACAGCACGAAATCGACCGTTTATTCGGCCCCAGTCCAAAGTGTCAATTCTCATAAAAAGTATATTTAAAATTTTATTTCGTGTCATACATTCATCTGGCTAGAAATAAAACTTTACTCGTGGCACTTGCTATTCCGTTTTAAAAGAATCACAGAGGGGGGGAAAAAATCCCCCATCACTTTTATCACTCCGTCTTCGGCAAAACAACGTGCACGCTCCATTACCGGAGACGGTATTTTAATAAGTATTATAAACGTCGTACTTTCTTTGAGGCTCAAATGTCAATAAACTGCTGCCAAAGACGTACAAGCTCACTAAAAGATTTACATATCCCCAGTTCCGAAAAATTAAGTCATACCGCTTATTTAAATAACTTGTTTTGAATGATACCCATGCGAGAATAATATAAAAGAACACGGTTTTAAAAACCATAAACACTGCGAAAATTCGTATCAAGTAATGCGTTCTCTTACCGTGATGTAAAACGAAATGAGCCGTAAATGTGAATGAATTCGAAAAAACCCGTTAAAACAAGTGTTCCTCATTTAACACCTTCGCTTGTTGATGTCTCACTTCTACTGTCTGGAAGATAGTAAATCGCTCCGTGTTTGCGCATGCGCCTTTCCCACGCCACCATTTTCTAATTTTCTTCAATCAAATCGATTTACATACGCGTCTGACGTACGGCTGCGTTTGAATTCTGTTGCCCTTATAAGGAAGCGAATATTGCGCGGGAAATGGGGGCTGGGGCCAGTTTCCATGGTACATTCACTGCAGTGAAAGTATCTAAGCGGGAAGGCGGAGCCACGCCGATTACTACGGGAACAGTAGGAAACACGCGAGCGGACACACGCTGCTGTAGTAATACCAGGCACAGGTACTGGGCTACGCAGCTGCGAGGCATTTGGGGTGAATCATGACATTTCCGAAGCGTAACAAATTTGCTTAATTTAACACTAAGCTTTTCAAAAATGAAAGGGTTACATCTGTACTTGATTATGACACATTTCTAAACATTACACGTCGCAACAGTATTCTTATAAAAGCGCGTTCACTTAGCACAACACCAGTATACGTATCTGATAACTTAGCCGATCTGAATAAGCGACTGTCTTGCCAGTGCAGACAACTTGATCATTGCAGGAAAGAATTACAATTTTGGGCATATAACGCAAAGAACCAGGACGTTGTAATCATTGTTATAAATATAATACTTATAATATTAATGCTTATTATTCTTACGATAAAAAGAATAAGAAGAATGATATTGCTATTTTACATACAGCCAGAAAAAAATACACACGGGATTTAAATGGATGTACAGAGCATCTTTAATGGAAGATTCCATAAAGAGTATAACACAACAGTGATATGTAAAGATCATATGCACTTAGACTCAGGAATCCTTTGTAACCAACCCAGATCATTCACATTAACATTATAAGGACAAAACAATGACAGATGTACAAGGCCAAGGACATTGGTTTCAAAATGTACAGTGCAATTTCAAAAGGTATCTTTCCCAGAGTTTCCTTGTGACAGTACGTAAAATATACACAACAAAAATGTAAGAAGGAAAACAACACTCTTTAACATTAATGAGATCACAACCAAGTCCCATTTAAAATTATCTCAGTGTATTGGACTTTACCATCTTGTCGCAGTCAGGAAAAAAATATCAAACACCAGCCATGTATCCATATTCTTCTCAAAGGAAAAAACTCATTTGGACAATTTGTCCAAAATGTTGTTATTGGTATAACACTGGAGAAAACTTGTGTGATGCCCATGTAATTCTCATCTCCCAGCCACTGCCAAGGGTCATTTAATAAAGCAAATAATGTTTGGTTGTTGAAAAATGAACACATTACCTTAATAAATAATTTGTGGCACCTTTAAAGGCTATCTATTGCATCCTCAATGAAAGTAACACCAGAAAATCACCAACACTAAATTTTACACTAGGATTTTTCCTCGGTTCTCTTCTGGCTGTTCAAAAATGGGAGAAAGTGTGCAGATACTATAGAACCACATGCATGAGTAATTTAAATCTATAATGAATTTAGGAGGGTACAATCAAAACACAATTATATCCTTGTGCTGCATACTACGTTTTAACAGTAGACTTGGGGGATGTTTGTGCAAATATTTGACATGTATTCCTATACAACCAGAATTTAAAACTTGATTTTAACTGTAGATACATGTGGAAAATGGTGTATGTTATCAGTAAAAAGCACATTAGGATCCACAGATGGAATAAAAAAATATGTTTAAATTTTCTAAAAAAAAACATTCTGTGATGGGTCTGAATGAACCTTCAGTGAGTTGCTGCTTTGTGTAGGAAAAAAAATAATGAGACCTTTAATTAAGGTTATTGCTATTAATGCACATGCCAGTTTACACTTACCAGTTCCTTGTACCATTATTTTTTTTTTCTGAAAAATTAGGAGGCAAACCAGCCCTGAGACTATGGGACTATATTGGAAATTCTTGGCAAAAAAAATATATATAGTATTCTGAATCATCCTTTTGGTTGGGGGGGGGGGGGGAGAATTTAAAAGAGACACTTAACAATACACACCATTCTTAGACAATGACCAGACAAAAATCAGTATATGGTTTTGTAGATTTCAGTCAATGTGCATGACAATGGAACCACAGAAGTGCTCAGAGTTTCCAGTAAAGAAACAACAATGCAGGTGCAAGCGTTCCTTCTGCGGCCATTCGAAGGTAGGAGAAGCTCGTGGGGTCAGTTTGTCCCCCTTCCATACACTGGAATGTCCCGTCTGCTGGAAGCCCTGCCACTCGAGCACGACAGGAGACGGACCTCTCCGCTCTCCAGTCCTGCAGAGTGGGCGTGTGCAAAGCCGGCGGCCAATCGCCACAGCACTTAGGGGGGCATGAATGGTGCAGCGCTGGGCTGCAGGGCGACATGCAGCTTACGTGAAAAGACGTCCAGGCGCCGGTACACGGCGGGGTCCGCAGACAACCACAGCTCCTGAGAAGCTCCTCCTTCACCCCCCCCCCCCTCACCTTTACATATCACGAAAGCCAGCTTTCGCAACCGCACCTCGTCTCTCTATAGTATCTCGTGGAAACACCTAGGACAGGATTCAAATTCAGCCAGGGGGGGGGGCTAGGCTAGAAGCTAACGCACAGACCACTGAGAAGTGCAGTCAACTCTTCATAACCAGCATCACGGAAAAGATATTTACACAAAAAAAAAAAACTAGCGCTAAGAAAATATCATTGGTTTAAGTTTGCTACTAATTTTCAAAATCCGTTAAATAGCACGTTAGGCAATTATGTGTCCTTACTTGGACGACACACACACACGCACACACACACACACACACACAAAGGCGTCTTGTTTCTTGCAGCAGATCCACATTTCGGACACTTCCTCTCTTCCTGTTCCTGCTGCAGGGCTTCAGTCTGCAGGTGTATGTAAGTATCGTGTATTGGGGCAGACGTTCGAACATCTGCAAGAAGTTTGTGCGCAGTCGCCGTGGATCTCTTGGCCGACTACAGCTGGACGCCCTTGGTGAGGGAGGACTCCAGGGCGATGTGGAAGTCGTGCAGCGTCTGCAGGACACCGATGAGTGAGGTAACAGTGGCGGGGTCTCGCAGCAGGGCGTTCTCCTCGTACATGCGGGAGATCAGGGGGCACTCCACCAGCAGGGGGAGCCACTGGGGCAACAAGCGATCTCTGCAAATTTAAAGAGGCAAAGGTCAAAATGAACTTTTTGTAATTTAGTAATCTAAGAGCTTCATGGACACGTCTGTTGGCTCAGGTTATATGAAAACCAACAGAAATGCACAGATCACAAGAGAATTTCATATGCAGTCTTAGGCCGTCAAAGAAAATGTTGTTTAGATGATCATGTTTGTATAAACCTATGATACGTTATGTGTAAGTGTGTTAGCTCAGCCATTTTTAAACCTCTCCATAAGCTACCCCGGGATTTGCAGCAACCATCCAGCATGCCATCAATGTATTTTCTAACTCGACCTCTAGCACATCTCACTTTGCTAATTTACACCTCCTGGAGTCATTTAAATGAAGTTAGTGAATTATTTGATTAATTAGGTGGGCTGGTGGTGAAATGTGACACATCCCTGGAATGACTGAGGTGCCCTCCCAGGAGAGCTTTCGGACCTGGGGCTGTGATCTCACAGCTGTCCAACAAGATAAGGGCAGTTTAAGCACGTCTGTTTTACGGACAACTCGTACTTACAAAAGGCCTACCGTGAGGCCTTTCATATCAGGGCTCCGTCGGCTGAGGTAAAGTTCAGTACCGTACATAGTTAGTTGTTATTATTGCTGTGTAATTATTACAATTATTATTGGCTGTATTATTATTTTTCCAACTTTCTCATTTGTAACCTGGAAACTGCCTGTAATAGTACTTTTTTGAGAACATAAGCAATTCCTCTTAGTTTTTATTGTTACTCTGACTTTGCCGACATTGTAACGACGATTGTATTTTTACTGAACGTTTCAGTAAAATGAGTGGGGGGGGGAGGGGGGGTGTAGACTGAATATTCCCAGTTAGCACAGCCTGCGGCGCAGAGGAGCAGCTACTCATAGAGCTTCTGCTGCCGGCCATTGGGCCAAACTGGCTCCAGAACGTAATCCTCCATGATCATATTCATTAGCGGCAGCCCACTGGCAGTACTGGACCTTCAACAAAATAATTAATTAGCTGGCAGAGGTGATCAGTAAATGGCAGTAAACACAAAGGCAGCAATAAGTAATAGGGCACAAAGGGTTGTCTCGGTTACGAGATTCGGCAAAACGCACGCATGAATCTAGCTGAGGCCTCAACGACTGTTGCGCGCTTCCCTGACCTACAGCCCGCGGGATTTAGTCTGGACACATCTCCCGACGCCATCGAAATGTTCTTGGAAACGTGGCGGCCGCGCGAGTTTGTCACTCACCTCGCGCCAAGGCAGACCAGCAGCTGGAACTTGCCGTCCTTGCCGATGCTCCGGGACGTGCCGTTGATGCCGTTGACGTATCGGCAGAAGGTCTCGCAGCTGGGGCCCACGGGCTTCGGGGGCTCCTGCGGGTCCCCCACCTGGTCAGCGCTTTCCAGGTAGGCCGTGGCCTTTTCTGTACAGGT
>JAABNY020000063.1:21931595-21949785 GCA_015164015.2 Brevimyrus niger | reverse complement strand
AGTGTGATGGTGTTAAGGCATCAGGAAGTCCGTCCTTCAGCGACAGCCGACTCCCGTACCTCCTTTACCATATTCACCCGCCATTTACCTGACTGATATTGAAGTCGGTGAGGGTGCCGTTGGAAGTCATTAACCGCACCAGCTTGTCCTTTATTCCCAGAGGCAAAGTTTTAATGTCCCCGTGGAAGTTGCCTGCATATTTCGCGACGCAGCCCAAACTTCTATAAACAAACAGTAAATAAACACTCACGTCTTAGACAATCAATATTGAGGTGGTGAACATTTCATAAAATAAGCGATAAACCTGCATTTAGCTGACATTCCTGACAACTTACAGGTCAAAGAGCGAATACAGAGCCATCCTGTTGAACGCTACGTCGGACACAGCTAGTTGTGGGGACCCATTTTCTACCAGCGAATTCAATATTCACGAACTAGCTGAGCCGGATTTACGTGATAAAACGAAGCCGAACTGAGTCGATTTGCAGAGGGAAACTGAAAAATGTGTACAAAGGTTATTTTAAGATTACGATACGCTTTAATATCATTTAGCTGCACATACTAATAACGTCTGGTTTTCCAGCGCCGTCGCAACCTTATGATGACAAGGTATCGAGGCGTTTTGGTAATTGTAGTTTTATTAGCGATATCTCTGCGTTCTTATTTACAACAGCAATATTATTATTATTATTATTTTTATTATTATTATTATGTACCAGATAAAACATATTTAATTTCTCTGTGCAGAACTTTGGTCCATAAATTGTTTAAAGTGCTTTATAAATAAAGCTGGATTGGACTGGATTATAACGTAATCATTAGAGGCATGTTTCCCAATAACATTCCAATACAGTAATTTATGTTAAATACGAAAGTCGTCTGCTTTAGATCTTATAGTATCCTTTCGTCTAACATTCAAAGCAAATAGCTCCGTCATAGGACTGACCTAGGGTAACCAGATAATCTATGTCAGGGAGGACACTTTGAGCTACTTAGGGTTTTACAAACTACTTTCAAATTGAAATGCTCCTGTGCTCGGCTAAATAGTTCAGCTCTTGTGCTTTGACTGGCTTGTTTCCTTGACTGAAAGTCTCATCCAGCTGTTTCACATTAGCATTAGTGACACATGCGTGATTATAGGAGACTGACCAATCAGCACGGAGCAAGAACTCCATGTTCAAGTGAAATCCAGGTCCTTTTAATTGAAATGGTAATTCACAATTCGTGTCCTAGCTCTGAGTGTCCTCCCTGACATGGATTATCTGGTCACCCATGCATGGCGTCATTAGGTTCAATAACATGGGGCTACGGCCATGGGTATTTTAAGCCAAGCCTGTAGTATTTTTGCCCTGATGCCAATCTTCCTTCAAAAACAAAACAAGTCAATCCAGGTAAACTTGACTTAGCCCCAGATCAGATTTTTCGACAGCTAGAAACCATCTTAAGATTGAACCGGGATCCACTGTAGGAGAAGTGGCTAAAATAGCCAGTATATTGTGGATAGCAATTTTGCCTCTAGGGTTGTTGGTTTGGTTTCTACCCCAGAGTGTCGTGGAAGGAGAGCTGATTGGCTCAGATTGGCATTGTGAGACTGATATCTATGTTTTATGCCTTAGACATGAAGACAATTTTGTGCATGGGCTGTTTTGTTGAGAATGCAGAATGCATGAGCGTGTCCTCCAACACACACTCCAGATTTATCCTCAGGAGTGGGTTGGTGAGTAGAAGCAACAGGAAACATGTGGTTACATCTGGAGTCTGCTGATACAAGAATAACTGGCTGGCCGTGGTCGAGGGAGGCACAGGATTGGCAAGAAGAGGAACCAGAGTTAACTGGTAGATATTTGCCGCAAAAGAGGAAGCCATGCCATTGATCATATATTGCAATATGACAGGATGTGCTAATGCTGAAGATTTTGCGTGCATAATGGATATTCAAGTTTATACTTTAGTAGCAGTATTATTAAGCTATGGGGGTATGGATTGAATAGTGGGTAGTTTTGTAGCAACCCGTGAGGGAGGAAGTGTAAGGAGGTCAGACGGTGCAGGATGTGCTGAGACAGGACAGGTGCGCTGAGGGGGGTTGATTTTCTTAAGCCTTTTTTCCACCAATACGGTGCTGTGCCAGCGCCAGAAATTTTTCCAAATCTGGCACTAGTTCTATGCGTTTCCACCACAAAAAATGGCCCTGGGCCAGAAGAAAAGGCTCGAGCACTGCACCACAGAAAAGCTGGGCACAGAATGTGGCACCATAACGGCAATGCTGTCCAAAACCTCTATATACCTGGAAAATTCAATCCATAACCAATATAATTTGTCTAATAATGGCAGTGCTGGCAGTAAAACAATTTACCAGCTTATTAGCGGAATAACATTACATAATTTTTTTTTTATTCTGACAAAAGTGGATACCAGCAATAGAGACAGGGCGCAACGAGTTGTTTGTCGCTCAGCAAAATAAATCCAAAAAACGAAATACAGATTAACCCTTACTTTACTTTCACTTCCGCCTCTGTAACATTTCTATTCTGTTCTCGTGCAAACAATTTTCTTCATGCCTGAGGCCTAAAACGTGGCAGCAGTCCTATAACGCCTCCCCCCCCAACCTATTTGGTCAATTTGTGACCCACAGTGGTTTGGTGCTACAACACTCCTCTTATGCAGGAGACACCATTGAAATGTGGCCCACTGCAAGAAATTCACCTGAGAACTCTCTCACCAGTGTATTTCCTGCAAAACAACTTATTGCAGGACAGAAAAATTCACGTGATAGGCATATCTATACATAGGGAGCTAAAATGCAAACAAGGACAGGTACTTACTCCCATGCATACTGCATAAAGGTGTTGCTTGTGAATTTACACCGAGAGATTGATCTGCAGGATGGTGGTGAGCGTAGGCAGGATGATTGCATCACTCAATGGTAAGTGTGAAAGCAATTAAACACCTTCCCATATAGATGCTGATTCACTCGCATCCCCCACAAAAACCCCCATTGTCTCTGACTTCCCCCACAATCATGGTTGACTTTCTGTGTCCTTATTCAAATCATTCCAGAGAACGGTTTGTTGTTCCCACTCTATAGGTCAGGGCTAACCAACCTTTTCTACAATGAGAGTTACTTAGAATAAATACTGAATCGTGACTGTATATTGTGCCAACTCAGAGGGAAGGGTCCCTCCTAGTATACTTTGCCACCGATGTTGTAAAGCATTATCCATTAATTATGTCATGATTGACCCTATTTGCAAACTCAGCAGCTGGCAAGTGATTGTATGTTGGGCTGTTTTTCGGTGTTTTTCGCTCAAGGTAAGAGGTCCCGCATCAGTTTTTTTTGCGTCGTCCCCCCCCCCCCCCCGAAACTGCACCCCCTCCAAAATTTTCATCACCAATCAGCACTGACTCATACATGTATTCTTATTACAAAGTGAATAGCCTGTGTATTAAGTACTTCATGCCTTGTGAAGACACTCCTGAGAGTCATACGTTATGGCATCCTCGATATCTCTCACGCTCCCATTAGAAAAGGATCCGGAATGAATCAAGAAGGTAACAAGGACAGGAATAAATCCATCATAAAACAGACAGCAGAGGTGGAATTCCCTGGTGAGTGAATAAGCAAGACATGAGAATGCAAGAGAGATGGACCAAGGTCATTGCTCACACAGAAACGGAGGATTCCCTCCTGATAGGAGGCAATCAGCTTGATTCTCTAAAGTGTCTTTGCACCCTCAGCCAATAATAAAGAAACAAAGAACTTAAACTCACCTGTTTTCAATGCTTATTTTTTATTTACGATAACAGTGAAATGTGATTTTGCCAGCTGTAGTGTAGGATACCGATTGACTGCAATCATTCAAGGTGGTTTCTGTTTATGTTATTGTTCCAATGTGACTGGTAGACGACAGCATGGAATCATCTTGGGTGAAATTTTCTACTTTACCAAGCCAAACCAATCTGTCATTGAGGATTTCTTACATTTGTTTAGCCAGGCTAATCATTACCAGAAAATGTAAGGCACTCCATGCTTTTCGTAGAATTGAAAATTTGTATAATTTAAAAAAATACAATAGAATTCACTAACAAATTTAAACTTTGATTTAAATGAACTCTCAGTGAACCCTTCAATGGTCACTTTATTTTGAACTCTTTTGCACACACTTCAAAAATGACATCCTGCCCACTGTGATTCTCCCTCTGCAACTCCAAGGATAAGTAGGTTAAAAAGAAAAGCTTTAGGCTTCTGAGTTACTTGGGAAAAATTGTCTCTCTTTTCAGCTATTGGCTTAAAGCTTGACCAAAGCCTTAGGGCTAGAATTGTCACAGAATTTTCTGCTTGCTCCTTCAATTCAAAGTCAACGGGTGTCTCAAACCATTTTTCATCCTGTTATGCAGGTATCTGTTGGTCTCAAAGGATGTGGTTTCTTTCTCACAGCCACAGAGAAATCATCATGAAAACAATCTTTGTAGGCGCTGTCCCGTGCACTAACAGCTAAGGCCAACACAGTAATGCCTGGATTTCCTTCACACCATTTCTCCTGCTGAGGGTCATGATGGCAAACGTACTGGTGTGGGATGCTAGTACTGGGGCAGAGGAATGGGTTTTGAGGACTAAAAACAAAACGATATAACCCGGTAAACAAAAAAAGCCCCAAACTGAAGCAGCAAAGCATCGGGGTGACAATGCAGGCAGGGAGGTGACATCCGCAGGTGCTGCCTAGGTCACCTGGACTGAGGTGGCATCTGGTGCCCACTGAGGCTGCAGGAAACGAAGAAAATACGACTACCTGATCAACAGAGGCCAATGATACCAGCAGGAGTAGGTAGTGGGGGGGGGGCACAGTTCAAGGGCTGAGTTTGGAGATGAGGATGGAGGTAGTGTTATGATGGAGTTCAGATCCAGTCTGCGGCCGTTCTGTTCATCGCCTCCCAGGGGCTTCCTTTGAAATCCAAGCTGCGGTCCTGGACAGCCTCAACACCTGCGCATTACTGCTATCCACCCCAGCGATTGCCCACGCTGATCCTGGGCCGGCCAGACCAGTTTGCATCTGGCCTTTTCATGATTGCCAATGTCACAATACTAAACAGGTTAGAGCGGCTCCGTGTAAGGTAAAGGGTCACAACTACTACTGTATGTGCAGCCATGTATCGTTGGTTTTCTTGTCCAGGATGTATGCCACTGCTGAATTTACAAGCTGAATAGTGGTTTAAAAAGGTCATGGCTTTTTGCTGCATCCTTTTAAATGGGGAAACAACTGCACTTTTCACTCCCAAAGCCAATACCATCCTCTTACAATATGGACGGTTTAACAGGTGGGTAACACCTCATTAACCCCAAAGCAAAGATCCATTTGCCATTGTGTAGCCTTCACACCAGGGACTTAGCTAAATCAAATGGACCTATTGGTTACAACTTACAACAGGTAATACTAAATGGTAAACATTATTGTCGATATTTTCCGCATTAAAACAGGTTATACTTAACCATATTTATCGTACTTATTTATTGTCAAGTCAGGTACAGATCAACAATCCCAAAGTAAAAAAAAAACACAGGAAATAGAATTCCTGTTTCTGAATGTAATACAAAACTGTAAGGTATTCCTTTACTTAAACGGAGAAATGAGAGTTTCCATAGGAAACGTGTTAAAGCAGGACAGTGTTCATGGACAGCGTTCATCTGTGCCCTGTATTCTGAGATCAGTCATTTCACGGCCTTCGCTAAATATCGCTTCTTATACTCTTCATATGTTGTGTGTGACTTGCCGACTCTGCGTGATGCCGCATCAGAGATGGCTGGGTCTTTATTTGGACCATAACGCCAGTGACCTATAAGATAAATATAAAATTGCAGTGAAAGGATAAAAAAAAAAAGAAAGAAACTCAAAAAGCATTTCCAAACACATGTAAAAATAAATACAAATATCCACAGCGAATCTGGCAAATTAACTTGTAAAGAAAAGACTCACTTTTCAATTTCCAGGTTGTCGTCTTCGGTGTTCGAGTGTGTTCGACTCTTCGGGGAGAGGCAGAATCTGGAGAAATTCAGAACTTAATATCTTATCTTATATACACAACAGGAGCCAAAGAGTGCTGATGAGGGTGCAACTCTTCACCTGAAGTTTTGCTCTGCTTACCCGTAAGTTCTTTTGAGGGCTTCTTCATCACCGATGTTTCCTGAGGCTCTCTGAAGTTGAAAGACATGGGCAGCAGCTTGAATTCCAGAACCTTTTCCTCCACTGATATTGGCATCAGAGCCGGGTTCCCCATCTCGTATTTGCTCTTCCTGTCAGAATCGCTGGAGATTGATTTGCGTGGCTTTTTCGATGTGTGAATTGGCCCCCCCCTTTGGGAAATTTTCCTTTTCTTCCCTTTTGAGCAGAGCGGCTGTTCATGATCTTTAGATGGCTGGCGCGTGTTTTGAACCAGCCCGCTCTTTGATGCACCAGGATCTTTCTTTTGAACAGCTTTGGAAGCAGAATTGACTGTACGAGTACAAGTCATGCTTCTATTCTTCCCATATTCATGACATTTCTTGGGTGTGACTGGAGAAACGTTTTTTTGGGAAGACACCCTACTGCTGCTGGCTGCCTCCCTGATTCTTGCAATTTCTGATGACGCCTTTGGTTTTTTGGCTTGTGGTTTATGTGAACCCTTAGCCTTGCTATTTTTGGTTGGCCTTATCTTTGATTTAAAATCGCCCTGTTGTCGAACTAAGCTTCTCTCCCAGGAGGAATACACCCTTTGTCTTGCCGCAGTACCTTGTAGCAGGTTGTCTTCTTCCAAAAGTTCTCTCTTCTGGGAGTGGAGTTTCAGGCAAATTGTTGTCGGAGGCCCAGTCGAGGTGCTTGACTGAGGCTTGAGGTCAGGCTGTGTGCTGGAAACAACCATGTATTTTTGCTTTTGAGGAGAAGAGCCGTATAAAGCCAGACTGGCGATGCCTTCTGATGGCACAGACAAACTCTGAAACCTTTCAGTTCTCCGAACTTTAGCCTTGTTCTCACTCGCTTGCTTGCTTTTACTGCGAGTGCCGAAATGCAACTTTGAGTCTTTCATGCGTTTATTTGTGCCATTAAGTGTTTTTTGTTTATTGCCGTGACTGCAATCCACATTTGTTTTAATGCCGGCGATAGACAGGGAGTTGGGTGTCTCCTTTTGAATGGTCTTAAGACTTTGAGGCAAAGGCTTCTGAAAAGGCAGTTTGGATTTTCCGCTCATTTTTTTCTGTTTCCTACTGACAATCCTTTGCCTTAATGAGTGTGACACAGTCCCCGTCAGCTTTGCTTGAAGGTCGACCAACTGCATACCCTCAAGAGTACTTTCCCTAAGAATAGCCCCTACTTCCCCAAAAATCACAGCTTTAGTATCAGTTTTGCTACTCTCACTTCCACACGGCTTTTGTTCAGAAAGCCGTTTGCTGCACTGTTCCTCAGATGTTACAACAGGTGCTACAAGAACTTTTTCAAAATTGCAATTCACACGTTCAACTTTTACGTCACTGTCAGCAGCAGCAGACAACTTGGTTTGAAGTTCCAAGATGCTTTCCTCTACCACATGCTCATCAGGGCCTTCTGCACTCATGCCGTCTCCTTTACTGCATTCTTGACGAGATTCCTTAGTCACTAGAAGCATGTCCATGTCAGACTTAAGAGGATTTTGAATTACATTGCTAGTTGCTGCACATTCATTAGATGTTACATCACTCTCAATCGGTGACTCCGAAGCCATCGATTCAGTTTGGCGTAGTGGACCACGATTTGGCCCTGCTTGTGGAAAACAGTGTTTTTCCAAATAAGTTGACGTGGATGGTCCCTCCTCCATCTTTCCCTCTTCATTAACCATTTCATGTACCTCCTGACGTTCCTGAGAAGAATTAACTCTGCACTTGCAGAGTGAGCTCGCCTCATACCCAACAGTCACTTCCATCCACCGAGAGAGACAACAATAAGAGTCCACTGCATTGTCACGATCATGTGACCCTTGAGGCACTTTAGTTTCAGGATCCTCTATGGTGTCATTTTCACTTGGCCGGCTGCCAAAAAGACACAATTCTCTTGCCTCTGTAGGTGACAGAACCTTAATCTGCAACAAAGACAGGGGATCAGAAGCCTCCAGCAAAGGGCACAGCTTCTCAGTCTTGGGCTGCTTCTGCGGTAATTCAGTGTCAGTGCCAGGTTCTTCCACTCTGCGTTTCTCATCAGGCTTTATTCTCCAATTGTCCTGCTCAGTTACTCGTACTTCAGTACTCATTGGGTTTACACGATGTTTGTCTACATTGTCCGTCTTTTCACAGAGATTTAGCGACAGTGGCTTACACACCGGATCATTCGGAACGCAAACGTCTGGTCCCAGAATGAGACACGCTTCTGCTAATTTCGCACTGTATGCAGAGATAACCTCCGAAAATATGACTGGGTTTTCATCTTCGCTGTGCGTCCTCCAAGTATCAATAATAGTCTCCTCAAAATTTGCATCTAATGCATCGTAGAGATGTTGCTCACAGCCAAACCAAAACATTTTAAAAATGTGAGGTGTTGGGCTCTCCTCCATCTTGGAGTCAGGTGGTGTTGAGTCTTTTTCCAGTTTAACAATCAGCTCCCTTAGTTTGTCGACAGTCCAAAAATTGACAGGAACAGTGGATAAATCAAAAGGAACCATTGTCGGCAATTCCTCGTCTTTGTTAGCATTGGGCTGAAGCTGACTGCTCCCCACACTGAAAGCAGAGGTCTCTGCTAACACAGCAGACTGTTGGATTGATAGTTGTGCTTTAACCACATCTGAAGTCTCCACTACAGTAGGCATCACATTACATAAGGATTTGCCTGGTGAAGAAATTGTGGGAGTGCTCTCTTTTACATTATGAGACAAACAGGGATTATTTGGTACACTTGCAGGGTTTCCTCCAACATTTTTATAGGGAAAAGTAGTCTGAATCTTGCATTGTTTATCTTCATTTGCAACACCAGTTGTTTGGTCAGTGCTTGACTGCTGTGATATTGGAGGAACAACTGCAATCGCTTTCATCCCCACCAATGCCGTAGATAGATTGTGCTGCTGTTTTTTGGTGTACTCCAGTTGCCGAACACATCCTGTAGAAGTGTCAGTGTTCAGACATTTGGATCTGTCCTCAGAACCGTTTTGGTAACGGAACCTTTCTGAATGCTTACTAGAGTCAACTTTGGTAGTCTTGCCTCCAAGCATTTGATTTTGCTCCATGGTCAACGCATAGCTCGGAGGCGGATTCTTTTCAGCAGTAAAGTAATGTCTTTGTCTGTTCTCCTCCACTGACTGACAGTACTCCTTTGTGTGTCGATATGCAGGAGGGTCAGCATTTGTCCCACTTGGTAGCTGCCCACATGGCTGCACTACTTGGTTTGAAGGCCAACTGTGACTGCGTTTAAAACTATGGGGATCAGCAGCAAGTGTTGAGGGGGCATTTGTGGTGGTGCAAAGGCTACGAATGGGCTCTGCGTGTGTCATTCCCTGACTCCTTTGGCCATTCACTTGTGCCAAAGTATAGGACCCTCGAGCTTCATTCTGGCATAATCTCTCACATGGCAACTTCGGGTTCTGGTAAACATGAGGTACATTCTCACACAAAACTCCCGATCCTTGAGAATTATTGCCAATACTTTTCTGTTGTTGTGGTGCAGGCGGTGGGGCCAGGCACACGGCAGGGGAAGCGTCACTTTGCTGCTGGATATAAGGGAAGCTGCGAGGAACGATGCCACCGCTGGATTTAACGAGTAAGTTCTGATGAGACTGCTTAGTGTCGTATGGACCAGATGTAGGGTTAGGGTTAGATGTAGGGTTAGGGTTAGGGTTAGATGTAGGGTTAGGGTTACATGTAGGTTGCACATAGGGAATGCTGGAATAAGAGATACCGTTTGAGTCACTGGTGCCATTTGCAAAAGATGTATTTGTATTCATGGTCACGGGAGGCAGGTCAGAGGTGGTAGGAACTTTCTGGTTGGTCACTTTAGCACCCACCTGCACTGTACTTAATTTCCCACTCATTTTCTCTTGGCCATAGATTTTTCTAAGCATGAAGTCGATCCTATTCTGGAAGGCAGCGACCAAGTTAAAAGTCACTGTAGAATCATTTGAACATGCAGGGGTCGCGCTCATTCGTGAAGTCACAGGATTGGAAGGCTGGCAGTTTGCATTGGAACTTTGCAGTACCGATGATCCAACTGCAGGTGGACCCTGGCCATGACCCCAGGTCACTACCTCATGACCTGGGCTTGCCTCCTTACCACAATTTGTTAGCCTTTGAGCATTTATTACTTCTTGCACTACATTCACCCCATTATTCATATTTGCCATTGGGTAATTTAAATTAGCACTCTGTGCCATGGCAGAACCAACAGTGGTGGAAATGGGACCGTTCCTCTGTCCATTATTGACCAGCTTAGTCCCATCATACACTGGACAGTGGTTCACCGGGGCTGTCATTTTTGTGTAAGTCGTCCCCCCAGCTTGTTTCGTAGGATAGGTAGAAAAGGAGTTTGTGGACCCTTGCCTCCTATCACATACCCTCTCCAGAGGTCTATGGTTAAGGTGGTTAAACACAGGATTCGTTGAGACAGAGTGAAGAGAGCCATTCTGCCCTCCCACAGAAGATTCCGTCATATTTGGAACAATGGAACCATTCCAGCTTGATGATGGACCCCACTGTACTCCGTTGTTTGAAATAGCGCACCCCCTTCCGTCAAACAGAGATTGATTTCTTGATGCCAAGGAGGATGCCGTCCCTCTGAAATTTGCTTGTGTGTCAGTGGAAGGTGCTGTTGGCACCTGTAGCATCTGGTAAAGCCAATGACTTCCATTGTTGACATTTCCGATCGACTGCGATACTGGTCTAGCTTGCGATCGTGACTGTTGTTGACCAACATATGTGCAAGGAATTCCATTAGTCCCTCCTCCATTAAAAACATTCTGGTAAATATAAGGTGTCTGTTCTTGCCCTAAGGGTGGATTATTCCATCCACTTGCAGTCCATGAAGGCGCTTGCATTGGGCTGCAGTTCTGTTGTCCTCACTGGAATCCACTTTCACTTAGGCGTGATGGAGGCCAATCACATCTGCAGGACGATAACATACAAAAACAAATGTCAGTTGTGGAAAGAAGACTCCAGTTGCGCAGGAGAGGTTGCGCAGACGCAGCGCTGTCAATGTCTTAGGCAAGAAGACTGAAACCGCCCATTTATGAAAACAATCAGTACCTCCTTTGCCTTACAGAGACAACGGGGTGTATTTCCCAGGTTGCTTAAGGCCACAGAGAAAGAAAATTGGGGAGCAGTGAGAAATAGCAAATAGAGAAACAGGCGTATACTCCTATGCAGTCCTATGTATTAATGTGCTTAATCTGATTTGCTTGATTGCATAGATAGAATTAAATAGAAAATTGAATGAGGTTCATGCAAGGGTGGGATGCAGCTGATGGTGACTGGCTATCTGTCAGTGGGCCTAGAGGACTGTGGAGGTGCATGGGATCAACTCCGAGGCCATCATGCCTTTCATACTTAACTCACACTAACACAGGAGGTATAATACATACACCTATGTTTTGTCTCGTTTGAACAGTCACAATACTCTCAACCTCAAAGCAGTATGTTTGCACATAAGAGAAATATAGAATGTAAAACTAAACCCACCAAAGTGGAAGATCTTATCATCCGGTACAACAAAGGAAATTGTCACATTCCCGCTAAAACAATTTCAGTGGCTGAAGGGCTGAGAATTGATAAGATCAGTAGCTCTCCAGGACACACAAGATCAAAGCAGGCCATAAAATAATCAATCACAACCTTTAGTACAGTCCATCACTTGGTTTGGGATACTTAAGAAAGAGCTCCAGAGTAGCAGGGGAAGTTACTCTGTAGTCAGAGCTCCCACATAGTGCTGCATGAATCTGAAATCAGATAGTTTCCATAGTCACCTTGTGTCAACTCAGCTGAGGTATGTAATTATTGTATTACTTTTGATTGGATTATATAATTTAGGAATTGTGGCCACGTGTTACACTTATTGTAATAATGTATTTGGTTAAATTGATGTGATTTATAGTAATTGTGAATAAACTATGATTTGATTACTTCTTGGCTGTCTGACTTTTGCGAAACCTCTGCATGTTTCTCAGAGACTGGCGTCATTCTAACAGTCTTGCAGCCTCTTACTCGACCCCGTTTCTCTGAGACCCGATGCGGCTGGCCAAGTCAAGTCACGGTGAATACCGGCTCAGCCTCCGAGGCGCACACACACTGGGTTACGGCAAAGTTCGGCTTAACCTCTGTGGCCCTCACTAGCTCAGATTCGACAAGTGTCAGCTAAACCTCTGGGGCGTTATGGGCCGCCGGGTCCTGACGGGTATCTAGGCTAGCACTTGTGGAGAATGACAAATAATATTAAGCTATTTTGCAGAATAAAGCTAGAATAAAATAGGTTTTGCATAAAGCTTGAAATAGACAAGACATCTGCCTGTGGCTGACCATAGAGTCTCGCCACAAGAACCTTAGAATAAGTCAATGTGTGATTTCGCAGAAACTATAGCCTAAGAATGAGCTTCTGATACTTACAAGAGCTAAAGAGGGACAGTTAACTTCTGCTTAGTGCTGTTATCTACTTCTGCTTTCTTAAAACAGAGAGTTCTCAAAAGAAGGGGGGCGGACTCAGGAGTAGAAAGTACCGCAACAAGGGGCAGGCATTAATCAAAAGAATATAAAAAGGTCAACAGACTAAGTAGGAAGTAGGAACTCTTCTCGAGCTCGCTTGCTTGTGTGTAAGCTGTGAGGACGACGTCCCCAGATTAATCTGTAACAGGGATTTACTAATAAATATATGGATTGAGTGATACGGGTCTCCGAGTGATCCTTTCTCATCAACGGACTCGGTGGAGCGGGTGACTCCAACACACTGTATTACATTGTAGTGATTTCCCAGCTTCCAAACCTACATAGCAGATTCACGGATCGCCTTATCGACCGAGGTGAATCCGGTATGTCCCATCATCCAGGATTAATGGGACTTCAGCAATAGAAGGCACAACCCAGGAGTAATCTAAACAGAAATGCCATGACTAAAATTGCCATAAAGATTATTAATTAAATTGTATGGCATCACATTAGAGTCAAAACTGACGCCCGTGTAAATATGCCACTCACAAGCGCAAAAATGAAACTCGTAAGCACAGGACAAAGAGCTGCGTGCGCGTTCTTCATAATATCCTTTGGTTGCTCTCTGCGCTCGAGGCAAATTTCTGCGCCCTTGTTCCGCTGGGGGGAGGTTTTGACAGTTTG
Organism: Brevimyrus niger; assembly: GCA_015164015.2. Classification (NCBI taxonomy): domain Eukaryota; kingdom Metazoa; phylum Chordata; class Actinopteri; order Osteoglossiformes; family Mormyridae; genus Brevimyrus; species Brevimyrus niger. Next base: position 21,936,488 of record JAABNY020000063.1, on the reverse strand, counting down.
GGGGCGGAGTCATGCCGTTTCTGACAGCGAACGCTATTGACGGATGAAGCCTATGTTATATATCGATTCTCATTGCCCCTTTGCCTGTTTCCCCATCAATATAAAACAGATACACGTTCAAATAGCAACTGAAAGCATCAAAATACAAAATGCTACAACTACATTAGTAATACTCATCGTAAGTGGTTGCACGACGAGGTGTATTTACGTATGGTGTATGGAAACTCGTAAAACGTGATAACGTTACTTTACCGTATGGAGATGCCGAAGCTAATACCTGCCTCAGCATCCCAATAACATGCGTCACTGCATTCTGTAACTGTTTTATATAGATAGGGAAACAGGCAGGGGGAGAATCAGTGAAATTATACTTATAACATGATAGACTTCATCCACCAATAGCGTTCGCTGTCAGAAATGGTATGACTCCGCCCCCAAACTGTCAGAACTTTCCCCCCCAGCAGAACACGAGCGCAGAGAGCAACCAAAGGATATTATGATGAACACGCACGCGGCTCTTCATCCTGTGCTCACGAGTGGCATGTTTACACGCCTCAGTTTTGACTTTGCGCTCACGAGTGCTATATTTACGCACGTGAGTCTTGATCAATGTGACGCCATGAAATTGGAGTCAGATATAATTTGGTCCTTAACTAAAATGGGTAAGTAATTTTACCGGAGCGCTCGGAAGGATACACACACATTTCAAGCCTTTGGCTGTCCAATTGGATTCCGCCATTGGGCCAGTGGATGGTTCCCTTACAGCCATTTCAGTATCCCATTAAAACCTTGCACAGTGTACAAACCGCCCTTTTGTTTTGCAATTACTTGGAATCCTTAGTTTCATTACGTAATTATGGGAAAAAACATGCTATAATGAAATGTTTTATAAATCATTGAAAGTAATTGCAGTAAAATAATAATAATAAAAAACAATGTGTCAATTTAAAACATTGATTATGCATTCTATTTAATATATTAGGACAACGACTATAGTGTCGTAAAAATTTCAGCCCACACGGTATTCTGGGTTGTGACATCACTTTAATACTGAGGTCAGGGAGCAACTACCGTTCTGACGAGCCTTATAGCCGAATGCTCTCTGGACTTGTATGCAACACCCCCTTTATAGTGGTACAGAGATGGCTCGCGTCTCCTCCCAGAGCCGGGTCAAAACGGCTGGGGGAGACGTACACAGCCTGCATCTTATTGGTCTAAAGCATATGCACTTTATACAGCATTCATCTCCTGGGTCAAGCCACCCGAAAGCAGAACCCCTGACTCGGCTGTAGCTTTTTGTGGTTTTCCAGTCCTGTCTGTCAAGCGTTGCTCTAAACTTATATTTGTCTGTTCTCAAGCATTCATTTTTGATTTTTTGTCTTACAAGCACAAAGTTCAAGCACATATTGCAATGCTTAGGGTTAACGCTCTAAAAGCTGCTTACCAAACACCCCTCTGATCAATTTCTCTCACAATAGTGTGGTGTGCCAGCAATGCAATTTCATTATGAAAAATATTGGAATATTTATACAGCAAAAAACAGTCTCAGAAACCTGTCTAGGATTTAAACAGCAAGGATGAAAAAGTACAATTGCCTTGGGGGACGCATGCAGCTAAAGGAGGAGAGGTAAAGTTCTCAAAGTACCAAAAGTACAGTACCTGGTGCAGTGGAAAAGCGCCCTTAAGATGTCAAATCTTTTTGCATAAACATATCTGTAGAAAGTGTTACCATGACAACGTCAACGGTCATCAACGGGCTTGGTAGGGGGGCTCTCAAGTAAAGCTTTATCTAGCTCTTCCGAAAAAGTACATCATGGCCTGCAAACTGGTCCAATCACACACACACAAAACAGAGTTCTCTAAAAATATGCAAGCAAGAAGTACATTAAACAGGCATTTTTTAAGTCACGACCTTTTCACCAAGAATGAGCATTGATTATGCAGAACAAATTTTTGGAAAGGATTAAGCTTACAAAACTGGCCAGGCGGGTAGGCTAATGAGTACCATGCCAAGTATCTATGATTCTATACCAAAAATGTCAACATCTGTACCTGGAACTAACAGAAAATAAAACCACTTTTTCAGGCAACAACCAGGCAGGCTGAGACACACACATCACAAAACCGCTGCAATTGACACATTTATGTCACATTTCCTGTTCCAGGAATTTCTCTACTACCCTGATACTATTATGTTCCCTTTATGTTCTTCATCCAGCACATTGTAGTCATTGAATAGTATTTGTTTTAGATTCTTTCGCTTTGTTTGTAAGATGCTTATCTCTTGCTCAAATACTGCTTACAGCTGTACCTGAGAATTCCTTGGAAGCTCAGTTAGTTATGGATAGTCGTCAGCTAAGGCTAGTTCATACCTCTTTTTTGCGGGTGCTTACTGTCGGCATACAGACTGAACGACGTAAATGTTGTCATCAGGGGTGTGCACAGAATGATGCACGTGCAGCTTATTTTTATGTCCAGCAGACATTATGCACGTCGACTGCGCAGGCCCAAGGAAATTGTTTCCAGTAGGTGGCAGCATTCAGTCACAGAACAGAAGTCAACGAGCTATGCGCGGAGGTACCAGCATATGACATATTTCATATAGTCCAGACATTACACCAGTTTTTGTTTTCCAAAAGCAACATTATTCCGGCATGTTGAAATCTCGGCGATAAATTTCGCTGAGCAGAGAGGGGGGATGGAATGATCGTATTTGATATCGCCCTAGCCTGCAACTTTAAAACTGTACATAAAAAGTGTATCCAGTTTTCTAAACTGCGTGTATAGTTTAAAAAAGCTTGTATTCTTGCAATACATCTATCTTCCCCAGGTCTTGTGGAATATAATGTCTGTACGCATGCGCCGACTACGACCATTTGAGTCTCCGAACATGTGTGTGTACATACGAGGCCGAGCAGGCAGTACATGCACGTGGGAAAGTGAGATATGCACTAAACTTCAATTGTTCTTAAACAGCACGTTTGTCTGCAATGTGCTACTTGTCTAACTTGCACGCCGCTCTGGACAAAAGTCTCAGCTAAAAAAGGGTTGGGTTGCCAGCTAACCTCGACAATTTGCTATAATTCCTACCAAAGCCGATATTTCTGGAAAAGTACAATTACGAATAAGGAATAATACGCTTTCAAAAAAGATTCAATGGGCACAAAAGTGCGCATTTTATGGAGAGAAAAAAGCACGGTCTTTTGCGGGTTAATATACTGTTCAGCAGACACCCCAGCATTTGCCATTTAAAACGAAATAGAATCGTGCGTCCAACTTAACAAGAGAACCCCAGCGCTAATTCAGTTCATACAGCGGGCCGGATCAAGAGTTTTTGCCCTTTGATATTATCGAAAAATGCGAAGAACTAGGTAGTCCTTTACGCGTTGTTTAAGCACCTAACTTTTTAAAGCGTTACTGCACTCGTTTTACCGGTGCAGCCCGTTCCTAGATGGCAGTGAAATCACGATTGCTGACAATCACCGACTAAGGCAGGGGTGTCAGTCTCCAGTCCTGGGGCGCCAAAGCCCTGCACATTTTTAGGTTTCCCCCTCATTTAACACACCTGATTCAATTCCTTGTACTAATTACCAAACAGCTCTTGATTTAAATAATTTGTGGAGGAACAGGGAAAGACCTAAGCTACACAGGGCTCCGGCCCCCCAGGACTGGAGTTGGACACACAAGGACTAAGGCAAAACGTAAAACCATCGTTATGTAAAACAGTCGATTTTCGAACTGCTGGTAGCATATTTTATGGGCGACGAAGAATACTGACAGGATTGCGACAACATGCAAAGTTAATTTAATTGCCGTTATGAAGTTGTTTCATTTTATTCAATGCCGATTCACCAGTGATTGCATGTGCATATTATATATAATATTTAAAAACTTGCTAAAGCGTATCATTCTTGTTAATAAAACGGTTTCTAAAAGGGTTGCCTATTTTGGTCTGCACACGCATTTACATGTGTGTAGCAGTTTTATTACCTTGTGAAGTCTGTAGGGTTTGCAAACTACCTCAAAGCTTTTGATGCAGCTAATTTTAGCTTTATAACCGAATAATATAGATTCGTCGTAAGATTTCTCGCGTGAGAGTCCGAAAGCGTGAGTGCAACGCCGGATGCATGAGAGCCGGCAGCCCTGTTTCAAAACAGGCAACATTTTAAACCGAACAGAGCCGGTCACAGCGGTTTAAGTTAAGAACAGCTCAATTTCTAACTCACGTGTCGCCGACGGGGCATCCAGCGTCCAGTCTGAGAGTCGCTTCTCCGCATCCAAACTCACCAGGCTAACCAAGAAAATGAGCTCCTCCCCCCCCCTCCGCTGGTGGGGTCTCCTGCAGAGAAACAATAGACTAATACGTCTGCGTCACTTTCCCGCCAGAACACGCCCTCAGCTGGACGGTTCCCTCCCCCTAGTATTGGATAATGCCCGCACACACAAACATATAAAACAATTCCGTATCTTTTATAATGAGTCCGCGCGTTACTTATGAGGTCCGATCATGATAACTGTGGAGAATGACAACTAATGTTACTGATGTTAAGCTAAACAAGAGCGAGCTATTTTGCAGAATAAGGCTAGAGTAGAATAGGTGTTGCATGGAGCTTGAAGGAAACAAGGCCATCTGCCTGTGGTAGACCATAAGTCTTGCCACAAGAATGTTAAAGATGTCAAGATGTGATTTCACAGAAGCTATAGTCTAGGAATGAACCGCTGAAACTTAAAAAAGCTAAAAGGTGTCAGTTAGGGATGCTTGCATGGACACCGCGAGTTTGTGGAAACAGGGGGGCGGATACAGGTGTAGAAGGTGCCAGAACAAAGGGAGGGCATGAACGAAAAGAATATAAAAAGGTCAACAGACTAAGCAGAAAGGAGGAACTCTCCTCG
>JAABNY020000063.1:21910206-21921482 GCA_015164015.2 Brevimyrus niger | reverse complement strand
ATCACGGGGGACACTGACACATCACGGGGACACTGACACATCACGGGGGACACTGACACATCACAGGGCACACTGACACATCACAGGGCACACTGACCCATCACGGGGGACACTGACACATCACGGGGCACACTGACACATCACAGGGCACACTGACCCATCACGGGGGACACTGACACATCACGGGGACACTGACACATCACGGGGGACACTGACACATCACAGGGCACACTGACCCATCACGGGGGACACTGACACATCACGGGGACACTGACACATCACTTGCTCACACATGCACACCGGCAATTTGGCAACTCCAATTAGTCTCGGCATGTTTTTGGATTGGGGGTGGAGGGGGGGTGGGGGGCTGCTATACCAGGCAGAAACCCCACAATGGCACGCGAAGAACATGCAGACTCCACACACAGCGGAAAATTGAACGCTGGTTCTAGCGGCATGAGGTGACGTTACTAATCACTGCATCACCCCATGGTCAATGTCAGAAACACATAACTTTACGACGAAATGCAACATATTATGACATTTAATGCTTATGCTCAATTGTGCGAGACTGTAAAACAGTTCATGGTGCATATGATGGCCATGCGGCCGGAGCATGTTCACGACAGGGTGTGACTGTGGGAGGGGGGTTGAGGGATTTGCAAGGAGGTTCTTCAGAGCTCCAAGATGCGCTTGACTGTAAAATGGCAAGTATATGAAAGCTGGCCAGATTTGGTGGACGTGCTTTGGTTACACACTCTCATATTTAAACCCATAGTTCCAATGCTCTGTTCCCTGCAATATTCTTATTTTCCAGTCTATCAGGACTCTGAGCCAACATACTAAAACCCTTGTCAGCTATACTTTTGTCCTTGTGCTCTGCATTTAAAATTTAGCAATCAATGTTGACGCACCACAGCAAAACATGCTGTCCGCATTTAACCCATGCGTGACTTTGTGACAAAGCGGGGGGCAGCTAATTCAGTGCCCGGGGAGCGGTGCGTTGCTCAAGGTACCTCAGTGGCGCCTTGCCGGTCAGGGATTTGAACCAACAATCTTTCAATCATAAAGGCACTTCCCTAACCATTAGGCCACCACTGCCCACTGAACTGGCCTCAGCAACAAGTTTCATCTGTATTGCGACAGCAAGAGCAAAATAAAAAAAATAAATCAATATTTCCAATATTGGGGGGCATATGTCTCTCCCCCCCCCCATCCTATCTACTTCAGATGCCCCCATATGCCAGTGTACATATGACAACCTCATCTGGGGCTCCCACAGAGATAGAGAGATTTCAGCTGGATATCTGAAGGCCGTGTTCATTTCAGTGTGAAATGTCCTTCAGTGTGGGTCAGGTCTTTCCCACCCCCACCATCTCCCCCTACACAGACCTTACCGAGGGGGGCCACCAGTGCTGCTTCAGTCATTGGTGACACCCATCGTTTAAGGCAACACAGCTAATTAGTTCAACATGCTGTGCCAGACTCCACATTTATCCCCCCCCCCAGCTAACCAAGCTTGTGGTACCATCCTGGCTCCATCTAATCATTTCATATTCCAGGTCAGGCAGCCGCCTTCCAAAACCTAACTAACACAAAGCAATCAGTTTCAAAACACAAGCCACTGAAAGCAGTTAAGTCGCATCAAGACCTATGCAAGAAACTATTCCAGCCAACACAAAGCTGGATCTCTATAGACACTGTGCCCCTGATTAATTCACATGAGACACGTCCTAAATAAGCCACACAGGGTCATACTGCACATCATATTTTATTTCCACCTATTCTTGATGTTTACGGCCCCAAGTGCAGAAACAGCGATGGGCTCTGAAGTCGCACCTCCGGGTTGGAGGTGAAAAGACTCTTCAGTCCAGCTACCAGCCAAAACGGTTGAGCCCAAGAAGCATCCGGAGCGGGTTGTTTGCTTCTCTGCCGGCTCAAGGTCCCCAGAGTAACATTGGCCACATGGCTCCTTCTCAGTTGTTGGGGAAGGGGGTGGGGTGGGAGGCAGGACAGAGTCCCAGCAGACGGTAGCTAGACATCCTGTGAGACTGGGTGTGGGTGCACAAGCTTTGCTTGTCTGCAAATCCCCCCAGAAAGGTACACATTAACCTTCCCGTCACACAAGACCAATACAGGGGTGGCATTTTCCTACACACTTAGCCCTCCCCTTCCCACACCTGCCCTGCACAAGTCCCTGGCTAAACCACAACGCCAGTGCACATCACTGGATACATGTGGAAGCCACTCTGATAACCGAATGCAGCAACATCCACCCATTGATTACCAAGCTCAAATTGGCCTGTCAAAGATCGATGCATGAACTAACTGGAATCTACATCAGATCAAGGTTCATCAACTCCGGACTAGTCGGAAAAACCCAGTAATGAGCCATATTAGCTAAATAGCGATTGCAGTCACTTCTACATACCTTTGAGCAGCAGAGTAGGCGAATTCCACGGGATGGTTGCATGGTAGTATATCGGAGACCATGCCATGCACTGGAAGCACCTTTGCATCCATATCATGCATCCAAATCATGCCTTTCCTTGCAGGCCTGACAATACAGATGCAACAAATGCAACAGTCAGGTAACATGGGCCACTGGACCTCAATGCAGTCCATTTGGGATTAATTACCTTTTTTAATTGTGTTGACAAGTCCACAAGTTGCTCATCAAGCCACCAGTATGGCTTATTCTGCAGAGGGAGCTCAGTCCCCAAGGCAAGCAATTTACTGTCATAGCAAAGAGTTGAAAGATTCTACTCTTATTCGACCAATGCCCATTGTCAACAGTAGTATAGGTCCAGAAAGTAAAAATCCAGACCAAGATGCTCCCCTATAATCATGCATGTGTTACTAATGCTAATATGAAATAGCTGGATTAGTCTTTCAAACAAGGAAACGAACCAGTCAAAGCACAAGAACAGAACCATTTAACCCAGCACAGGAGCCTTTCAGTTTGAAAGTAGTTTGTAAAACCTGAAGTAGCTGATGTGACCCCCCCCCCCCGACATGGATTAGGTGGTCTCCATACACAGGGGCAATGACATCCATAAACTTTTCAGAGGGTGGGGGGGGGTGCCTCTCCGTAAATCTTTGTGATCGGGGTGGCCCCCATCGGAATAATTTGTGTGATTGTCGCAGGTCAGCAAAGGTCACTTAAAACACCCCCCCCTCCCGCACGTTAAAAAAGGTGTAAAAAAAAAAAAAGGTTGAACATAGACGAATTTGAATGCAGATGCATTTTTCAGTAGTAATTTTTTTTATTAATACAGCATTTAAACTTGAAAACAGTCACATATTTAATGCATTCCAACATGTATAAATGTGTGTCATAATTGCTTCTGTCACTAGGTAAGGTTGATCAAGCAGCCATTGCAGCAATATCCTCGCGCTACGAAACATGAATATCCTTAAGATTGCTCAAAACTCCTCACTTGGAGAAGGTACAGAATATAATTAGATGAAACCCCTTTTGTAGACCAAATAGAAAACATGCTATTAAAGCTGACGTTGAATTTCTCCCCACAATGAGGGGAACCATGATTAATATCGTTACCGCAGACGTGGGCGGCTCCTGGCAAGTACAAGATGGACCAGGCCCGGCTCTGACTGCAGACACACACCCCCGCGGATCTCTGTGACACTGAACCCCGCTGACGGAATATCACTCGACTACCGATTCGCCAGGTCCTAACCGGTTATTACTTAAAACAATACATGGTTCCATTTCTTACATCACTGCACCTTGGGCAACAGATTATTTTTTTCCCCACCAGAAGGTTTTCTTCTGGGAAAAAAAAGCTCCACAAACATGGAGGGTTATAACCACATTGGGTTATAATCACGCAGAGGGTTATAATCACAGTTATAACCACAGTGATATTATCATACATCTTTGGCAAAATGCCTCTATAGCACCATAAGAAATAGAAGGAAATTTAGCTTTTTCTCCAACCACCCATTTCAAAGCGCTACTTATACGTACGCAAATAAAACCCGTGGTAGCACCCACCCACCCATTTTTCTATACTTTCTATATGATCCTATGCAGGCTCGTGGGGGTTCAGAGCCCCCCCCCCCCAGCTGCCTGGGCGCTGCTGTGGGAGGCTGCCCTTCACAGCCTGCTTACTCTCATCTACAGAGAGGAAATCGAGGGGGGCGTAAAAGACACTTTCCCAACAGGGATCAATAAAATATCAGTCATTAGGTTATTAATTAAATTAAATTTATTTATACTTTCCTATGCTACATAGGACAGAAAACCCTCACCCTGACTGAAGGTGGACATCGAACCAATAGTTAAGGTGTGCAAAACTTCTCCTATTGCCTAATTTGGCAATAAGAACAATCATAAGCAGTAGATGCACTGGTATAGGTACAGAGTGGTTAAGCATACACAGGAAATGATGCAATTCATGGTTTCTTGCTGGTTAGAGACACAGTGTGTGGTCCTCCTGGCTGTGTTCTGGCAAGGTGCTCCACAAATAACTATTTTAATGATGACAAGCCTGCTTAATGGAGTAAAAAAGAGGCAACGTTCTCTACAGAGGATACCGGCTCAGCACACTTAGTGGAGTCACATCACAAGACGATCCCTTAAGGCATCTGAGGCCCAGGTTTGCTCCGAGTCCAATAACAAGATGAAACTGCACTCAGAGATCTGTGCTCCATTGGTAGTAAAAGCGACAGAGGCCAGAGGTCAAAGGTTACAGTCTGGGGCATGCGATCGTGCAGTTCCTGGCTTCGGATGCAGACGGGAGAGCTTCTCCTTAAGGGGTGAGTGCTTGGGTCAAGACGCTGAGGGGGTCCAGATGGTAGCGGCGGAGGTCACTGGCGGAGAGTTGGCAGTAGACTTCGGGTGTGAACAGGGCGAGGTTTAGGGATTTGGGCATGTCCACGCACATCTGCAGGGAGGCCTTGCTGTAAAGCCAGGTAAGACACATATAGTTTACAGCAGGCCTATTGGTACAATGATGACAAAAATAGTACAAGGAAGCAGTGTAGTAGACTCCTCGGTTTAGACACAGCTCCCTGCAAACTTGATTACTCAGGACACAAAGATATATAAGCCAGACAGCTAGATTATCTGAAGGTCATTTGCGACCGCGACGGTCTTCGGTATCAGAAATACATTTAGCACAGCAAGCAGAGACAGGAGAGCGAACAGAGCTGCGAACAGGAGCTTTTGCGCGGCTGCGACACTGATGGTCTTGTGCACCGTCGGGTTTGTGGCAGGAAATTCAGACGCAGCCAGGAAGTAGAGACGCAGCCATAAGGTGCCACGGTCGCTCATGGTTACCGAGTCCTTGACCTTCATATGTCATCTTCAAAACTGGAACTGGTGCTCGAGACTCACAGAAATTCTACTTGCAAAGCAGACCGCCAAGGAAGTGAAGAAGAGTACCAGCTCACGAAAAAAAAAAAAAAAAAAAAAAAAAAGGTGTTAGATTAGCTACTCTAACATGTGGATTTGGAACAAAGGGCTGCCATAGAACCCATTTCCTCTGCAGGCAAGAGATTTACAGCTACAAGTGACTTTACAGGTCTTAGCGGTTGCAGCTTCTGACCCATGTTACAGGTCGATCTATCAACATCAACAGAAAACCTGGATCTAAAACACCAATAATGGCTCTCTACACATTCATGATTGGGGATGGAGCGCTCTTGCTGGGGAAAAAAAAATGTTTAGAATCTGTGCTTCCTGCATTAACTACTGCTTGCCTCTCTTAGTGAGTTTGGCAAAAATGTTGTTAGTGATTGACTAGAAATATAATAATCACACCACACAAACCTTAGGAGCAAGAGTTAATTTTGTTTACATAGTTCATTTGTAAAGTGCCTAAATAGATCAGACGATGCACTTTAGAGCTGTTCTTGTTTGACGGTTCAGCATTTCGGTTTCAATATGTTCATGCCATTTACTTTGAAGTGAGCCGAACGAGGTGGTTCGTCTTATGATACTGACTGGGGCTTCTGCTCTTTATATTGCTTTGAAGAATGTTTTTTCCAGAGTACAGTAATGGTCCGATTTGGAAGTAATTTGGTATCCGTACAGACCAGTGATGGGAATGTAAGTGATTTGATTTGCATGGAGCTGCCATGTCTAGTCATCAGACAGAGGATGCCTCGTAGACGCCTCATAGACGCCTCGTAGACGCCTCATAGACGCTTTAGACAGCATTACCAGCACTTGACAGAGTTTGATAGGGGTCCCATTGTGGGCTTGCGTGAGGCTGGGTGGTCGTATCCTGCGATTTCCCGGCATGCGGGGCATACAGACGTCAGTCGCCCGACGCTGGGACCAACGGGCACGTGAGGGCACCCACACGCGTCGAGAAGGTTCCGGTCGCCCAAGACAGACCGAAATATGAGGATCGTCATAATGTGCGGCCAGCATTACAGAACCCCATGACATCTGCGCCTACCATCCGGACACAGGAGCTTGACCCTACAACACTTACATCATCCATAACTCAGCAGCTGGCGTGAGCCGGACTATGGGCAGGCTGCTGTTAACACCAGCGCAGAGACGGCTGTGTTTGGAGTGGTGCCGTAAGCGGGAGGCATGGACTGGGGATGTGTGGTGTTGTATCGGGTTCAGCGACGAATCTCGGTTCTGCATCACCACAGATGACCGTCGTGTGTGCGTATGGCGGCGCAGAGGGGAGCGTGTGGCTCCCGGTCATCTCTGCTTATGATTTCGGGGGACCCTGACGGCACAGCGGTGCGTCAGTGACGTCCTGCGTCCACACGCCTTTCCCCTCCAGAGACAGCACCCCGGTACGGCATGTGTGTCCATGGACTGCCTGCGTCATGTAGAGGTCCTCCCGCGGCCAACAAGGTCCCTGATCTTTCCCCAATCAAACACGTGTTGGGTCAGTTCAGACGTCAACTCAGACCCAGTGCCAATCTGCAGATCTCGAGGGCCAGTTACAACAACTCAGGGCCGACTTGCCGCAGAAGAGGACACAACGGTTGTACGACTCCCTTCCACACAGTTTTGCCGCATGAATCCAGGTCCGGGGTGGGGGTGGGGGGGCACACCCTACTGTCATGAGATCAGCAGTATGCCCATACTGCCAATTCTGTTATCTGTTTGATCTGATATTATAATCATTGCAATACAGTCACATGACCTTTCACCACATGGAGATTCATTTCATATCCAGCAGTCCATCTGAGTGCTTAACTTTTTTCTCACCGAGTGTATTACTATGTGTTTAATCGTTGACCATGAGTGTTTCCTAGGCCAATTTACAGACACTAGTCAAAAACATACGAGTGTTCAAGGATACACAACAGTAAAGTTGGATAAGATGTACTACAACAAGTCTGAATGACCTCTGACAGACATCTGCACCCACAATGCAGTCGAACCAACCAGTTCCAAAAAAAAATTATCTAGAGCTTGATCTGAATCTCAAAAGTCAAACCGTGAACGCCGACCTAAGACGCCTACTTGTACGCGCGGGGAAATGAGTCACGCGGCATGTCTCAACGGAAACAAAAGCTAACGCTTTAGTCTCAGCTTCGCATTCACTGTGATAGCATCGTGCATGTTTACACTAGCTGAATACATATATTTAGATAGTAAACACGGGGTTAACAAGGGGTCGTGGCACATGGAAGGAGCAGACGATCGAGGCAAGACACATTGTTTGGATACATATATTTTTTATATTTATTTTCTTACTTTAGAAATTACTGTTTTGATAAATGTGCTTAGATGTGTTTAGTACAGTACATGCTATTCTTGTTTTATCCTATTCATTGTTTAAATGATAAAAAAATACATATTTAGGTGTAATTTTTTGGGGTCCGGGAACCAATTCATTGGTTTTCAATTATTTCTTATGGGGAAAATTCGATCACAACTCGAACTTCTTAGAATTCGATCCGGAGTTCTGAACGGATTAAATTTGAGTTCTGAGGTACCACTGTATTTTATTTTAGCTTGGCTGAGGGAACGTACAGAAGGTCAGCTCTGCATGCAACTTCTCCACTAAATATACTCCTCTAATTTTGGGAGTCTCCATGCATCTCCAAAAGCATAACCCTAATCACAAATATGATAACTCTCACCCTTACTCAGCCCTAACCTTAACCATTTTAATTTTTTTGGATCACATTGACAGATTGAGGGTCCCCACAGTGTGGTAAATACAGAGCTGTCAGCCCCCTGTGACAGACCCATCCGGTGTTGTCACCTTCATTTCCATTTACATCATCATACTACTTATCACTCTTGGGGAACAACATATTGTGGTGACACTGTTCTAAGAATGAAGCTTTGTAAAAAGGGAATTATACACATCATGTCAGACACCGAACCAGTCGCGGATGCGGATGACAAACTAGTTGAATCTTTTACAGGCACAATTAACATGAGTTGTACCAGTCCCCCCAGTCTACATCTTCCAGTCCATTTTGCTGGAATAGAGTCTAACAACTGGCCCCGTATTGCCCCTGGGTGGTTACTGTGCTAAGATTTTAATCGTTGATGAGTCACCACTTCCCGCCCACTCTCCTGCAAAGAACTTTCTGGAAAGTCTGATAGTTAACGACTCCACAAAAAATAACCAAGTACTCTTCAGCTTACGGACATAAAATGCAAGTTTCCAAATGAGGAAAAAAAAAATCTGTCTCACTACTCAATTTACACCCATTATTTAAGAATACATTCTTAAAAATCATCTTATACTTCCACCCATTTCTTTCCATTTACACATATTTTAAAACTTCATACTTTTCTGGTGCAAACATCATCTAATCTGAGCCTTTGAAAAGGAACCAATTGCCTAGTCTGTCTACAATACCGTCATGTGTATAGAACAAAACGAAATTCTTCTGCATGCTTCCTGGAGACCATTTTTAAGACCTCCATTTGCAGCACAAACAGGACCAGATGCAGAGTGAGTCCATGCGGTTTAGCAGTATAAATGCACCTGATTAGGTATGCAAGTTTTGATTTGCCTTTTGTACTTCATTATTTGGTAAAGAAAAAAAAAATCAACTAGATATCCATCCCCAGGTGTCTGCCCCTTGCAGTGTCATTCTAATTATCATTTAGACCAGTGTTTCCCAATTCAGTCCATGGGGGCCCACAGACCGTCAGTGGTTCACCAAGGAACGGATTGAGAAACACCAATTTAGACAAAATGCATGCAGGCATGCAGGTTAAGCACCATAGGAAGCAACCCTGTATGGATCTAGGGGGAGATTCCAGACCGGGCTGCTGGGGACGGCTCAGCTACGGCAGGAACTCTCACCTTCTCTTCCACAGTTGCTGGTAGGCAGTTCTGACCACGCCGCACAGCCAGTTCACGTCCTCAGGCACCTGTGGTATCCACTCCAGAAACCTGCCGAGCGACAGGCAGTGGTGGAACAGCTGTGTCAAAACGCAGGCCTCAAGCGTGGGCCGCTTGAAACTGGATTTGTTTTGAACACGGCAACCGCTAAGTAGTAACCAGCAGATGGCGCCGTTTCAACACAATCAGTTTTTTCCCTGTTTTTAATTGAAAATGGCAGTCATCATTTAAACTACAACCACTACTTTAGTGGCCACCTCTGTTAGTGACCATTCACAAAAAAAAAGAGTAATAATGTGTCCCCTTACAAGCGAATTTCTTATGCAGATACAACTCGATATGCCTGTACAACGTTGGAGCGAAGTTCACTGCACAAAACGTTGTTAAAAATGTCCCCTTCATAAAGAAGACACCGGGTACTGAAGGCTGACGTAAAGTCGTAAGCGCAGTCGGAGTCGCCACCATTTGGCCTGACGAGTCAACTCCCGGGAGGCGGAGTGGATGTGTGTGCGGACGCAGGCGGAGCGCGAGCTGCTCTAGCGAGCGCTGACCTCTGGGTCGCAGAGTAGGCCGACTCCACGGGGAGGGTGCAGGGCAGCAGGAGCAAGGAGGCGACGCGCACGGGCAGCATGTCGCTCACCTGGGCGTAAAGGCCGTGCTTTTCCATGCAGGCCTCGAGGAAAACTGGGGAGACGGGACAAAGAAACAGATCCATAAAAGGCGTCGCAGAAAGCGCAGTCCCCCCCCCCCCAGGCCAGGGCGGGGCGCGTACCCCGCTTCAGCGACGGCGGCAGGCCGTCGACGATCTGCTCGTCGTCACACCAGTGCTGCTGCCGCATGCGACGCAGCCTCCGCAGCACCCACGCCCGGGCGCCCTCCGCGGCGACGGGTCTCCCGTGCAGCGACTGGCCGCTCTTGGCCGCGGAGAAGCAGCGGCAGGCGGGCGCGAGGCACTGGGCGTCTTTCACGGAGACGCCGGCGGACGGGCCGGCCACCCTCAGGAGGTCTGCGAACGGGGCGGTCGTTCCGAAACACTCAGCAATCACCCTAAATCAAACACCTCCCGACTGCCGCGGTTCCGACATGCCACCAGAATCTATACATCTGACCACACAGACACTGGATACTCACTGTTCTGTTTAAGGAACCGAAGTGTGTCCTTGTAGCCGCTCTGACACATCTCAGCCAGCACCTGGCTCACAGAGAGAGACAATGTGCAATTTATGAATTGACCCTTAGTCCCCCTTCACACACCTCAGACTCATTTACACTATTTCAGGGCCTCAGACCCATTTACACCATTTCAGGGCCTCAGACCCATTTACGCTATTTCAGGGCCCTCTCTCTGCTCAGACCCATTTACACCATTTCAGTACGATGGGGGAAAAAACTGACGGATTTAGGGCAGAATTTTGTTTTCTTGTGTTAAAAAAGGGATAAAACACTTCATCTTCATTTCGGTCCTTCTTGTCCTTCTCTCATGGCCTGGTGCTCTTCCGATAGACACAACAATCCCACACAGAGTGTTTCAAAGTCATTTCTATACGCCTGGAGCCAATCAGATAGAGACCTTCCTTACTGACAGGCATTGTGGGTCACTCATGTGAGACTTTAAGGGCTCTGGGGTAGCTCAGTTTTATGCCATAAAAGCCTGATGTCTGTAAACATCACAAAAAGCATTGGAGGCGACTGGTGCCATAATAATAAAGATTTTTTTTTTTAAGTTTGCTCACAAGAATGTGAGGCTGCAGAACACACCAGGATACCGTGACCTCGGGATCAGAGGGAGAGCAGAACAGGCTCCAGTGAGATTAGACTCACAAATTCACCTCGGCACATATATCAGTTGCCCCCCCCCCCCCCCCCCCCCCCCCCCACACCTTCCCCCCTCATTTTCCCCCCCCCCCCCCCTCCCACCCCTTCCTCCCCCCCCCCCCCCCAAAACACACAAAAAAATAATTC
>JAABNY020000063.1:21860616-21877817 GCA_015164015.2 Brevimyrus niger | reverse complement strand
GTTCCGAGCGCCGAATCTGTCGGGGGCCTGTGCCCCCGGGGGTGGTTTGTTGGGCGGCGGGGGGGGGGGGGGGGGGGGGGGGGGGGGCGGTCCCCGAGGGCTGAAGCCCTGCAAGAGTAAAAGACACTTTTCAATCAACGGCGCGTTGACGCCCCGCGGCCGCTGAGGACTTAACTTCGCCGCCAATCAGTGGCGCTAATGAAGTGGCGGGGGCCCGGCACTCTCCGCTGCACACGTATAGACCTGGACCTTTGTGATCCGTCCACGTGTGTAACACGCGAAGACGACCCTCGGCATGCTGGGTAACGGCGTGTGATCGGGCTGGCAGGCGGACGAGTTGCCCCCCGGACCTGCCTAATGGGCTAGTAAATGAATTATTCACTTGCCTAGCAAATGCAATTACCAGCAGTGGCTTGCTTAGCTCGCAGCCGTGCCCCTCTTTCGATTTATGTGGATATTTACGCGCGGTTGGAGTTAAGCGCCTTTTCTCGAGGGCAGGCCGAGATCTCCCCTGCCGGATGCTATGTGCGCGTGCATCCGCCGAGCCCAGAGGGGAAGCTTCTTACAGGGGCCCGTGGAAATGGGCTCGTGTGACAGACGTGTCCCCCCCGCAGCGCGCCGAGCGGGAACAGGAGGGCCGTGCGCGCCCGCCGATTCCAGGGCCGGATGGCGGTCAGCGCTAATCGGGGGACCCGTGGATTGTAATGGCGGGGTCCTGACACGATTATGCCTCCCTGCCAGGGAAACCACAACAGGGGGAGTGGGGTTCGGGCGACCTGTCGGGGTGAAGATGACCCAGCGGGTAACGCTTGGGCCGCTGTAAGCTCGCCAGCTGCACAGCTTGTGTTAAACCAGTCTAGGGAGGCTTCCAGTTGGTGTAGACACACACATCCCTTCGGTTTGCAAGGCTTCATGGGAGTTCTGATCTTTGGGGGTCATGCTGAGTCGGGGGGGGGCGGCGCATGTGGGGGAATTAAGGGGAACAAGTGTTTCTGGAGGCTGTGATACCCATCCAGGTGAGACTGGGAAGCCCCTGGGTCTGGACAACGATCAGAATTATTGTTGGTTTAAATCCCGAAAAGCACCAGAGCAAGGTCCATTCCCTGGGCGGCACCAGGAAGTGTTAAGCAGTAAAACACGGGTAAAGCTGTCAGAAACTTAAGTCGGACGTCTCACGGCGTCAACGTCCATGAATACTTGTTAGCCAACGGGGGGCGGTCTTCAGAAGGACGCTCTCGCTGAAGGTCCGGAGGTGGCTGAGCATTTCAGCCTTTAGCGACCAGTGCTAATAAAAGCGAACGGTTTGAGTGACAGACACCGCACGTAAAGAGCGACGCTGAAGGGGTAACTATGCATTTCCTCCGCCACTTTGCCTCCGCCAGTTTCTGCATAATCGCAGGAACCTTCTGGATCAGAATCAGATTCACACTCTCGCAGAAGCCCTGGGTTTTAGAGACGGGACAGTCCCCCACTCTGAACCCATGGCACACCTCGAAGGTAAGATTTAAACTGCTCCTTAATAATGCCCATACAAATTTAACTAGTTTAACTAGTGTAATTTAACCTGGTCATATGAATGAAGACAAAGACTTCCTGTGCATAAAGCAGCATAACTGTTTATTCATACTGAGAGTGTTATCTACAGATAACTATGGGTAACCACTTAGCTTGATAATAATCAAATAATTATAATAATCTTGACAATTCTGTTTATTCTATTAAAAAACTTTTGGAAAAAAAAACAATTTCACTTGAACAAACTTTGGAGGAATTATTTTTAGTTGTTAAAAAGTAGCCCTCCCTCATTAGTGTTGAATTAAGTCTGGAACACAAAATAAATTTTTTTGATTTTCTATCTAATTACGAGACGTACCTCCGGAAGCTGCAGGAGAACAGCGGCACATCGCTGTAATTTGTGTCGTCTGCAACCGTGATGAAAAAGAACAGACTCCTTAAGTTTAAGTTGTCTGCAGAAATGAAATACTGTTTTAGGATTCAGACCTCTGAATTGTAATTTACCGAACGTTGTGTAAAGCTATAATTAAACGTGTGAATGCAGCAGCTATCATTAAGGGATGTGTGTAAACGACTTTATTTGGCTGTAACTTTACACGCTAGGGGTTTTTAAACAAGGGAACAGAACAGAACCATTTTTGTCTGTATAAAGAGACGTACTTCACTGTGATGGGACGGAACCGGCATGGTTCTAGTGGAATAATGGTGGGATGGATGAGGGGGTAGCTGAACTCTTGTGTTCCTTCTCTGGCTATGCTAAATACCTGTCAGCTGACCTGCAGCGTGAAAGACGTCAACTGCAACAGAACTGGAAAGATACTTAATTAGAGAAGTTAAAAAAAGAAGCTTAAGGTCAGCCAAAGATGCACGTCACGGGGTAAATCCCCGTTTTTAAACTGATTAAAACACACAGGCCAAAATACACTTAGCACTGGTCAGAAGATGTGTTTTCTGCAGAGACAGTTGCTTGTTAATTACTCCGGAGTAAGACAGCATGTCACCGAGAGGAGTCTGTGTGAAGTGACTGTGTTTGGCACAGATAGCGCGGCCGCACGGTACGTCGGCACGAGCGCCGATCCCGTCGGCTTCCTGACAGCGGAGGAGTGCTTCTCACAGATGAAAGAGCGGATCAAGGCTTTCCATGGGGTAGGAGCGGTCTTAACTAAATTACAAACAGTTTACTTTCAAGCTTCTGCTTGTTGTGAAATAATTATCTCTCTTCGGCTGATATAAAGGAAATTTTAAGGCAATTAAAAATTAGAATGACAATGCAGGACGTGAGTCGCAGCTCCACGGCTGAACACTATATCCGTGTTTTCAAGAAACCGCTGGAAAAAAATCAAGGGAAAAATAATGATTTCCCAAAAATAAACTACAGTCCTCGCTGATGAAACCAGGCTTCAAACAGAGCAGCCCAGGTGTTTGCTGAATCGGAAATCTATAGCTGTACGCGGGTTCGAGTGCACGGCCTCGTTCACTCAGAATGGCGGGGCTGTTTCCAGGATGTTTTCACAGCCTTTCGGGTCATGGACAAGAACCGCGATGGAGTCATAAGCAGGCAGGGCTTCAGGAAGCTGCATGACAGCTTGATGTTCGTAACCAAGGAGACGGAATACAGCCGGCTGCTGGACCTGCTGGGTCTCAGGCCCGGCGCCACACTCAACTACGCTGAGTTCAACAGCCTGGTCCAGGCGGGTGCCAGCACAGCAGCCCTCCCACATCCTGCCACCAGGTAGGTCCGCTTGTGTTAAACTGACCAGCAGGGGGCGTTGCTCGTAAAAGCTCTACAGCTGGTCAACAGAAGGTTGTTGGTTCCAGTCCCAGGAGAAGTGTGAATTATTTTAGCAAGGATGCCTGACTGTAGACTGTTAAGTGGTCTGATGTCTTATAAACTTGACTAGTACTAGTCAACGATGGTATGTATAGCAGGGCTGTTGGGTAGACAGAGCGAGTCACAGAGACTGTGAAGCTAACTGTGCCATAAACGGCTGTGTTGGTGGAATCTCGTTGTTGTCACACCCTGATTCACCACCAACTGCTGTCAGCAAATAAGCGGAGTGAAGGTTCACGGTCTGGATCACGGGGCCGATTACAAGCAGGTAATTTGCCCTCGGACATCACTTGCAATGCACGCGGTGCAGGAATGCGGCGTCTCAGTCTGCCTGCTGCTCTCGTGTGCTTTCACACAGACCGAAACGGGCTCTCCTGGAATCCTACGAGCAGGTCCTCAGCTACCTGGCCCATAAAGCCGGCTGCGGATGGCCGAACATGGCAAAGGTCAGAGGCATTCTGGGAAAAGGCGACGCGGGGCTCGTAGAGCAGAAGAGCTAACAGGCGACGAGAGTCAGTAATACAGGGCATCTCCACAGGAAGGGCTGAAATCCACAACACGCAACATTAAAATATACAGTACAAAAAAAAAATACATACAGTAATGTACAATAGTCTTAGGCTGCGAATGTTTAAAGTTATTAATCTGTGTGATAAGTGCATATTTGCAAAGGGAAAAAAAAGACAATTTAACTTAGAACGTTAATTAACAGCAACACAATAAAAAAAAAAGAACTTCTTCTGTTCTCCAAAAAAGTTATACCTGATACCTTGCAGGATGGCCAGATGAACACCTCTCCTCAGGGGCAACTCGGCCATCCCATGGATTCGGTATATTTTATCCCCAGCTCACTTAATTAATTTAACTTGTTAAATAGCTCAGCGAGGTATTGATCAGCCATTCGAGGTGTGCTAGCTAGGATGTTTCCCGGAGTGATTTTCGGAGAGGTTCTGAAATGGCTAATCGTTCACACCGACATGGAGACCATTTAAACATCGTCACCGTTAACTGCCCACGCCTTTTGCTCGTTACGGTACATATGATAGCACCTTGCATTTCGCTTCAGGTTTCGACTTTTCACTGAGCTGTGTTGTGATATGACTGGATTCAGTCACATGACCCTAGCAGCAGTGAAATCCACATGACGGCCCACCTGCTTCGGTGCAGGTGCTGTGCAGCCTTGATCGGGATGGACGAAGCATCATTTTAAAGCGGGACTTCAAGCGTCTCCTGTACACCTACGCTATGCCCTTTACACCGAACCAGTTTGACCAACTGTGGCTGAGGTGGGTTGTTCGGCGCCCCAGAAATGTACACCTGACTTCAGCGGGGATCTTTGAACTTGCGGCTCTGGTTGTCCGGGTGACAGGTATGATGAAGGAGGAAGGGGCTACATCAGGGAGGCGGAGTTTCTGGAGAAGATGGGCGTGGGTCCCAGGGCCCAGGAGCGGCCGTCCCCAGGAGAGCGTGCAGATGAGGGTCCTCAGAGCGGATCAGTCGGTGTCGGTGCCCAGGCGCTACACACCAGGGTCGCACTTCACGAGCTCCGGTGAGCTGGGAGGCCTCACACTGTCATCACCAAGCTGTTATGACACTCACCGATGGGTGGCTACTACCTCATTATCACGGCCACTGAAAATTCATCAAGTTATTACTGCGGTGTTTCCCAACCTGGTTGTTGGGGATCCACAGATAGTCCATGTCTTTTATCTGTCTCTGCTCCCTGTCAGACAGTCCACGTTTTTGCTTTCACCCAGCTCCCTACCAAACAGTCCACATTTTTGCTTCCACCCAGCTCCCTGTCAGACAGTCCACATTTTTGCTTTCACCCAGCTCCCTGTCAGACAGTCCACATTTTTGCTTTCACCCAGCTCCCTCTCAGACAGTCCACATTTTTGCTTCCACCCAGCTCCCTGACAGACAGTCCACATTTTTGCTTCCACCCAGCTCCCTGACAGACAGTCCACATTCTTCTCCTGCTGAGCTCCCTACCAGGTCCCCGAGGACTGGATTGGGAATCACTGCATTACCATGCCGGCAATGCTGCCATTACCGCATGTTCTGTCTCTGGCCATTCAGGAGGGAGATGAGGCATAGTGATGGGGGGGCCATAGGCCCGCCCTGTTCGGGATGGGGGTGGGGAAGGTAGAGGAGCTGCTGGTGTCAGCGCAGGAGCATGGCTGCTGTGGGGAGGACGCCCAGCGTGGCCAGCTGCTCAGCCGGTGACCGGCCCTCCGTACCCTGAGACACGAGCCTCTCTGGACCATATTTACAGTCACCCGAAAGACGACATTTTCCATAAGGCAACTCCAGCCTCTCCAGATCTGAAATTCTGCTTTATTTGCTACCTGTTGCAGTTTGAGTACAGGCACACTGGAAGGCTTCAAGCTTGGGGCAATTGTGGGTTAAGGGCCTTGCTCAAGGGCTCAACAATGGCATAATTGTACTGGCTTTGGGTTTCAAACCCACAACCTCCACAAGAGGAATGAGTAAATAATCACGTGTAGTGGGGAATTATAGGGTGCAAGTGTGTTGTTTTGGAATAGTATATGTGTGGTACTGACATTGTGCGTGAACGTGATTACGCCCCTAGAGAGAGAGTACAGCGCAGATCACATTCAGCCACACACCTCTCCTCAGTGATTACCGAGTATCTGAGTCACACTGCATGTTTCACTCGCCTGATTACGGAGTATCTGCCATGTGACAGTAGCTACATGGAGGTTGAGCTACGTGACTCCAGCCGGCCCCAGTCCCTCACTGTGACTACAGCGGAGTAACGTGCATTGCGAAGGATGGACGCCGCTCACACAGAACCGCTTCCTTCCCGAGTCTCTCAGCATGGGGATCCACCTCGACGACGGGCCGCTCCCCTACACGGACGTCACCTCCATGATCGATGGCGGAGCCGCTGCGGAATCGGGCCGTCGCCAGGAAACGCCGGCTGCGACGGGGGATGCCAAGGGCCCAAGCCTGGAGAACGCCATGTTCCGGCTGCGGGAGCTCGTCGCGGCCGCATACGAGGCCCTCCACGAGGCGAGCCCGCTCTGTCGTGTGCCTGAAGTAAAGGAGAAAAAGGAAGAGCAGAGGAAGTGACTAGAAACGCGTAGTACAGTGGTCATATAGGAATGCATATCAGGAATGCATAGTACAGCAATTATTACATAGTACATACTAGGGACACATAGTACAGCGGTTAGTACATACTAGGAACGCATAGTACAGCAGTTATTTAGCACAACATTGGATTCATGTTGCTCTAAAATACACAAGTGGAACAATAACAATAATTCAGACTCGTATATCAGTTGTGCAGATTAGTGTGTGGTAGAACACTGAGAATGATGAGCATAAGACTAGAAATAGACTGGAAAAACATTTGCTTTGTCAGTGTGATTGTCAAGCCCGTTATTTACCCAGCAAAGTCAACAGACTTTACTTCAGAAGGATTGACTGGCACTTGGGATCCCCTCCTACTATAATGATGACTGATGGCTGCCCTTTTCATCCTATCCCACGTCTAGGCCTTCTCTGCGCTCGAAGGGAGCACGAGGGGCACCATCCAGCCTTGGGTGTTCCGCCACGTTCTTGACCATCTCTGCTTCAGGCTCACGGACCACCAGTTTGATCACCTGATGGGCAGACTGGTGCCGGACGAGCGGGACGGGACAGTCAGCTGGACGGCGTTCCTGCATAACTTTCTCCCGGACGGACACGAGGTGAGACCCACGTGGTCTCTCGTGTGCCGACCTTTACTAGAGTCACACCTCGACCCGCACAAGAAGAACGAGTGTGAATAATTGTGAGTTAGAGCAGAATTATAGAGTACGAGCGTGTGATTTTGGAATCGTATATTTGTGGCGCTGGCATTGTGCGCGAACATGATTGCGCTCCCAGACAAACAGTACTGCAGATGTATGAATTAGTGTAGGAGATTATGGTTATGAGCGTGAAAGATGTTTGAATATCTGTGACTGCATATGGCATGAGTGTGAAATGCGTGATATTTCACTGGGATGAGTTTATGCCTTTAGGGGAAGTTAATGGCACTTCTGTGCATGTGTGTGGGCTGCAGGCAGCACGGGCGAGGAACGGGGACGCGGGGAAGGGTGCGTGTCGAGGTGTCCGCCCGCTGCCAGCGAGTGACATCCTGGGCCAGATCCGCAAGGTCGTCTCCAAGGTCGCCAAGGATGCGGCGGACCTCCACCACGCCGGCGGCGATGTCATCCCCGAGGAAGACTTCAGGACAGCCGACGACCGTCACCTCACAACACTGGCGAGCGAACAGGTACAGCCGAAATGATTATTTTTAATAGATAGCACAGCTTGTATATTAAGACTTTATATCAATTTTCTGTTTCAACACAGTTCTGAAGGATAAGCCATCTGTATTGTTGGCACCTTGTGCGACGACTGTGTACAGTCTGTTCAGGGATTTCACAAGCTGAAATGAAAAAAAAACCACGGCCCCTTAAAACACCACAGACATAACCTTGGTGGGCAGACTCACACACGCTCTGTAACCACCATAGCCATCGACCTCGCGGCTGTAGCAACGCAGGCGAACAGCAGACTCTTGCCACAACCGTAGTCGACAACACAATGACTAAATACCAGTATTTTGTGTTGAAATAACTACAGTTGGCAGACTTTTATTTTTGAATTTTTTTTTGCCTTGGGCACATCGCCAAAAACATATCTACTGGGCTTAAGCTTGTTTTTTTCTTAATTAAGGGACAAAATCCTCATTTGTTGGCAGATTTTTTTTTGCCCCCCCCCCTCCCCCCCCTCCCATATTAAACCTCACCTTTCTGCTTTTCTTTGTTCAGTTTGAGAACTTGTGGAACAGGCTGCCAGTGAACCCTCTCGGGAAAGTCAGTGGAGGAGTTGCCGAGGAGCCCAGGAGTAACGGTGGGGTGGCTGCCACGGGCCCCTCGACGCGGGGAATCAGGAGCGTGGCCCCGGGCCTCCGCCAGCGCCCCAAATCCACCTCCTCTGCCATCAGGAGCTCCAAGGTAGTGTTTCAATCCTCACACAAGCAATGCACAGGTATTTGTCTCCTTGCGGGTGGGATGCTGAAGTTTGGAAGAGGTGACGTGGTCTTTTTTATCCATTATATATTATTGTCCAAAAGTCTTATAGGAAATGTTTAAAGCTGTTTTTCTGGTTAGGAAGTCTATATTTACTCGGAACAAAAAACAGTTTGACATTAAAAGTAACGCAATAAGTGTAACTATAAAAACTAGCAAGAATTTCTCCAGTTCTCCCAAAAGTTCCTGATATTCTGTCGGATGGCTAGATGAACACCGATTCGGGTCCCAGAACTCTCTTCGGGGGCACCTCAGCCATTCGATTTCAGCACCGACTGACTTAACCACATGAATTTGTTTAAAAAGGTCACTGAGGTATTGATCAGCAGCAGTGGTCAAGCAGCCCATTACATGTAGCCCATTACATGTAGCCCATTACATGTAGCCCATTACATGTAGCCCATTACATGTAGCCCATTATACGTAACACTTTCACAGTCATCCTTTGCCTGCCTTCAGTGCAGGACGCGACTGGCTGGCTTCTGACCGGCACACGCGAATGTGTCGTTTCTCCTGCTTTAGCATCACTACATTGGTTACTGCTGCATTTTAGAACTGATTGTCAAGCTCTATTGCTAGTTCTTAAAGTATTGAATGGCCTAGCACCTCAGTACCTATCAGATCTGCAACATTATCACACCCTTCTAGATCTGTCCGACCGGAGAAGCAGCTCTCGCTAACCACTGCTAGGGCAGGACGGAAGAAGAGGCGAGCATGCTTTCGCGGTGCCAGTCCCAGCAAAGTAGAATCCCTTTCCTTTATACATCACATCTGCCCCAATACTGTTTCTAAATGACATCTGAAAACCTGTTTATTTGCGCTGGATTGTAACAGTGTATAAAATGTATTATCTGTCATTGTAGCTGTGGTTTTATTGTATGTTCCTGTATGGCCTGATGTCTATTTCTTATAAGTCCGGTACTTCTGTAAGCTACTGCTGTTTAAAATGTGCTTTATAAATAAGTTTGATTTCATTTTTATTTGAGTAAAAAAAAAAACGATGGCTGTGTCGGATGGCTGCCACAGATCCTGGGCTGACTGGGAGAGGCTGTGAAATGGTTAATCTAGCATCATATTTTTTGGCATCATTTTCTTGGACTAATACTTCTGCACAGGAGCATGTATTTTGCTTTATTCAAAGCAGAGTGTATAGTTTTACCACATAATATGGCTGGATACTCATTGATGTTTTTAGGGCCACGCCTGCTAGCCAAGCCCCCTCAGCAGATCCCCACTCCCATTGGCTGGCCACTCCTGCTAGCCAAGCCCCCTCAGCAGAGCCCCACTCCCATTGGCTGGCCACTCCTGCTAGCCAAGCCCCCTCGGCAGAGCTCCACACCCATTGGCTGGCCACTCCTGCTAGCCAAGCCCCCTCGGCAGAGCTCCACACGCATTGGCTGGCCACTCCTGCTAGCCAAGCCCCCTCAGCAGAGCCCCACTCCCATTGGCTGGCCACTCCAGCTAGCCAACCCCCCTCCCATTGGCTGGCCACTCCTGTTAGCCGAGCCCCCTTGGCAGAGCCCTCCTCCCATTGGCTGGTACCCGATACGTGTGTTGCACCTCCCCTTCCAGCCGGCGGAGCAGACCGGAAGACCGTGCTCGAGCAGGGAGAGGGGCACCCCTCCAGCAAACTGTCAGCGGGCGGAGTGCAGTCTGCGAAGCCAGATGCACGCCTCCTGGAGGGAGATCCACAGGAGGTGCAGGGAGGTGGACAGAGAACAGCTCGGGGAGGTCAGCGTGGAGCAGTTCCTGGGTACGGCTTGCATTAGCATAAGGCACTTCTCACTTTAATATGCCCTTCCTGCTTCCACCTGCTTATCCAATATGGGGGAGGGGTCTATCCCAGCGTGGGGCCTAGAGACAGGGAACACCCAGCATAACGTGTCAGGTCATCACGGGGCACACACCCAGTCACACACTGCGGGCAACCTGGAAACGCAGGTCACCTATCCACACCTCTGGAGGAAATCCAGAGGAAACATGTACATCGCATGGAGAAAATGGGACACACACAGGCACACAGACCGGGGGGAGGACTCGAACCCCCAACCTCGCTGCCTCTCTACTTTGATTGTACTTGACTGTAAAACAGACACTGATCCATACTTTGAAGTCCTATTCTGCACTTCACTACGCATTGCAGTTAAAAAGAAGAACACAGGGTGCAGAAACAGCAATGTCATCAGCAGGACCCACATCAGACTTACAGAATCTGCAGAAGTCTCCCTTTTCTTCCCCTGGTCACAGGCATTTCGTATTTAGATCAGCGCGAGAGGCTCCTCCAGGGGGAGATGTTTCTTGGGGCGAGACTCTGTTGGCCATTGGGCACCCAGCATGCACTAATGAGCGCCCCCCCCCCCACACACACACACACACACCCCCCCTATCGACGCGGAATACTGCTCGATCTACCCGGTGTGTGCAGATCACTTATCCTCACTCTCCTGGACTGGTTTCATCCAGCCAGTCCGGTTCTGTTTTGCCATCCGAACGAAAATACTTTCTCAAGCGATTTGCTCCCCCCCCCCCCTCTGCCATGCGGCGTGGCGAAGCGCAGCGTTTAGCATGTCCCCTCCGGGGTCCCCCGCCGTGGCGGCGTACATGATGAGAATGCAGCATGCGACTCGATCCGCTGGGACCGCGCCACAAGCTGCCGCACCCCCCCCTCCCCTCGCGCCTTTGTTACGGCTGTTAACAGGAAGATGCTCATGGCGGGGTTGGGAGCGCGTAACATCAGGGGTGTGGGGGGGGGTTACGGTCTCCTTGCACGGTACTAATCTGGGTTCCCCATCCAGGCTGATGGAATCAGGCCTTTCTGCGCACTTTATGATGCGAGACGGGACTCGGCGTCCGGACTCGTAAAAGCGTCACGCGCACGGAGCCGCAGCCCGTCCGCCGCGCTCGTGAGCGCCTCACGGTGGCGGGCGAGTGAGCGCCGCAGGCACACAGACACTCTGCTTTTTGTCCGCCAGCCATAATGGAGGAGCTTCAGCTGAAATGGACTCCGCTGGAGATCCAGCGGCTGGCCGGCGGAGGCGGTGGCTCGGTCTCCTACCCGGAGGTCCTGCGGCGCTTCATCCTCACCCCGAAGGCGCAGAGCAAGCGAGCGTCCCGCCGGCCGCAGGTGCACGGGTCCCGGACGCCGGTAGGATGCTTCCCTGTCCTGGCCGGTACCATCAGGCCTAAGTATCATGCGGCTTTGACAACACTCCCGAACGAGCGAGACTTTATCTTTCCTGGCTCTCCCCACATTATTACCACACACCATACGGAGGTAACTGACACTGAGAAGCAGTAAACCTGGCTGGTTTATTTAGTAACGCGCCGGGCGCCAGCGTCAAGCCCCTCCTGGCCGATCCCTGGAAATGGCGACGCGTGGGATTTTACATGGGAAACATGGCGGCCGAGGAGAATCACATGCAGAACAAAGAGCTATGTGTGGGTTAAGGCTGGTAAGATGCTGTCAAGGCAGTGAGGCGGGCCGCTAAGCTGGGTTGTAGCGTAGCAGAACCGCAGCTTCCCCTTCCCCTTTTGCTGCCGTGGTCCCCGCGAGGGGGGGAGCCGATTAGGACCGTCCAGCGAGGTTACATCGAGGAACGACCGGAGTCAAACACTCAAGATGTCATATCAAGACGCAGCCGTTCAGTAAAACCGGCTATTTAGGGCGGCGACGACCGGTCACATGGGCCAGAGTGTCATCAGGGCCGTCCAATGGGAAAGCGAGGGTCGCGGCGCTGGAAAAGCCCAGACAGCTGCACTGCGTTTGATTTCAGGGAGGAAAGGCGCTCGAGAGATGAGGCAGAAAACCAGTGAAATGAAGAGTGCAGGAAATAAAAAGTGGCGTGAATTCCCACAGACCAAAGTAAAAAAAAAAATAAAAAAGTAAAATAAAGCAACAATGGGTGCACTGGGGAAATAGATCCTACGCAGATTATTTGTAAGCTTATTAAATTTCCAGAACAAAGGAGCATATTAGGCAGCAGCAAGGCCTCTGTGGAGCCCGACCCGAGAGCTTTGGCTTTAACCCGAGTCGCTCTGCAGGCCCTCCCGGTGTGCGCAGGCACCCATTCTCTTACCGCATGCTGGCTCTCTCGTGAACCGGGCCGGTCCCTCTCTGCCCAGACGAGTCCCGGGGTACTCGGCGGACAGTGTGCGGACGCTATGCTGAGGATGCAGGGCCCGGTTCAGCAGTTCTGGAGGGGCATGAGGCGGCACCTTGTCAGTCTGGACCGGAACCGGAGCGGCAGCGTCTCCCTGCAGGACTTCAGAAAGGTGCGCAGGGCCCCTCCGACCGCCCTTCTAAGGCACTCGGGGCCAACGTTGTGGCAATCAGTCATGCATATGCTAAGTGCATTCCAACACGGACCCCCCCCCCCCTTTTCAGACGGTACGCACAGCAAATCTGTTTATGCTGTAACTCAAATAGAGTCCCATCTAAACGAGGGCCTCAAAAGATGGTGTCAAATGCAGACACGTTTCCCCTGCGTGAATCAAGCCAAGCTATAGGCAGAATTTGCTTGCATTCAAGTGTGTCTCAGATGCCTTTGATGATTTATAGGAACCCTGCGTTCTGCTGTCATGGCTGCCAACACGGTGCACCGTTACCGCTTAATATAAACGGGATGTGAAAATAGCTAAAAACCTTGTTCTGTGTCCCCCTGTCCTGTAGGTGTTGAGCCGGTACGGTATCGACCTTTCCGAGGAGGAATTCTTTCATCTCTGTTCCTTCTTTGACAAGAATATTTCAGGGCAGATATTCTACAACGATTTTTTCTGTGTTCTTTTTTAAATGAGCCGAGAGCCAAGGCTGTCCTTCCCACTGTGCGGCTGATCACTGTCATATCACGACGGCCACGTTAATATTTGATGGATTTTTCAGCCGGGGGGGGCTACACTGTTTGCAGCCGACAGAAAAAAACCTACCAGCATCCTCCTAAAATGCGGGAATCACGAGCCACAAAACTACTAAATAAAAAAAACCTTTAAATATCACACAGATGTCCTTCTAGAAACTACGATGCTTCACCTGAATTATCGTAGCGGTTTCATAAAAAAAATATTAGAAAGGCTTATACAGCTCTGCATGCAAGTGAACTTGTATTTTTACAGTTTTCTAATCCCAAATTGAAACATTAAACTGATATTACCTATATATCATCTGTGAAATATTCTGGCTTTTTTTTTTTTTATAAACTGCCTTGCATGCTGGATGAAAAGGGTGTTTAACAGAGGCTGGTGATACACAGAACCACTGCACTGCACTTTAATAACTTGGCAGGAGAGAGATATTATAGAACGTATTACAGATACCTGAACATGAAAGAAGGCTGAACCCTTTCTATAGAGACAACCTTAATAACAAACTCAAAGCTATCTAGTAGCCGCATAATCTTAAGAATAAATTATGCTATATCCCCCAGGATTACTAATGCAATTACTCGAATGAAGCTTTTTATTGGAGTGCGTGTAGAACGGGGGGAAAAATCACTATATGAAGAAGAAAATCACTCTTTACAAACGGAAATTAGGTTTTGTATGAATTCAAGATAATTGATAAAAATTCTGGATCCTTCAATTCTTTCCTAACAGCAACGTGTTATGGGTAAATTTAAATGGAATACAATAGGTACAAATAAGAGCAACTCAAAAATAGACACGCAACCCACCAGTGCACATGAGGTTTAATTTAATTAGCATCAATCCTTTTTCTGGAAGCCAGAAGAACTGAGCTGGATGTAGTAGGATGTACATAATAGGGCCCACCTCCTGGTGCACTAACATAGTTCATATTCAATATTAAAAGTTTTTTTTTTTTCTTTTTTTGCTGAAGGGATTATAAAATATCATACATTATTAAATCAAAACATTTCAACAGTGTCTCAAATGAATTACACAGCACAGAAATTATCAGAGAAATAAGCCTCTTTTTTAAAAAAAAAAAGAAAAACAAAACCCGAAACGGCATGCCCCAAAGAAGTCAGCAAGAAACACCACAGCCAAACTTTAGTTTTCAAGAAGAGCACAGAACCCATAATAAATGCCAACATAGAACATTCTTAAAGAGTTTGTGCCAGCATAAAAGTAACAATCATTTTAAGTGCTTGCTGGGAATCAGAGTACATAATAAAAAGGATCATTACTGAACTAAAATCCAATTCTCTCGCCATTCATATGGTCCAAATTGCCTAGTAATTGTTATGAATTCATAATAATACTGTACAATGTATGCTGGTAATGGCAACCATTTTGAAACTCACAGGAGCGACTTGCAGCTAGAAGGAGCAGTGATATATTATAATAGGACCACTCGGATCAAAGTCCAGTTGTACTCTTACCATGTGAAATACGCACTACGTACAAGTTATTCGGGGGGAGTGTGATTATTCTTTGAAGTACTTTAATAAAAGCCATGTTTACAGTGGTTGATCTGAACAGAAATTTGTGCAAAATAGGTTGAACGATGGTGACAGTTAAACAGACTCAGTCCACATACAGTACAAGCATATTCTTACTACCATTGTTAAAAAGGAAATTCCATAGCCATTAACAATTCCAACCATTGCATTAAACTTTGAAATACCATATCCGTTTAACCAAACACAGACTAATTTGTAAGGAACAGAAGTATTTGGAAAAAATGCCAGACATTATTTGGAGCAAAGATATTTATTTAAATTTATTTATTACATTACAGGTGAAATATTAAATAAATTACTTGAACATTTTCCCCCACTACTGAGCGACACATTAAAAGTATATTTTAACAACTGGAATGTTGTTATTAACTTTCTGGAAGTTGTACTAAAAACACCCACAAAAAAAAAATAAAAAGTATTCAGCCTTCCAGAATGAGCCATTTTTCGTGGGAGCCAGGAGATGCATGACCCTGTTCAGAAGACAATTAATACACACCAAACTTCTGATTCGATTCCACAGCGTGAAGCACAGCTGAGTAACAATTATCTAAAAAGAGATAACTGCTGGTGACCCTGAAATAAACTTGTTGGCAACATGACACTTCAGCAGAGGATGAGAGGTTGAGCTTATTAGGCACAGGGAAATTACACAGAGAGCATAGGAGAGTCCCTCAACGCATTCTCAGATCCATAAGAAGCTTACAGAAAGTTTTAATGAATCTCTGGAGAGCAGTGTCAATGTGCTTGACATTCAATTTCACACGGGCCCTGTGGCGTCAGCTTCCTGTTCCCTCCCAGGTCCTCTTTGATCTGCACTTCCCCGGGCCCTCGCCACCACGGGGGACCAGCAGAACCGGGCCTCGAGAAACTCACGGTGCGCAGGGGGCCAATCCCGGTACTTACAAGGGTCGCCTCCCGGAACCCGGAGGGGTTCGGGGCCATCAGAAGGTACCGCACCTCCGCAAAACCCTTCGAAGGGGCGCCGAGCGGCTGGTGCGGGGGAAAACGGCGTCTGCGTATCCGTCGAATCAGAGATGGCGGAAACGCGCGAGGAGGATAACCCCGGGGAGGAGTCGGGAGACGGCGCTACCGAGCCTCTTTTCCCAGAGTCTGGATCAACGGGCGGAAGCGATGGCTTCCCAAGCCAAGAGACTGCCACAGGGGATTGTCAACTAACCAAAGTCAACAGAGGTTTAAAAACATCGCTCTTCCAGAGGAGAGATCATCGCGCAATAGTGCCGAAATCATTTATTTTTTTTTTAAATAAAAGAAAACAGAGACGGTACACAACACAGCTGCACATGTGGACTCTACAGGAAGCTGGACTGCGGCGGTCGTCGTGAACGCAGTCCCACGGAACCTTGCATATTTACAAACGGTCTCCCGCCCACCCTGCCCGGTGCCCTTATCTGTCGAACCGACCAAACCCGTTACCTGTCGGGGTCTGTAAGGGGAGGAGGAGCAAAGGGAGGGGGGGGGGGGGCTTTTCTCAATCATGTACTCCTCGGAGTAGGTAAGTCGAAGACTATGGGCGGGTTCATGGGTTGGAAGTTGACCGTGCAGGCGGAGGCGTTGATGAAGGTGGTGACGCCATCAGTCATGACTCCATAGCCTGTTGAGGAGGAGAGGGGAACGACGGGGGGGGGGAGGACAAGCACAAACATGCCATTTTTTCATCTCTTCACAGCAATTTCGTTGTAAACGTCTCTGAACATAGATGTACTCCTCATCTAGCTGTCTCTTTATAATTCTGATCCAGTTTCTAATCCACGCAGCTCCGGGGAGCGCCGAGCTCCAGTGAGGAGCCGACCGGGCTGACCTAAAAAAAAAAAAAATTCACGGCGGAGCCTCAGAGGAGGCTTCTATGAGCACCAGGCCCGGGCGGCACAGCTAACAGGCAGGCGCTCCGGACGGAAGCCTCCTTTCCACGATGCAACGGCGCTACATCTACATCTCTGCAGCCTTGCCCGTGTCCTGCGGGAAACCTGACGAGATGATACACTCTACTGAACTTCCTAGACCGACATCTCTCCATACAAAACTTCGTCAAAACTTTAAAGAGGACGCCGGACAGTTCCCTCAGGCCTGTTGTGCTTCAGCCCGTCGTCGAGCCGCGCGCCTCGCGGGTGGATTTACGGTAAACGCGGTGCAGGGTGCGGGACGTGGCGCCGAGCCCAACGCCAGCACCTCCTCACCTTCGTGGATGTGCCCAAAGACGTGCAGCTTGGGCTGCACTCGCCTCTGCACTGTGTTCAGGAGCTCCACACAGCCCACGCGCTGCATCTTCCTCGGGACCCAGTCCAGGAAGCCTGCCACGGGACAGAGGTACAGCCGGTCACATGGGGTCGG
>JAABNY020000063.1:21814764-21827785 GCA_015164015.2 Brevimyrus niger | reverse complement strand
GAGGCCGATTAGGTAAATGTATCGCACAGTGATCGCAACACGACTCGTCTTTCAACTCATGCCTGGTATTTCCGGCTGGTCAGCGTCGACGCGGCGGGGTCACGGCAGACGGGGCCGTCCTCTTACCCAGCCAGTCGTTGAACTTCTTGACCTCGCTGGGCAGGCCCAGCTCAGTGAAGTCGCCGGCGTGGACCAGCACGTCGCCGTAGGGCATCTGCATGCCGTCAGTACGCGAGTGGGTGTCTGACACGCAGACGAAGCGCGTGTAGCCGGGCGGCTTTGGCGTGTCGTGCGGCAGGGGCTCCACCCTGCAGTGAGGAGGGGGGGGTGGCACAGGAAAGTGCAACAATCAAAAAACATCCCACAGGTAAAGCAGGCCTCCACCTGCGACACAGTACTGCATACATGCTCGGTAATTCTCAGGGAGAATACAGCTTCATCTTTCCTCCTGACTATGATGCATGAACTGCCTTCGTTCCCTGCTGCAGACTGGGACCAGGGCCCAGAGCAGAAAACTGACCATAAAAATCGCATCAGAACTACACCGAAGGTCCAGCCCCTCCAATACAAGACCGACCCCCACGTTCTGTCGAAAGGTCTCGCGTAACAAAAAGCTGAGGCAAACGTACCAGGCGCCGACCCCAGCGTGTTCGACAGTTCCGCCGCAGAACTGCAGGAGCAATCCGACTCTTCCATGCTTTTTTTCGCAGTGACGCGCATCTCTGCCGTTCACTCACATGCGCGCACACCCACGCATTACGACTTTATCATATGTTTCACCATCATCCAGGGCAGATGCCGCCTGTAGGCAGCGACGGACACATTGAGGCCTGGACCGCCATGTAGGCTCCTCCGAGCCGGGCCCCAGTCCTCGACGGCTCTGCCCGAGAGGCACGTGGACGAGAGCCAAGGCCGGCTCGCAGCAGAGCGGGCCAGCAAACTGGGTCATAGCAATGGAAGCGCTCCGTTACAAGCCCCCCCCACACGCTGACCTCTGCGCTGCACGCGGTGAATCCCGCAGCTGCAAACAAGAGCTCACTGGCCACAGGTCGGCCCCCAGCACTGATTCAAGACCTCCACACTCAATCAAGATCAACTCGCCAGCCAACCTGTGCTAAAAGCTCCAGCTAACCCGGGGGAAACACAGTGGCGCTCAAATCTGCACATAAAGTGCAAGTCAGAACTGGGATCCATGAAGCGGAGCAATAGACCATTGTTATCTTTGCCTATATTACTCAATAAGATAAAAGTCTATATGACCCAAATACCAAACATGTGAAACACACTTGTAGATTAATCAAACGAAAGTGAACCTCAGAAGTTTCTTCAAACAGCGTTCAAGAAAACTATGCACATGGTTACATTTTTTTATAACCCCCGCCCCCTTTCCTGTAAAGTAATCCTCTCCCTCCTTGTATTTATTATACTTCGAGTTCATTGTAATGACTCGAAACTCCGGGATACAAATTTAAATGCAGGAATGCAAGCCAAAACCAGCAGCCAGCAAGGCTGCTCAGCAAACATACACTAGTTCATAATCGTCTACTGGTAGACATAGACCCCCTTAAGATGAACAGTACAAAAAAAAAAAGAATGCAAATAGTCTCACTCTTTAAAATGTTGCCAAAAGCAGGACAGAGAGCACCATACATAAGCACGTTTCATTGCTACTTGCACTTGTTGCTGATGTTGCTATTATTAACAACCATTGTCCCTAATGCTATCACACACTGTCC
Organism: Brevimyrus niger; assembly: GCA_015164015.2. Classification (NCBI taxonomy): domain Eukaryota; kingdom Metazoa; phylum Chordata; class Actinopteri; order Osteoglossiformes; family Mormyridae; genus Brevimyrus; species Brevimyrus niger. Next base: position 21,826,049 of record JAABNY020000063.1, on the reverse strand, counting down.
ACTTGTGTCTGGACTTTCAATTTAAAATGTGCCTCGGGGGGAAGTTGCCAATCCTAAATGGCTTGTGGCCGGCTCAAGGGAATGGGACACTTCTTAAAAAGCCTGGCCCACTTTACCACCGGCGGGCCAAACCTGTGTTAGCAGGCTGTCCACTTGGGAGCAGAGGGACAGCGAGGAAAACAGAGGCACAGAGCGGTGTTACTGAGGGAGTGAAGGAGTGGGCCCGCGCACAGGCATTGTGGCTCCAACACACACAGGCGGGGGTAGGAAGGATGCAACCAGGTTGTCATCTGCAGAAATGTTACGCGGCTAGCAAAGGGGTCTCGCAGCGAGAGGAAGGGAAGAACCACGGTATTTCTAGAGCCCAGTAGAACAAGGACTTACATGTGGACGTGGGGAGGCTGGAAGCGCCCCTGGTTGATGTTGTAGAAGGTGAAGGCTTGGGTGGGGTTGGCGCTGTACTCGTCCACATCCACCGCCGTCCTGGAGCCGCGCTGCTGCCGGCGGGCCGCCATGATCTCTGACAGGGTGAAGGCCATGGCTACTGTAGGATGGGGTAACGTGCAATCGGCGGGGCTGCCAGGCACAGGGGTGAGACAACAAGCCTTGGCTCTCCACGCGCGCCGCCGCAGGAGGCGGGGGTCCTCCTGTGTGCTTAGTGGCAGATCCCCCTGGCTCCCTCCCTGCTAGTGCACGCAATGAGCATGTCCCTCAGCAACGTCCCCGGCACCTCTCCTCGTCAGAAACCTGGAAGCCTATGGGAGCAAAAAAAAAAGCATTAAAGCTGAGAGGATCTGTTTATGTAGCAGCGATTTCATTTAACAACATTTCGGAAGATACGAGAGGGTGGGGGGGGCATATGCGAGAGCACTGGGGGGTGCGGATACACACACACACACACACACACTCTCAGCTCTGGGAGCTCATTAGGAATCTTTCCGACTCAGTGACTTGATGAATACTTCGGAGTCGGGGAAAAGATTGTGTACCGAGGAGCGACACGACTCGGCAGCAAATCCCGAACAAATCCTGACTACATCCATTACAGTTACGAGTGTCACTGTAGGGAAGATGAACCACGAATCTCAGCACTGCATAGCCCCTTATTTAAATGATGCCTGTCATGACGACAGCCTGGATACCAGGACAGTGACACAGACATGAATTCTGGACTAAGGTAAAAAAGAAAAAAAAACCCACTGTACTACAACAGCAGAACAAACACAATACCCAGCCCATAATTAACATCTTCCTGTTCACTGTGGATGCTGCAGGGCACATGCAGACGCAAACTCCCCACAGCAGGTTCATTTGTGTTAAATTACTTTAGTCTGAAGAGTCACATACAGCCTTGGCTGTGATGTCATCAGGTCAACAGTCATAAACAGCCACATAAGATCATGAACACCAGACCCCCCACAACAGAGAAGATGTAATTAGACGCTTCCGTGATAGGAGCCCAGATATGCAGAGGCTTGAAGAATATTTAGCATACTTAAAGGGTTCTGACAAGAGACCCTAATTTTTCTAAACTAAAGACCGCTGAATGATTACAAAATGTGTAATAGGAAGTGTTCATTTCAATGCAAATTTATTTATATAAATGAAAATGTCTATTTGCTCAAGTGGGACAAATATCGATTTAAATGTTTAATAAAATACTGTTTTTATATTTACGTATTCTCTCACGGGTGCGCTAATAACGTGAAGCATGTACTTCAGGAGGAAAACCCCGTTTTGTCCCCACCAATCTTTAATCAGCTTTAAAAAACACATGCTATTAAATCATACTTCATTCTAACCAGGGAATTCTACTTTTGCCTAATCTAAATTGCAGTGTGATATGACATTTAACCGGCAGTGTCTGAGTATTTCTCCATGTCTGAATTTGACAAAAGATTTTGGAATGATCCAAGCTGCAATATCATATGAATTGAGGTTATCTACTCATCGTTCCTGCAGCTTCCAATACCTTTTTATCCCATCCAGATGAATGGACACCTGCAGAATCAGTACCTTCATCCGTTTTGAAACTCATGGGTTTTAAGGAAAAATTGACCCGCTGACACCAAGTTATGCTACAGGAAAAACACGCTTTGAAGGCAACACTCGGACTTTACATTTATCATCAAACAAAAGCACTCTGAGAAACGTGCTAGCTGCTCTTCACAGGTTCCTACATGCATTCTCACTCCCTTCATGTCAGACATCAGTTCTGAACCAGAGGTGCTCACTCCACCTCTAGTTCAACTTAAGCTGGAGCACAAAAAGAAACCTCTCCTCTCCTTCTGGTAACAGCATGCTTTTCAGGGCCAAACTGATTTCTAGACAATAACCCCTTTCTTTCCCATCATATGTTTCTGATTCAGAGTCCAGCCCAATTATCACACCAATGGTCCTGCTCTGCGCTTACACGTGAGCTCCCCATCTACATGCAACTGTGGGGCACAAGCTATTTTTCATGAGGTATATGTCACATAGACTGTCACCTGCCACATGAAATTGAAATCCCCCCCCCCCCAAAAAAAAAAAAAACAATTATCTGAGCTCATGGGCATTAATGCATGTGCTGTAGAATGTAACAGCATTTTCATTTACCCTATAATCAGTAACATTATTTTTCATTAAAAAGCATATAAGTGACTAGGTTAATTGCTTAACACTGTGTAAAAGCTTCAGATCAAATCATTACAGTTAAACATTTATTCAAACATCTACTGCATTAGTAATTTACTGTTTTGATTAAGCAAGACTTTTGGTATATTCCTTAAACTGGTCATATTTATATTTATATCACAACATAGGAATTCACAGTAATGTCAAGCCCAACCACGACTAATATAACAATAAATGGTTACAAAATTATACATGATATTAAAATGCCCGCTTTTAAAGTTACTTAAATAGTAGATTATAATTCAACCCGGGAAGATTATGATTAAATTAATCTAGAATACCTGAATTCGTTTTTTATAATTGTGTACACGTATCTCCTCAGAAATGAACACTTCAGGTATTTTGTGGAAACGATTGCGTACAAAAACACATTAGTACGGTCCGGTAAATGACGCGCAGGGAAGGAAGCCGCACCAGGTGTCCAGGGTCCGAGGCGGAGTCCGCTTCTGGCGCTACACGAGCACTTTTGCATAACCTGACCCAATAACGACGGTTTTCTTTACTAGCCCCTCGTGTCTCTAAAAAAAACCCGGCAAAATGTAGCAAATCCGTGCTGGTGATGGAGCCCTGACACAAATTTTACTTTTTCCACGCAGAATACCGGAGTAAAGGAATACTCAACCGGGAGGGCACCGTACTGGACCCAGGGCGCCTTACCTGCCAACCCGGGTTATTCCAAGAAGCCTCCCGAAAACTGTCGGTCGGATGTTCCAGAAAGCCGGGCGGCCGCCACGCGCCGGCCGGTCACGCAGATCGCCTCGACTGTACCCCACGCGCAGAGTCCTGCTCTGCCTTTGCTTCACGTGTGCCTCGCGCTGCACTCCGCTCGAGAGTCAGACACTCCCCCCCGCGGTGTCTCGCCTCGCGCTCCGGCTCTGGATCTTTCCACCTCCGGACGAACGGAGTCAAAATGTGAACGAGGGTAGGGGGTGGAGGGACCGGGGTCCGACCGCGGCAACTCATAAGCTGCACCCACCCCCCCGCCCCTAAGTCATAACCCGTCTAATCTCTTCCCGCTGCACGCGTCGCGGAGAGGTTCAGCAGAAGGATTTTTTTAAACTTGCTTTACATTCGCCGTTTTCGGTCCAATTAAAGCCAGCCGTGAGCTTCCTTTGTGTCAAAAGCGGCGCCTCAGCGATAACCCACATGCCTACTCCACCGTCCGGTTCGGTCCTAAAAACGTGTTTTATGGCTAGAGGAAACTAACGTTTTATTTTACTACAGCTACTGGTTTATTTAACCTCGTGTGCGCAGTATATCCACAATATGACGGCGTGCAGCCGAGTTTCATGCGCCCGTACATCTGTCAGCACAAAAACGGTCTCCTTACGGTACATCCTGGAAGTAAATCTAAATATCGCAGTATCCAGCATTTTCGCGTCGCATATACAATGTTAATCACGCATTTCAGTTTTAGGTTTTAAGCACGTTGTGATACATCGCTAGCTAGCTACATCATAGGTACACTGCATAATTCCATAATTTGTGCCGCACTCCAGAAAGAATGTAATTGTCAACGTTTAGCACGCTTCAGTTTTTAAAACCGATTACCTCTGTCCCAAAATGCACTGATAGATTCTGCATTTGTCACTAATACAAAGCTACATTTTAATTGACAACAGGATGGCAGAACGCATTGCCTAGCTGCACTGAAACTCACAGTAACTCTCTCACCTTTTCTCCTCCGTGCGCTGTGTAGCATCTACCCTCCGTTCAGTGTGTTTGCACCGCAACTAAATGTCATCGGCGCTTAATCTTACCCACTTCCACATTCCTGAAATGCAATATAATGACGACGTATCGCGGACAGCTGTTACAACTGTCCGCGCTCGTTCCTTCAAAGTCGAAGGCGCTCGAGTTTTCTTTCTGTCACTGCCTGTGTGACTGCGCCCCCCGACGGCCAACCAGAGGTAATGCCGTAGATGCTGAAGCCGGGGCTGTCAGTCGGACTGGGAGTGAAGCCTTCGTGCCGGCTGGATGGGGAGTCTCGCTTCTGCACTTCGTGTGCATGCTAATGAAGTCTGGAGTGCTGTTACACTTTACAAAAAATCGACAGTAATACATGCATTTTATTACCATGGATACACTGAAGGTCACATGCAAAATTCGTCATTGCAGAAACTCGATCTCTATTTCGACAATAATTTTTATCACGTTTTCGTAACCGCTTTAAAACTTACACCTGGCGCACCGTGGGCATGCCGGTAAGTTGGTATTTTGCTGGAATAGTAGTGCAAAAAACCCAGTAACTGAAACGACTTGAGACATTCATGTAAGTTATAGCATTTCTATTGCAAAAAAAAAAAAAAGAATAAGAAGCGTTCTTGGTCTCAGTACAATACTAAATCAGAACCGGTGTTTTAGCTGAATTCCTGTCATGAGTTACATATATAAAAGGAAACCAACACTGAAAAGTATTTTTTGTATTAGTCTTTATTCAATGTAATAATAATAATAATAATAATAATTTTAAAGCTGTTTAGTCGTCTATTATGGCTCTTATTTAGCCTACTATCAATGACACATGGCATTTTGATCGACGATGTAACAATGGAATGAATGAAGATTTCCCCTCACAACACTGGACTGACTTACAGTACATTGTCGTACAGTTGTATCCGAACAATGAATCTTAAGTTTTCGTTCCAAGGTATAAATTGTTAAAGGCATGTACTTCTAAGGTACATTTATACAATTCAGTTGCACACATAAAAATACAATTTAGATGTCTGTAAAATGCAAACGTGTGCTAAACAGTCATGAAGAAAATATACGATCGCAGCTTTGGTTAAGCTCACCTCAGTTCCAGCTAGATATCTTCGCCGCTTCCCAGGTGTTTTTGCTTGTCTACAAGTTGGGTGATGGAAAACACACTTATGCGCGGTCCCTCTGCGGTGAGAGGTTTATAACTGCCTGAATTACATACTGGAGGCAGCAGGAACGAACAGCACAAAAATCGCTTTATTGTGCTGAAGCGTCGAACTGGGCGCTCGCACGAAGCTTGATCGCGTCGGTAATTAAACAGCTATGTGAAACAGAAATAAACTACTGAATGTGCACTATGCTAAATTATTCAGCAGTGTACGCACGACGGTGCCGGGCCATTCATCAGCGTGGTATTGCAAACCAAAAGAAGGAAGACAAAGACGCAAGTTCCAGTTTTGTGCGATTTATTATCAAAGTGAGATCTTAACAATATTTTTCCTTTTGACCTACTTCGCCACTTGTGAGGTTTTCAGCTTTCTGGAATTTTATGTTGGATAGAAAATAAGCCAGAAACAAGATCATATTTTATAAATCGGGCATAGGCCGTGTGGAACATTTGTACAATACTGAATATCATTTGTTACAGAGAACAATATGAAGGTACCGCATCCGATACCACGAAAAGCATGTAATTTATTTCAGGTCATTCATTTTCTCTCCATTACTAGTCCTTCTAACAAGGTAAATATTAACTTAATAATCAAACTGAAAAAATAGCTACCATTTGTACATCATTTACATATTGGTAATTATAAAGCTTACAAAGTGACCAGCAGCAATCTAGAACTTTATGTCTTGGTTTAAATTTCTCATGTAGTAAAAAGGTCAACGTGATGGGGGTAGGAATTTCACTGTGAGGGGCTTGGAGGGGGGTGGGAGTGATTCAATCCACTTCCACTCAAATGGAAATAAGCATATTTGAGCTTTGGACTCCCAGCAAAACTGGAAAACATATGTTACACATTATCTCTCAACTAGACCCATTTACACATTTCACGTACATTTAACTGAACGTGACAGGGCACCTCGAAGAATGCGGACTGACTCCGGGGCACTTGAGGTCATGTGTAAAAATGTATACACGATCGCTTCTGAGACTTCATACGCTCGCATCGTAACCAAAACATGGCTCACATCAGTCAACCTTAGAAGGCATGAATATTCATGAATGCTGTACGTAACAGGAAACATTTGGCAATAACCAGCTTATTAAAGTGTTAAAATCTAGCTGCCCGACCCGTCATAAACACACTTATCACGGTCGAGGAAAGCAGGCTACACGTTAAGTAAACTGAAAGGGGACTGAGATAGACTGAAATACTGAAAAACTGTGACAGATCCTAATGGACTGAAGATACCAGAGGATAAGCAGCATTGTACTGCGGCGGCAGTGAGTGTGAGTTTGACAGGCCAGTGTGACCCGCTTTGGTGCTCTTTGGTCTGGATGACGTAACCGCTTGTTCAGCTCTCCTAAGGTAGACTTAAAGGTACAACACAAACGGCGCTGAAGATCCAGAAACGTGACAGAGTGCGTAACTGGTAAGTGCTCTCTAGACAAAACCTTGCCGAATCGCTTTCCTGTCTCCAGTCTGTATAATATTATATGTCTTCGCTGCATGTATTGGTCCTGAGTGAGAAATTGTTATTGATTACTGAAACTAGGTGATTAATCTAGATAGCAAAACATTACCATTCAGTTAGACAAATTATAACGGGTAACTGGTATAAGCGAAATGCAGCATCTTCTATTCAGGATTACGAGTCCGCGCAGATTCCTAAACTCATGGGGCTCTTCCTGTACCAAACAAATCTTGCACAGTGCCTAGTTCACAGGGACCAACCAGAATCAGGAACACACGTCGATTCATGCTTACACTAAAACCACATTAGCTTTGCGAGGCCAAAGTAAATCTGCATAAGCAGGGACACAGGTACTAACCAAGACTGGGAACTAAGTATTGAAATCGGCAGTGTGGGTAAACATATAATCTTCAAAAAAAAATTTCACGCCTTCAAATATCTCTGTTGCTCACCCACTCGGACGTCTCCTACTTGACGTTCCCTGTCATGAACCAAACTTTTTCTCAGCACTTTGGAAGTAAACTTTCTCTTTGGGTACAAACCAAGTAAACAGCCAAATATTACAGTCTTAAACAGACAGGGTTCAAACCAAGGACGCAAAGAACCTCTATCTCCTTCCCTTTCACTCATACAAATGTGTTCTCTCTCTCTCTCTCTTTGTGTGTGACTCTCTCTCTCTTTGTGTGTGACTCTCTCTCTCTGTGACTCTCTCTCTCTGTGACTCTCTCTCTCTCTGACTCTCTCTCTCTCTCTCCATATTACTCATGCATAAACACACATGGCATAATTCATAAACCATTGCAGAATGTATGCCCGTGCTATAGATCCTCAGTCAGGAAGAACCCACCTCGTACTGCCAAACCTCACATCAAGCTCAGCAAATGTCAACACATTTTAATCTTCTGGCAGTGTCCACTTCAAAGAATTTTACGATGCTGAAATTCTCCGTTTATGAAAAACAAGTCAACACCAACAGACCCAATCCCCTCCTTTCCTTTACACCGAGTAGCTCCACCCATTTAAACAAGCTAAATGCGATTGGCTGGCCTAACCCATCCAACATCACACAGCGGAACTAAAACGTGCCCCAAAGCACTGACCCTGTTTCAGATCCATTCAGAAAACGGTCGTGATTAAGATAGGGTTCATGACCTGGGATCAATACTTGGTGGCGTCTGTCCAGGAGCAGCCCTCCCCAGTATCTATTTTAGTTACTTTGGTAAGTGTCAGATTTTAGATTACAAAAATAGGTATATCATAAGGACAGTGTCACGGTTTTATAAATATGGACCACTAAGCAGAGAGCACTGAAAAACGAGACAAAAGCCATGACACATAACAGGAACACTGCTGTCCTACATCTGGGCAGAAACATGCAGGGAAAGGGTGTCCTGGCCAAATATTCACCCAGGACTCCATCTCTCAAACGAGCAGCAGAGACAATTCAATTAGTACTCATCAGAACGCGGTGGAAAGTTCCTTCTTCACGGTACCCTAAAGATCAGACCGGAGGGAATCCCGAGGATACGGGATATTTTTTGGGGCTGGGGGCCATCGTGTTTTATGTCTCGGGGACATACTCTTCCAGTGGTCTGGAGGTGCCGCTCCTCTCCGTGAAACCAGGTCACGCCAGGTGACGGCGGGTGTCGCGGAGACTCAGAATGGCCAGGACAAATCCTACTTTCTTTCTTTTCTACAACCAAGGCAATAAATTTCTATACAATACAAACATAAGGAAATGCACCCTAGATTTCTTTTTCTACAGTTTACAATATAAAATTCAAGTGCAATTAAAGTTCCAAATATTAGTAACATCACATACATTTATTTCTATCGTAACATCTGTTACTCGCAGGTAGTTTTTAATCTTGTTAACCTTTTTTTTTTTCCCTTTTAATCTAATATGTAGACTTGATTTTTACGCAGCCATGTAATCACTGTTCTTTCAGTGAGAAAGATCAGCAATGGAATGGTTCTGGAGTTATGATGTCGTTTGTACATTTTGTAAAAAAAAAAAAAACTAAAAAAAAAAAAAAAGACTAAGTGCACTAATAATTTTATAACCTCAATCTTGCGCACATCAGGGATCTCATTAAAAAAAAAAAAAACAAAGAAAAATATATCTATATATACGTGTATAAATGTACACTTTCATACAGCATGTGTGCACATTAAACACATACATATATGTACACACATATACATATCAAACATCCATGACGCAGGCTTCTGCAAGTTCTAGTACATATAAATATTCCTTGGCAAAAACGGAATACACGGAATATGTTTAAAGTCAAAACGAGGACTGCGAGCGGAATGCAGGTAGAGGGGGGCCATTGGCAGCATTCTCCTGACTTTCTGTGACGATTCTGGGTAAAAATGGTGGGCGTGGGATTTGGGCAGGATGGGCGGAGAGAAAGATGCCACACTATTTGTACGGCCGTAGAAACCTGGAGACTTTGGAGCGGAGCAGCTTTATGAAGGACCTGGGAAACATCTCTTTGGACTCCTGTGCTGTGTACTTGAAGTAGTTCTGAGGATGGGCCAGTACGTCAAACAGGGCTTTAATCAACTTCTTGTCCTGAAGGCGGGAGACAAGCAGGTGAGGAATCGCATCTCGTCACCAAGTCGGGCGACCGGTCGAGTGGCCGGAATAAACTGAGCCCATAAACAGTTATTCCAGTATGACATCGACCTTCATGTCTCTCCCCTGAATGATGGTGTGGCTCAGCCCATTCTAAACTGCTAATAACGTAAGCAAATACGGCTGTCGGACTTCCTGACGTTAGGGCTAGCAGGCTTTCACGGGAAATAAAATTTGCGCATTTGCTTTATAATGGCGAGCAGACAGAGGGAAACGTACTTTTAGTATATCTTGGTGATTCTCTGATGCATACAGTCGTCCATCTCGAACGATATCTTCGATCAGCTGCTGGTAATCCTCTGTCACAAGGTTGCAGTTATTCAAATAAAAATGTGCAAATAGGAAAAGGCAACTCAACAGAAAAAGCACTGATGGAAATTATTGTTAGGAGCTAAACGTAAATGCATTGAAAGCGCGGCATAAATTGCAAGTACAAGTCAGTACAAGTTCACAGTCGCGAGCTTGCAAAAAAGATTCCCCTCGGTTTCTGTGCAAATATCTTACGGGCTCCTGATATGGTGATCATCTTTCTTTTTTCTGCTCACTTTCACAGCTGAATATATCACTAAACGGGTCATTATTAAGCTCCTTCGCTCATGAGAATTGAGGAGCTGACTCCACGCCCAAGCTAAAGCTTCTGCCCAGTTTCCTAATAACGGTGCTGCCTACTGCCACCTTGTGGTGAGAAGCATACACGCGCTGTATAAACATGGAGTAAATGCGCCTCTCACCGTCGTATGTGACGTAGGGCACCTGAAAGCCCTTGCCGCTGTTCCCCTCGTTGGACTTAAACTGGATCCACAGCTTGCGTGACCTGGAGGTGAAGGCGATGGGCCTCTCGTACGTCTGGCAGGTCTCGTAGGTGGTGATGGAGGTGGGGAGGGCTGCAGAATGGTGGGCAAAGCGGGTGTGAATGAGGATGCAAAACAGATTAGGGAGGAACCTCGGACTGACAACAGCTGTACGTCACGGCCGAAGCGGTATGTCTGGAATCTTGAGGCGACCCGCAGGACAGACAGGTGCCGACTCCTGAGTATTCGGTGCTCATATTATTTCCATTACTAATGATTTTCCTCTCTCCCAAAAGTGGTAAGCAATGTTTTTTTACTGCTCTGCTCGCCACGGGCGTCTTTCCTGGAATTGTTTTCTAACTGCTATGACTTTGGGGACGGTTCTCATTGTACGTTTGTGATAAAGGGCTCAATGCGACGATATTTTGGCGATTTTGGCGAAGTTCGCTCTAGGGAGCAGAAGTTAAACTGTGGCAGGACAGATGCACAGAACAACGGACTGAGTGGGTTGGCAGGTTGCGTGAGTGAGTTTGCCTGGTTGCATTAGTGGGAATGCCTGGCTGTATAGGTGACTTTTCCTGGTTGCATTAACGGTGCCTGATTACATGAGTGAGTTTTCATGGCTGCATGAGTGCATTTGCCCGGGTTGCATAAGTGAGTTTTCCCGATTGCATTGGGGAGTTTTGCCCGAGTGGATGGGTGAGTTTTCCTGGTTGCATTAGCGGGTTTCCTGGTTGCATTAGCGGGTTTCCTGGTTGCACGAGTGCGTTTGCCTGGTTGCCTACCACTCTTCCTCATGACCAGCACGTCGCCACACTCGTCCTCGA
>JAABNY020000063.1:21799411-21811405 GCA_015164015.2 Brevimyrus niger | reverse complement strand
CGTCCTGCATGTCACACACCGCGGTTCCGCCATGTCCTTAACCCGCCACGCCGCAGGAAGGGCGCATGGTGTGACCCCGCCCGCGACGGGTCCCTGAAAAATTTTAGACCCGCCCCCCCCCCCCCCCCCCCGAGGGACCAGTACGTCAGCTACCTTGCTAAAGACCTTCGAGCTCCTTCGCGCTCTTTATTACGGATGCCCCGACGGCCCCGCGCTGCTCTTTGAGCACTGACCTGAGGCCTCCTCCTCCTTCATCTCCATCTCAAATTCCGCAGTGATGTGGGACACCTCTTTGGAGGGGGACTTACGGCCCCGGCGGCGCTTCTTAGACGAGTCGCACTTGAGGTTGACGAAGGTCACCTGGCAGTCGTCAGTGCAGGGGAACTGGCCCCCTTAATGGGGGGGAGGGGAGTGAGGACAGGAAGAAATGGGCTTTTTAATGTCACTGAACCAGACCGTTCTGCGTAACTCCTGCTGCTGTAAGCAGAACGTAGCCTTTAGGAAGACTGGAGCGACCCTCCAGAATCCATACAGAAGGTTAGTTGACTCAGCACCACAGGCTGTCCTGGGGACCCATGGCAGAGAGGAACTGAGAGCTGGGGGCCATTCACACCGAATGACCAGGAGGCAGCATCGGAGGGGGGCGGTTCCGGTCCAGAGAGTAAAAGTCCAGACCGAGATTTAGTTTCAACCAACCGGTTGAGTTTGAAGAGTCACAGTCACAGAGTACTCAACTGGTTGGCTGAAACAAAACCTCGGTCTGGACTTTTACTCTCTGGACCTGAACCACCCACATCTAAGCAGCATGAAACATCTAATGGATCCAAGCATGATGCAAGTTATGATCAATTTACTTCTACTTGTAATGCTTAATTTCCACATCCAGAGAGCGTGATCCGAAATAATTGCTGCCTAAAAGCCAATAATGTATTTCACCATCTACAAATTAAACCAAGAAAAAAAAACTACTGAAATATATGTACTAGCTGTGACCAACAGGGCGGTTTTTATATAAAAAATTGGGAAAATGGGTTATAGTCACCATGGGCTTCCCTGCTGTTCCCCTTAAAATATCCCCATGGATGTAAAAGATGAAGATACAAGGCTGAGAGGACTTTGGACGCTGGAAGTAGCTGCCTGACCCAAAAAAAGCTGTGAAAAGCGCTGACCGAGCGTGAGAAGGGCTCTACCTTGCAGCATCTGCCTGGAGCTCTCCTTGAACTTCTCCTTGTTGCGAGGACGGAGGTGGCACTTTGCGTCCTTGATCTTGAACCGAGCCTTCTGCTTGATGGGTGGGACCAGTGTGTCTGATGGAGAACAAGCAGAGCAGCAGAAAAATATATTCAGAAAATGATATGTGTGCGATTGCGGCTTGTAATATTTTCCATGTCTCTGTTCTTAACCTCAATGAGACGAAAATGTTACACTTCATGAAACACGCAGGTTCTATTAAGAATGTACTATTCAGGTTATTAAACCTGACTCAGAGACTCCACACTGTTCTAACCTAACTGGACATGATCTCCGTAAGGTTTAGAGTTATGGTGGCTCAGAGGTTCACACTGTTAAATCTTTGTTGCTGGTGGGGTGAATTCTGACTGCTCCTTGTGCTCGGAGCTGGAATGTTCTCCTCAATGTGAAGGCCTGGCATCCTGTCCAGGGTGGACCCCCGCCTTACACTGCCTGGGGGAAGGGGGGGGGGGTCCAGCACAGCGCATGTTATTGGAAGACGAATAGATCCATAAGGTCGAACATTGTGTTTTAACAAGTCTGCAAGGATCTGTTAAAGCAACAATAAAAGTCCTTTTGGGAAGGAAGCGAAAGTGCGTTGAAGAGCTAAGATACAGCACAGCTACAGAGGTGAGCTACAGCACAGCTACAGAGGTGTGTTACAGCACAGCTACAGGCAGACGTGGTTTCACACTTTTGCAGCCACTTTACACTGTGGGCCAGCCATGATGTGCTTGGTGCCCCTTCAGAGAGGTTGGGGGGGGGGGGGCAGAAGAGTGATGCTTTGGGGGTTTGTTCTCATGAGACAGTTTGTCTGCTCCTTTCTGGCAGAAACGCACAGGTTCAAAGCACAGCCCTGTTGTTTGAACAGCAGAGGTGAGCCTGTGCTGTAGACTGAGGGAACAACAAACCTCTCAATTATTCTACTCAGAACATGGGGCGCCCTTTAGATAAAATTCCTTATTTCAGTCACGGAGTGTGTCCATCAAATTTCACAAAAACCTGCAATCAATGAAGGTAAGGTGGCGTTCACAGATTCAGCCTCCTGCTAACTGTGCCGTCCGTGAATCGCCTCAGTGTCGCCATCTGCTGATCAAGCACAGTCACACAGCACCTTTAAATTCCAGGATTAAGAAGTAGGTAAACCTGCAGTTTCCCCCGGCTGCTGTGATGCCTTTGACCGTTAATGTTAATCTTGTCGCTCAGAAAGGTAACGACGAGGAGTGAAAACACAGCCGTATCCGGCTGTTACGCCTCGCACCTCAACTAGGCGCGGCTGCTGCTCATGTTCAGGGATTTGGAACGGCAGCATAACTGAAATATTCCACTGACAGATAAACGGCTTGATAATTTAATAATAATTAATGATGGATTAGTAAATGACATAATTGTAAAATTTAAGATGTTTTTCTTACAGTTTCCCTCCAACAAAGATAACAGCAGAACGCAGAGTTGTTGAGATGTTCCGAACTTAACCCAGAGCAACAGCTGAGTTAGGTTTAGGTAATTACGCATTTGGCTGGAGCTTAGAACAGCCTTTCAAACCGGGTCTGAGAGATAAGCAGCTACGGTATGCCTACCCAAACACAGTAACTCAAACTGAAGATGAGGAATAACCGTGAGAAGCTACAGATTCACTGAGGACAGGGCAACGCGCGGAGATGGGATCAGCGATCGCACATGAAGGTAGACCCAAGGGGATGAAGTGCCCCAGTGTTCACACCGCAGCAGCCATGAAAAAAGGCGTCTGTTCCGGAGATGAGTGCTGTGAGACTCGGGGAGCAGATAACCTCACAGTAATCCGCACGCAAATCAACAATGCATCCGACTTCGCCCACGTAGCGAAATTCGCGCTTTTCGGTCGCGACTCTCCCTAGCTCTCCACAAAGAGCTAGAATGTTTTCCTGCGGTGTAAAAAAGGTGGTGCGTTCCAAGAAACACAGAGTACGGATGGAACATGGACCAGGCAAGAGTCGGCTGAAGAAGTGAAGGAAGGATCTCGTATCTGGAGGAAGTTAAACGGCGGGCATGTTGTGGAATGACCGCAGCAACGATCCGAAGCCTCAGAGCAGAACGCCGGGGGCGTCAACGGCCAGAAGGGCCGAAGAATGAGACATTGCAACCCGAGTCGGATTATCCTCTCGAGGCTCCAGCTCGCAATGGTTGACTTGGCTGGAATGTGACGCTTCTTCCACAGTTGACCCCATCGACACCGATTTATTTTAAAAACTCGCCTCATTAACTCTACGTCGTCCTTTCTCCTAAGATGCCACCAGAACCAGCACGGGCTGGAACGTCCCTCAGAGCAGCGACCAGTTACGCCGGCGGGCCAATTTCCCCACAATGCACCGTACCTGCACAGCTCAGTACGCCAGAGGTCGCGTTCCTCTTCTGCGGTGCTTTCCCGGGCTGCACGGGGACCCCGCAGCTGAGGGAGTAGCTGTTCTCGGAGTCTGAGGGAAGGGGACACACGCGGGAATAAGCACCACCAAACAGGCCAGGGCTTGGGGACCCGCAGGATATACGGGAGTCCAATAAAAACAAGACCCAATGCATATCAAAATACTAACTTATTAGTGTCCCCGGGTCTGCTTCACTCTCCCAAAGCAAGAAATAGCTTAGATGTAACCTAAAAGGTTTGTCTGGGGATGCAGATTCTCAAGTTTGCTCGGGTGTTTGTCTTGATTAAGGAACATAATGACCAGATTGAAATATTTCTTAGCCCCCCCCCCCTCGATATGGTGGGGGTGCAGGGTGACGGAACCTTGACTCCGCCTCCAGAGCTTCTGCGGCAGCTCCTCTGTTTCTCTTGGCCTCCGACTCGCAGGCCACAAGGTTCCAGGGGATTAAATGTGGTTTTATATTGCCTTTCTATTCCCTGATTATTTAAGAGGCCAGAGGAGCCCCAGGGAGGCGACGCTGCCATTTGAAACACGGTCAGAGGGAAAGAACACTAAATATCAAAAGGAGGATGATTAAATGGCGGGAAAGACACTCTCCCCGAGCAACTGAAAGCCCTGCCAAAGCACTATAGTCTATCCTCTGCACTTTTTCAAGTGACACTCTCCAACTGATAGCAAAGCCAATGATTCAGCTCATACTTGAGGACAGTCTATCGGTCGACGTGACCGGCCGGCCAACAGAAACCAACCAGGAGTTTATTTAATACATTATACACACATTAGGAATATCTGAGAGGAAAATGTGGCTGAACCCCGCTTCGGATTACTCCAGGAGCCTTGGAATTAATTTGTTAAGGTTTACCACAAGACACAAGCTGCATGTAATAGCCTATCATTTATCTCTCGGATGATCAACCTGAAGTATTTCTTCAAGGAAAAATGTCCCATTGAACAGTTTTCTGTCACTGCGCAGAGTTTTCCCTTCCAGAATAATGGAAGTTCTAATTAAACCTAATCGGATGCTATTCAAGAGGGTTTGAAGAAACCGTAATGAGACCATTTCTCCACTAGAGGCCATCAGAGGGTAAGGAATGACTGACATTCTACTGACCTCAGCAACAATAGCGGCAGTCAAGGACTGGTGGGGCTAATCATTGTACCCAGTGAACTTCTGCTGGGCCCAAATCTACGGCCTTAGAGGACCAGCAATACAGCAGGCACCCAGAGGCGGGCTCCCACACCATTTTTCTGAGACTTACCTGCAACGAAGAGGGCGTTGGAGGGGCAGGAGAGCGAGCACGTCTCTACTCCTCCCGTCTTGACGCAGCTCAGTTGGGCTTTGGGGGTGGGCTTTCCATTGGGGAGACACTTCACCGCCTCTGAGGAGGACCCGGGGTTACGTTACCATGGTGACCAGCCGACGCGTCGAAGCCCCTGAACCCCGTGCGTGGGAGCGCGTCAGCCCGGCGCGTTGTGTGCACCACTTACCGACGCAGTCTTTCTTATTCCAGTGCAGCCTCTTCCCGGGCAGACACGCGCACTCGTAGCCGCCCTGGGTGTTCAGGCAGCTGTGCTCGCAGCTTCCGTTGTTGATGCTGCACTCGTCGATGTCTGCCAGATAAACGCACGTGAGGAGCATGCTCCGGACGTCTCTACGCAGAGGGCCTCGCCGTGTCACCATTATGATATTTGATTCGGGTGACATTCATGCAGCTTCATATCCATCTATCGTTTTCCCATTGGACAACCTCTAAGAGCCTCGGAAACTTTTCAAATTGAAGCAGCCAATCAGAAAAATTATCCCCTCAATTCTGTCCCGTTACTGGGAAATATTCTTGCCGGGGCTGCCGGGTATTTTTCAGAAGAGGAGCACAAGAGGGGCCATAATTTATACATGGGGGCTAACCTTCAAATATCCAATGATAGGCTTTGAGTCAGTGAGTAACAGGAGAGGGGGCATTCTGGGGACCAATCAGCTTTCAGCTTGGACCAGTGCCCCTGTGGCCCCGCCCCTGTATATCCCCCTGTTGCAGCTCAACAGTGGTCACAGTGTAAGTGATGCTGCACTACTCAGCTCTGCTACCCCTGACCTCAACCCTACGCTGCTCCCACTGTCCATTTGAGCACAGGTACCACGACGGCGGCGAATGATGTAACTGAAAGAAAGCCACCGTGCAGGAATCTACAAGCTGGTCCAACAGTCTGTGTTTCATACAGCGAAGGTCCTTGCAGCATCACTAAGGTTATTAGCGGATGTCTGAATGCGCAGGGATACATCTGAAAACAATAAGGACTAGAAACGCACTTTTAGGTGAACCGGGTGACCGATTCCAGAAAGGATTTCATTTAACACGTACGAACCCAACGGCAATTCCAAGGATCTTTCAGCAGGGCTAGATGACGAAGAGGAAAATACGGAATAGTTTCGGGCTGGGACACAAAAGGAGAGCGGGAGAGATTTGAAGCGGTGCACGACGTAAACAGCGGCGATTCAATGGGGCAGGGGCACGGTTGACAGGGAGAGATCCGTAAAGGGGCGGCTGAAAGGAGCTGAAAAGGGTGGAGAATGGAAAAAAGGAGAGGGCCAGGAAGTGGGCCCTTCGGAGACCGAGCCGCGCATAGTACTATAACTCGCGTGTGGAGACGAGTGTGCCGTAAACCGTTAGCCGTGAGGTGTTTAGGCTACGGTGCGGGGCTGGGAGTGTGGCCAGCTGCACCGGAGCCTAGATGGGCGGCATCTGGGTTTAGTCGCTCGTCAAACCGCCCGTGTCAGCTCCAGGTGTCTCACAGGTGAGCGCTGAGCACACTGCCAGCCAAAGGGGCAGTAAATAAAGCGGTGTCTATCCAATCAGCTCGTGAAGTACCCTGTCTGCTCTCGCCGTATCCAATCAGCTTGTGAAGTACCCTGTCTGCTCTCGCTGTAACCAATCAGCTTGTGATGTAGCCGGTCTGTTTGTGCTTTATCCAATCAGCTTGTGAAGTACCCTGTCTGCTCTCGCCGTATCCAATCAGCTCGTGATGTACCCTGTCTGCTCTCGCCATATCCAATCAGCTTGTGAAGTACCCTGTCTGCTCTCGCCGTATCCAATCAGCTTGTGAAGTACCCTGTCTGCTCTCGCTGTATCCAATCAGCTTGTGATGTAACCGGTCTGTTTGTGCTTTATCCAATCAGCTTGTGATGTAACCGGCCTGCGCACGCTGTATCTAATCACTATGCAATATACCCCGACCCCAACTGAATTTAAACTACCAAATGTGATGGATTTAATCAATCAATTTAAAAATTAATATTACTAAAAATAAAAAGTCTTATAATTCATCCATGCATTACTCCTCAGGGCACGTTGCTGCCCTCAGCTGTGTGCCTGAGGAAGCACTCACCCCCGCAGTGCGTCAGCCCATAGAGGGTGTAGCCCTTCTGACACACACACTCAAAGCTGCCTGGGTAGTTGATGCATGTGTGGTCACATGTCCTTTCGAAGGAGCACTCGTCAATATCTGCAGGCAAAAAAAACAAACAAAAAAAAAACATATAAAACATATATGTTATACAAAAAAATCAGAGGAAAAGCAAACATGACAAGGACATCTTGGGTATAAAGAGGCCCCTGGGCAACATGAATAGCCGGCGAGGAGGGTTAACACACCGGAATATGTTTTCTCTCATGGATTCTTTTGGTAACACGTTACTTGACGAGGCACAAATACTCAGTAATAACTCAGTTACTAATGAAGTATAAATGATGAACAAATAATGAGTATAGTCCCTACTTGAAGTAAAATTTGTGTCACGATTCATTAACAAACAACATGAGATCAGTATGTCACTTGTAATATTCAGTACTTGTTCCTTCAGTAGTGCACAAAGGTTTACAGAATTAACAGATATAGTAACAAACAGCTTGAGATACTACATGTGTCATGATTCATTAATGATGAATTAACCCGAGTTCAGTGATTCATTAATGATGAATTAACCCGAGTTCAGTGATTCATTAATGATGAATTAACCCAAGTTCAGTATGTCTTCAGCTCTCTGTCTGAGAGATACCAGCGCTGATGTCACACACTGGCTACAGCACTGATTTATCACGTTGGAGCAGACATGGGTGAAGGGTTACAGAGGTATAGTGTTTGGGGACGGGCAGGTTGTGATCACGAAGAGTTGGCGCTATGATTAGAGAATGACGAAGACACACGATGAACCGAAAATCCCGCTTCTGATTAGGGAGACCCTGAAGCCAACATCTATCCCGGCTTCCCGGGCAACACACGGGAGGAGAACCCCCTGCTCCGAGCACCAGAGACGACAACCCAAGCCCCAAAACAGCTGCTCATGAGCGCGAGGGTGACGCGAGACAGAGGGTGTTTATAAGCTGTTCACGGACGGACGTTCGATAATCAAATCCACCTATATTTGCCCTTTGGACAATTGGGTTAGCCTCCCCTCGCGTCTGTCTCGCAGCTGATCTTCAAAGCCGGGGGTTGAACCGTCGGCCATGAGGGGCCGTCTCCGGCTCCAATGAGAATAGATGATGGAGTTCAGCTCCGGAAGCCTCGCAAGTCAGGCCTGATTACAGAGCCCTTTCGGTCATAAACACAGCTTACCCCACAGCCTCAGCAGAAGCAAGCCTTCCCAGTGCTGATACACAGGCGCAAGCACAGGCACGCACATACTTTAAACTATGCCAGCGTTTCCCGATCTGGTCCCCGGGGGCCGGCAGCCGGGAGGAAGCAAAAATTTGGACACACTGGCAGGGAGCTGGGAGGGAGCAATAACATGGACCAGTTGTGGGCTGCAGAGGACTGGGGGAACGCTGAACCCACAATACTGTCAACACAGCTCTATCACATGGAAATGCATCATGCGCATATAATCAGCACCGAAGCTGCGGACCAGTTACGTCGAAGCTTATGGCATATTTAACATCTCCGTCAGACTTCACAACTAACCAGGTATGTAGATGAGAATCACGGGGAAACATTACGTGGTTCAACTAGATCCTGAGACGGAACCCATCCCTCCCAGATCTTCGAAACGAGCATTAAAATATATTTAAAAAAACACTCCTCCAAAACAAGTGCTCTCTATGATTACATAATTCCTTCAGCATCAGATCTACAATGAGCATCTTGCGTTTAAATCTCAACGAAAGTGCATCCATTTGTTTAGCATTTAACTCTTGACCCTGCGTCTAGTCTGTGTCTCACACTTAGTGTCACCTTTGTATTATACAGTGGGGTGCTGCCTCTTCAGTGGTGTCCCTTGGTAAAGGACTGATTTAGGATCAGCCAACAGTCCCAAATTGTAATCCACCCCATGATGGTTACAGGTCTCAGACTGATTCGAAGTCAGATGCTGAGGCGCGACGTGAAACGCAGCTGTTTTATCGGCACACAGCGGTGCGTGAATTTAAGACTTTCCGAGCGACTTTTAACAAGACCTGTAGGGGGCAGCGGGGGGTCTGCCGCCCACCTCTGAGACGGGGCACGACCAGCGGGGAACCAGTAAAAGCAGTGCGCCACCCCAATCCAACATAAGTGTACTTGGGGGGGGTGGGTAGTTATTAGTTTATTACTGTCATTATTTAATTATATTACTGCAGTGTTTGTCCTTATAACATAATTATTCATAATCAGAACCATAACAAGTTCTTCTGCAGGGGGAAAATGAAAGGAGGTAGTAGGAAATATTTTATGTATAACTTATGTCTAGAAGTAGATTATGGGAGCATAACAATCATATATTCAGAAAATAGATTTAATAATAATTACTATGTTCTTTGCCCAATGACAGAATATCTAGGTTACAAAAAGCCATTTTTCTGTAATATACTTGGTTTAATTTTTACAACAAGGCGGCCAAAAGTCAACAAAGATTTGTTTTCCTTTTAGGATTGTTTCACACGAGGGTCCCACCAGTGACTGGGGAAGGAGCACAAACGCACACGGTGGCCTGGCGGAACCGTGTCTATCCCAATCAGAGCGACGCTAATTAGAGGGAAAGGAGGTGGGCGTCGACATGCTGGAGCTGGTGGGGGGGGGTGAAGGAGGCCATCGGCCAGGGCTGGGTTGCCTGGAGCTGGTTAGGAAGCCGGCAGACGTGTCCCGAGGGTCTCGCTGGAGAACGGAAACAAAACCCTGACCATTTACCGAGCGGCAAGGCTTTCAGCGTCCGGGGCCAAAACTCAAACATCGCCGGCGGAGACGCTACTCCAACAGCGGCCCTGCTTTACAAACCTACGTAGGCTACATGTGTCGCCGTCTCCTTTCATTACGAGGCTTTTGGCCAACGGGTTCGGTGTTTCAGCTTGGTAGCTGGGGCTGCTAACCTCTGTGCTGGTTTTTAGGAGAAAAAAAAAAACAAACACACACCTGAGGAGTCAGAAACACCACACAGTTACGTTAGGGTCATTCGACAATGCTTTTAGCCGAGACTTCGAGATTCTCAGTGTCAGGCGGTCAGTGGAGTAACTACAGGCTACGGGCCTCGCTCAAGGGCCCAACGATGACATCACACCGCCTCTGCTGGGATTTGAACCCGTTTGACCTTCTGATCACAAGCACAGTGTCATAACCCGCAGCGTTAAACACCACCCCCGAGCAGAAGAGATGCACGCACCCTCCAGCCATGATAAGCTCTTACTGCGATGACAGCATGACTGGTGAAAATGACCCCAGATCAGTCAAACGCACCGTCACGCCTTGTCGTCAGTTATAGGCCGCAGGGGTCGGCGTTACGGCCGAATGCTCATATTGCATCGTGCAAGTGCCATGCAAACCGTCTCCGATGAAAACTCACACAGCTTGTGCCACTAAACATCTGGACAAGATTCCCGAGATCATGCTGGTTGCGGACCCAGCGGAACCTTTCGTTGCAAATTCAGGTTTTTAAATGTAATCCTACATCCCCACTATTCAGGGAACCACGTAACTGCAGACTCCACTATTGCTCACGTCGGTCTAATCGGCGATGTTAACGCCGACTAATAAGATTTGTTCAACGTGGATTTTATAACGGCAATAAAAAAAAAGAATACGGCAGCACACCCAGAGTGATAGGAGTCCAGTACGAGTTGCACTATCAAAGAAGTCTCTGTCAGACAGCAAGTCGCGCCTGACCCCGATAACCAGGTCAATATGTACACTTGCTGCACACGCTAGTCATGATGTCATCAGCACTCAGCGACATGACAGGCAGAGGAGAGCACTCTGAAATTACGTCCCAGACTTCCTGCTAATTACAGAGCCGGGGCGTCCAACGGCGGGCGGCCCGCTCGCGATAAACACCTCACCCACACTGACGAGAAATTACCGAGACGCTAACTGCCAGCGGTTACCCCGCGGGCCGCGGGCCGCCCCAGACCTCAAGGACGAAAAATAAACCGCGGCATCCGGACTGAATCGTTTTCACCCGATTGATGTCGGCAGGTTTGCAGTTTCAGGAAATAACCTTTTGAAATTGCGGGTGTGCAAACACATGCGCTCTTTAAATTGCTCTTTGCTTCAGCCTATGAATGGGTCCATTGGAAACAGGTATTACCGTGGTTACGACCACAGCTACGGAGGCTGGTGGTTCGAATAGCCAGGACGCTTCGTATATCCCTGGAGCTGGATGCTTAACTGAAATATAAGGGTAAAAACGGCAAATTAACTTAAAAACTTAAGTAGCATCATAATACGTTATAATCATGATGCCATCATAATTGTTGAACCAGAGTAACTGGTTTCCAACCGGCACCAGTCCGGGGCTATTATTCCACCCTACTGTGTAACTCAGTACACAGTCCAGGGAAGGAACTGGTTAATTTAGAAAAATCTGCACTTTTTTTTTTTTAGCGACCCCTGACATCTACATGTTCTGCTCACGTCCGAGAACAAATGAAAGGGGCCAAAACTTGTCCCACTGCCAGTGTCCCCTGGATCAACGAGTTCTACCGGTCTGCAGACATTTTTTTGAGGAAGGTGAAGAACCCCTCCATTAGTGCAGCCTGTGAGAATTTCGTACACTTTCCGATTTTTCGTCCGTCGACACCTTTCAGGGCAGGAGGAAGGATGGGGAGACGCGCGGGCGTCGTCTGCCGGTACGGTTGCGATTTCGTGAATGGCACGAATGTGGCGTAGGAAAGGTGAAATGGGTCTGGATGGGTGTCTGGGGGTAGGAAAGATGCAGGAGAGGACTGGTATATATGTTAGAGGGTGGAGGGGGGGGGCACAAATCACTGGGGATTATAGCTGAGAGCATAAAACCATAGATGACGGGTCATGGCAGTAAGAATGTAGGGGAAGACGGGGGCAGAGGAGGTGTCCTTCGGACGCCTGGGGAAGCCATTTTGTCACAGCTTCCGCAGGCGCCCGCCCC
>JAABNY020000063.1:21775753-21787412 GCA_015164015.2 Brevimyrus niger | reverse complement strand
GGGGACATGAGCAGGTGAGACTCTCTGGTGTGGTTCAAGAACCTTCCTGGGGGGAGGTTTGGGGTGACGCAGACTGCCTGGCTTTCAGAACTTCGATATGCTCGGGTACCTGGAGCTCAACCCTGAGAAACGGACAGTTTACTTTGGACTCCTAGAGGTTTTTCCTCCTTACTTGGGAGTCTTTGGTTCCTCTCTGCCGTTGTCATCTGGTTTTCTTTCTTTCACTACTTTGTCTTTCATTCCTCTGTTTTTGCATTGTTCTCTCTTAATGATGTAAAATGCCTGGGGGCGACTCTGTTGTGAAAGGCGTTATATAAAAATAAATCGAATTGAACTGAAATTCTGGATGGAATGTGGAGATGAGAGCGCTCTTTGGACACGAGTCCTTGATTTTTAACCATCCAGTTTTGGGACAATCCTTGTCCGGAGGAATGCAGAATCAGGCCAAAGACAAAGGCCAGTCTCATAGCTTCTGCTGGTGATGCATCATGGTGCTCCAAAAATTGTGTACAGCAAAAGACAACAACTAAAGGTAATGTACTGGCAGACACCTGAACGTCAACAAGAGATTAGAAGCCGGGTGGGGGATTCAGACTTCGTAAAGGCAAAGTTTGCGTTGATCAATCTCATCCGTGCACCCAAAGAGGCTCATCTCGCAGAAGTGTCACACTGCTGTCCCTTTTTACGAAATTCAATCTTATTCGTTTTAGGGTACGATAACAGCCGATCTGGAATCAGATAATGCGACTTGTGGAGTCAGTACTTCTGCCGACCAATAATACGGATCGGGTCTAATTATGCCGCGAAGCCCAGAAGATTGAAGTGACACTATCACGTAGACGTGACCCGATTTGGAAATCGGTGCACTAATGCAATTCGAAAAGTAGCGGGAGCCGCGACTTGGGCTCGGCCTGTCGGGACAATCATCATTTAATACGCGAGCTCAGTCCAAAGCTTCCGTTCTTCTGGGGAATACTCAGAGTGCCTGTGGACAAATACATCCGTCATAAAAAAAAGTCAATATTTGTTATCAACTGGACAACTCGGAAAACTATACAGTTATTTGCAATTTTCTAAGGTGAATGAGGACTTGTGGGCTCCCCATTCCGGTAGCTCTATCCTGGTTACATTAGCGGCTTATTTTTTTCCCCAGAAACGTTCTTCGCAAACAGCTGATGAAGCAAACAGTGAGGCAGGACCGGCAAATGAAGCTGATCAAGAAGCGGGGAGACGGACCCTACCGGCAGTCATTTGGCACTACGAGAACCCTGACCCCTATCGGACCAAACTGCAGCAGGAACTTCTGGGTGACCACATTTCCCGCATCAAGTAATTTTAATTTGCTAAAGATGAGAGAGTACAGGGAGTTAATGGAACACAAAGTAACTAATAAAATAAAAAAAAACATCTGGTAATACGGCCGGCTGACCACTTATACGACGGAGATCCTCGGGTGGCCATTTTACGAGCCTGCCTACTTCCCTCTGCAGGGGCAGGAATGCAGGCCAGTCGTGACCCGCCCCAGGTGCCAGTGCTGCTTGTGCACCTGAGAGGCCGGTTGCCCTCGCTCCCCCCCCCCCACTCCCCGCAGGAAGAACGTGAAGACATAATTCATCCGTGACCCCCTTTCACCACAGACGTTCCTTCTAATCATGCATCTGGAAATCTGGAAGCTTTTGCGATTGGCAGAGGGCTCCGGCTGCCCAGTCGCAGCTCAGAGCCTGCAATAAAAACTACCCCTCCATTACAGCATCTGTCATCAAGTGCAGGCGAAAGCCCCCCCACCCCACCACCCCTCGCCCGCCCGCTCGCCAAGCTACACGAAAGAACATTCGTCACAGGGACCGACTTCGACCCCGCGGAGTTTTAACTTTGCCGGCGGAACTACCTGCCTGACCGTGGGGGTCACAGTTGCCTGCGAGGGAAAAACCACACCCGTTCTGAAAATTAATCCTTGCCCCTGTAGCATCGTGCTGCTGTCCTCTTCATGGCGCAACCACCAGCTTTTCCTCCCCTCATTAATCATTCCTGAGCTCAGGCCTCCCTTGCCCACATTTATTTTAAAGGCAAACAACCTCACTGAATGACGGCGGTAGAATTTCTCCTGCCCATCGGTCTGCTTGACCGGCCTGTCTCTGCTGGTACCTGGTGACACGAAGCACGGCCTTATGGGATACTTCTGAGCAGGTGCAACGTTCCGACATGGAGGTTGTTCCGAAATCTCAGTGACTAGCATAAATGCTATATGTGGCGCAATCAGAGAACATAGCCATTTAGCGCTTAGTGCCTCTCAGTGAATGTGTCTATAGGGGGCAGTGTCGAGGCTAAAGTAAGTGCCGTGCAACCGCCCCACTGACCAGTTCGCCCCCCCGCCACACATCCCCCTCCACCGAGAGCCCTTTCAACCTGAACTCTGACCCCTAGAGCTCTCTCCAGCGTCAGCCGAAAAAAAACAGGCCCCAATGCTAACAAGACACTCGATCCTGAGAGGGTGCCCCCCCCCCACAGCCACTCAGCCACTACCCGGGAGGACTGTGCGCAACGTTGCCATGACGACAAGCCCCAGTCATGAGAAAGGAGGAAGATGGGTGAGGCCTCTGGGCCGTAGATGATGTCAGGTGGAGAACAGAGTCCTGGTTCAAGCAGACCAGGGGGGGAAAAGTTCTGCAATTAATGAATTTACAGTCTCGGGTCAGGCTGTTAATGTTGTATGAGCATCCAGAGGATCCGCTGGATCGTCCCCCGTCGATGCAGCATGGATCTCGGAAAAAAAAAAGAAACCGATCTCTCGGATAAAACCTCCATTTAAAAGGGCCGCGAGCAGGATTCGCTCCGCATTCAAGTTTAATGGCGCCGTAAATCAGCGGTAAATTTATGGAGTACTTGACGGAGAGCAGAGTTTTGGATACGACTGATTCTAAGGACACGTCCACCGCTCCGTGCGGCGTGCGGGGGAGGGAGAGGAATCTAATGCGAGGGGGAAATCACAAACCCCGGCCAGCTTATAAATCCGGCAGTGTAAGACGATGAGGTAATTACACAGACTGGAAAAAGCTATTTATGGCGTATTATTTTAGGGAACGCGTTCGCCGGCTTGTTTATATTTGCCCCTGATGCAGCAGCGTCAGTGACAGTGCTAATGGTTATAGCTTCCTGTGCCCATCTGATGGGCTGACGGCGCCACACCAAGCATTCGTTTCGGGGGGGGATCTTATTTATTTTAACAAATGCTTTTACCTAAAATGGGGTTGGCATGTCCCCGAAGCAATTTAAGGTTAAGGGCATTGATATCACTGTGTCGACCGTGGGACTTAATCGAGCGACCTTCCGATGACTGGTGCAGCGTCCTAGCCCACTGAGCCACACGTCGCCCCCTGTGGGACTCGCTGTTGATGGCAGGGATGTGTTTTTGGAGGAAAGCTAAAAATGACATGTTACTCTTTTTTTGGTCACTGTTTGATAAACAGCTGGGGGCCACGTCCTAGAGAGGATGGACAGCATGCAGCTTATTATGCCGGTGAGCGGGGGCCAGTGAAATGGGCGCAGCAGGAGGGTGCCGGACAGTCTGACGTGGCCCCCACACCCCGTCGTCTTCTCCCCCCCCCTCTGCCCACCCCCAAACCCGTGGGTCGACACCTTCCTTGTTGACGTCTGAACCTGACGCGGGAAGGATGTACACTGCATAAACGCAGGAAGCAAGACAGGACAACATTTTCCACCATTAGAACTTACCAGAACAAGACCGGCTGCAGCATTTAAGCCGCTATGCTAATTTGCAGCTGGAACCGTGGAAGGAAGACCGCAATCACCTGAAACAGGTTTAATCTGTTCTTTTAGAGGCGAAAACACAATGTACAGACAACCTCAAGACGTCCAAGTGTAGTCACGCGGGGGCGGGGGGGGAGGAAGCTCGATCGCTTCCAGAGTTTGCCTCAGAATTTGTACAAGCAGCAAGACGTTACTGCTTGCCCTCCGTTTTCATTTTTTCTTTTGCATTAAAGGAGTTAAAAGCAGCCAATGAGGCACACGGATGTTGCAAATCAAAAGTCGCCAGTAGGGGGTGCCGTGTCTGAGCTAGCGAGTGGGGGCCTTGGAGCGAGGGGCCTCACTGTTTAAACAGCTCCAAGTTTGCCGACGTGTCTGCGAACCAGAGACGGCTTGGCCACAGTATTTACACACATACGTGCGAAATTCCCCCCCCAGGCTGAAAAATACGGCACTAGGGCCCGGGAGGGGATGGAACTCTCCGTTTGTGACGCCGCAGTGTTGTCATGGCGACAGATGCAAACGAATTGGGGGATATGCAAGTAAAGGGTTACAAGCCATCCAGCCCGACCCCATCTGAAGGACCCAGGATCAGCCACACCAGGGTCTGGCTCTTTACCCTGGGGGGTTAAAAGAATTCGGCTGGTAAAATCTGTAGAATCCGAGGACATGACGAAGAAGCCGGGTCTGTTCATTCACCAGGGGCACAAAACGATCCGACTGTAGACACAAGCCATAAAGCACCAAGCTGAAACATAAACAGTCCCCGGGGACATGATTAATCTGAAACAGAAAGCCCATTCACCCGAGCGGCGTGCGGCCCCCCAGCGGGACGGGCTCCCCCGGGCCGGGGCGCCTTCAGCGGGCCACGCCGCCGTCCGTGCTGCTGCATTTCAATGATTTTATTTTCTGCTGGGTCAACCTGGGGGTCGAGCCGTCCAGCGCCGTGTTTATTTGGACAAGGCCAGAGTCCCCCCCCCCCCCGCCGTGAATCGAGGTTGGCTGGGGTGAGACGGGAGCGAACCGAGCCGCCGATGGAGATTGGGGTCGATGACCCGATCGGCCACGCGCTGCGCTGTCCGGATGAGCCGGTGTCTCCAGAGCAGAGAATGACACCAGGACTCTCGGTGCCCAGGTACGAATAAAGAGGTCCCGACGTCATATGGGCGCCACTTTCGCATGTGTTCCAAATGATTTTTTTCCCCCCTCATTCATTCATTTGTTTGTTCAATTGTTCGCTCGTGAATTTGTTCGTTCGTTGCCCATTCACAAGTGTCCGATGCATGATTGTGGAGATTCAGAACTTATCCCAAAAACAAGGAACGGATGGCTGGGAATAACCCAGGACAGGGTGTCGACCCGTTGCAGGATTTTTTGGAAAAATACAAAACATGTAATTTTTTTCATATTCATATCAATACTTTCATGACTCGATATTTTGCCTCATGCCACACAATGTTAAGGAAAACATGATATATGGTGCTATTTTAAAAGTTGTACATTTTAACTTTAATATTTTAAATGCAAAATGTGTTGGAGAGGTACCCCTGCAACGTACAGGGCACACATACACACTGCTTACACACATACGCAGACGCAGACGCAGACAGACGCAATTCGCGCCCGAGCCCGCTCACCTTTGCAGGTTTTGCCGTCAGGCTGCAAGGTAAAGCCCACGGGACAGCTGCAGCGCACTCCGGTGGCCGTGTCCTTGCATGTCCTGTCGCAGCCGCCATTGTTCACCGCACAGGTCTCTGGGTAGGACACAGAAAACGGGGCCAGGGACGAGGGGAAGCGACAGATTATGAGCTACTAGATCACGTACGTCTGAGGATGACAACGTCCCAAACCGGAGGAAGAATTCCACACAAACAACATGAATTATGAAAAGGCTATATAGAGATTACATGTACATGTACATATATAGCTCTTTTCAAATTCCCAGTGCTGCCGTTTCTCAGCCACATGATGTTTGCCGTTACATTTTCTGTTCTCGATCATTTCCACTAGGGACCGATAAAGGCAAAGGCTATGAACTGGCAGGTTCTTGGTTGGTCAGCCGTGACCAGCACCAGAGAACCACCGTTCTGCCGTCGCACACCAAAGAGACTCACATCGGGTTGCATCTTGCTGACAAAGGGGAGAGCTTAGTATGTTAGTCAGGCGACCCGAGTCTCTCAAAAAGGTCGAATAAAAGTACGACACTCGACCAAAAACAATACATGAGAGTTGGGTCTCATTTCCTGACATCCCGTGACGCCTCCAGCTTTTCCAGGTCCCCCCTTCCAGCCGTCAACGACCGCCGAGTACCGAGAGAGGAGGGATATTTTGTTAAATTTGTGAAATGTTTTTATTCCAATCAAGTGTTTAAGGGCGAGACGAAAACCTGCATTAAACAGCAGTCAGAGCAAAGGCAGAACCGCAGAACCCTGCAACTAGAAAAGTAAAATCCCCACACAGGCATAAATACCCCAGAGACCTTTATGGAAAAGGAGACTTGGAATCCCTTCATATCGCATCCAAAATCATGGTGGGGAAATTAACAGTGAACAGTGAGTCGTGGGCTTTCCGTTGCCGTTTCCTTCCCCCGAACAGGCCGTCTGACACGGCCAGAGTCCTCATCTCCATGTGGTCTAGTCGCAGCGGCAGTGTTAACTTTGTCAATGAGTGTTTGTCGATCTTTTATTTCACAACTAAATTGTAACGACAATGTAAAATGACAGATGTTCGGCAACGATTATTTCCTGACGAGTAAAGACGAGACAAAATTGCTGACTCCATTTTCGGCAGACAATCTAGGCCCAAGCACTGGTTGTTATTCTCTTCACTCATTCATTTACATACGCATAAATCCGAAAGCGCACACATACCAGTTCTCAATGTCTCCACACATCTCTCGTTGGATGATTGGTTTTTCCCGCTTGGTGCATGTCTGTACAAACGGCGGCTTCCACTAATGCGAAGTTCACACTACGTGGTCTGAGCCCCGATCTTCCCACTCGCCGAAAGTTTTGAGAAAACGCCGGCAAAACCCTCAGATCTGAGGCAAATCGGTGTGCGATCGGCGCTGGCGAAATGGCACTCGATAACTCGGTGTGGACTGTTCGCAACGTGACCCAACGAAGTAGGGTTACTGTAAACTGGGAAGACAGGGTCGCCACAGTTAAATGGGTGTTTGATAGGTGCTTTTAAGCTCCGATAGCAACAATAGGACTAAAATGTGACTTTAACCCAACTACAATTTTCAGTAAGTGACTGAGAACAAAACTCAATGAAAGATTCTCATCAAAATGAACACTGCTGTAACGGTGAGATACCAAGCTGAAACCCCCTGGATCGCGCCGCACGGTGTGCCCCCGCAGCAGAGGACAGGGCACTTGGAATTACTTTTTGACCTGCATCTAATTTTTCTTATGCAATATTTCTTTGCTTCATATTTTTTGCTGCTGCTACAAAGGCAAATTTCTTTGGCGTCAGTCGACCAAAGATTGAACTCAATCAATCTTACTTGTGATACTTGTCGGTTTGTGTTGGTCCACCTCTCTGTCTGTCCGTCTGTCTATAGAGTTATCTATGCATCTGTCTCCACCCATGTCTATATCTTGTCTATTTCTACCTACCTGCCTACAAAGCTATGTAAGAGTGATGGCAAATTAAGGATTGTGAACCATTTGCTGTATTTTTTCACCCCACTAGATGGTGCTCTTGGTTTACTTTGGGACATGCTTCGAGCCCTTTTATGAACAGAGAGCACCATCGGGTGGGGTCCGAAAATACAACAAATGGTTCGTGAAGCTACATATCTATCGCTACCTATCTTTTTAGCTATCCATCTCTACGTGTCTGTCTGTCTAGCTCCGCACCATGTAGAAGGGGCTGCGGTTTACATCAAGTGCGATACACAGCATGATGAACAGAAAGTATGGTGCGAAAAAGCAGCAGCAGAACCAAAGGCCGCTCAAGCCCAGTTTAAAAGTGCTGGCTGCCGTGGGATCCAGGGACTGGGCCCAGAACACCTGGCACGGGTCTGACACCGCAGCAGTGCTCCCCAGCTCCCCCATCAGCCCAGCGGCTCCCCGCCCGCCTTCCGGCTGCCTTGTTGACTTTGAACGTGCGTCCCTGTTCCTTTTCTCCTCCTCTGAACAGTATCAGCTCTCGGAGTTTTACTCCGGGGCAAACGTCACGCCAGAGGCTCTGAAGGATCCCTTCCATAAGACATTTCTTTCCATTGAACGCTCAATAAATTATGCACGTCAACAACGCGTCAAGTGGGGAAGCTAAACGTCTTCGACCTCTCTCGCACATCTCCGAGTCGGGACTGCGGAATTCATCACGAGTACGGCATGCAGTCAGGCTCCGCCCCCATCAACCCTGTACACTCCGCTCTCCGTAAATGAAAGTCGAGGAGCAAATTTCCAAAGCCTTCTCAGTCTTTTGACAAGATTCCTGTAGACTTGGTAAGTTTTGGAAATCCGCCGAAAGTTCTTTTGTTGGGTTACATGAGAACCGATTCAGTTTCGATTCCCGATACCATAACAAATGATGTCTGACTTTAGGTCGCTGGCAGTCTCATCTCAAAAACAACAGAAGCAAATGGACTGAGTGAATTTTGGAAATTTTGCTCTCCAATCATTAAACACATCTGAATAAATTCTATGCTCCTGTGCTCCGAGACTTCCTTCGCAACATGGTGGATGGAACATTTAATCAATCCATCTACTATAACCTCTTATCCAGCACAGATGTGATGCGAGCCTAGAGACTTTCCCAGAAGCAATGGGCAGAGGACGCCCTGGATGGGGGGCAGGGGGAGGTTTCAAACTCACAGCCTTCGATGGTGTGAGGCAGCACTGTTACCCACCTTATTGCTACCACCTTTCAGCAGGATAGTAATAGTCGATGACAAAGTTCACCTTTCTCACCTAGTTCCTGGAATCTTCTAGGTTTGATCTCCAGACACCCAACAGTTACTGATCTACCCGCAATCCACAGTGAACTTACACGACCTGCACTCCCCTGTAGGAACACAGGATGTAAAACTCGTCCTTCGAGCCCTTTCGAGGGCAACGCAGTGATGAATGTCCTGGTCCGCTCAATAAATCATGGGCCAGAACAGAAACTGAGCCGACAACCCTCAGCACCGCCGTGTTTTATACAAGGATGTGAGAGTGGACGGGACAGAGTGAATGACACGCCGTCTTACCAACAGCCAATCAGATTCCAGGTGGAGGGCATTTCAAAGCCAGCCTCAGTCGGCCGGTAGAGTCGTTTTCTGAGCCTTAATTGCCGCAAAATGATTTATAATGAAGGTAAAGGAGCCTGTCATTAGGACACTGGGCCCTGAGACTTTTAGCACAAGCTTTTACCAGCCGGTTCGACGCCCCCAGGCAGCGTGGTGCACAGGAATGCCGTATCCTCTAGCTGTTACGGCAGACGTGTTCCTTCATTCGCCATGCATACATCTTCCCTCCATATCTCCTCTAGCAGAGTTTGGTGGCTCTCTGGTGCACAGAGAGTTTTCTTGCACGTCAGATCTCTGGGGGTTTAGCAGATGCCACCTCGTTCACCTTGCGATCTCCCGTCAGAACTACAGCGAGATAAAACACGAGTGAGCCTATGGGGGGCGCCAGGTCGCAGTGTTGGCATTCAGGTGCAGCCAAACCCGGTAATGGGGGTACAACCTTATTTGCAAAACGTAACAACCTCTTTAGTGAAGGGGTGCAATGCAATATGCAATCAAGTTAAGAACGTCTCTGCAAAACAGCCGTGACCCGCGCAGCCATAGCCGATGTCTCGTGCAGGAGCAAGGGGGGGTGAGTGACCTCATTCCGGAAGGCCGTGCTTCCAGGTAACAACTTCACAGGTCCCCGATTCTCATTCCGCATGAAATATCATCTTACTTTGCAAAAAAAAAATAAAATACAGCACTTAATTTTAAATGCAGTTGTAAAAGGACTGGCGTACCTCAAGGTATCCAGCTAGATAATTAATTACTACATCTGCACCTAGGAATACCATTTATCTTAAATTCTAAAGAAGGGGTCGATACATCAAGACTAGTTTTCAAGCCGTCGCCATGCGCGCCAACTCATGCGGGGGAATCTCGTCGGCTCGACTCGCTCGGCGACTGCCGAACTGAAAACAACACTGTCCCTCCGCAGGCTGTATGGTAGAACTCGGGGCGGGACAAGATGACCCATTTGAAAGAAGACCGTCAACTGAATCAAGGGCAGCATGATTTTAACAGTCGGGGGGGGGGGGGGGCACATGAATTTAAAAGAAAAGTGCTAGTGAGCCCTTATGTGTCAAAGAGGCAATTTTTCCAGACACAAAAACAGCACTAATAAACCAAGAACTTTAAACTATTATTTTTGAGCCAAGACATTGTTCTAGTACTAAGAGAAACACCTATAATCGATGTTAACGATCGCGGTTTCTGGAGAGAAACATTCAAAGCTAAAAGGTCTCATTTAATGCTGCCATCGGGGGTTAGGGCTCAGCTTTTCACAAGCAGTGGGGGGGCTGCCATTTGTAGACTTGCTAAAGTCTACTGCTCCCCCTCTACCACAAATACACCCCAAGGTTTAATTCTTTAGTGCAAAATACTGGGGGGGGGGGAGCTTCCCCAAAGAAGCCCTTCCAGAACAAATATCAGGAGACACATTTAGACAGAAACACTCTGTGTAAAATGTAACATGGTACTGTGGGCCAGTGGAGAATCCATTCCGCACACCAGAGATAGCGCGAGCATTCTGATGGTACTTATGTATTAACACACAATGACCCTTATGAAACTGCAGCCTCGACTTACTTCGGAAACTTCTGGAATATATCACAAATACATTTATTTATTTTAGGGGAGGGATTGAGGGCATAATAGTTGAATAAATCGTGCCTAGATTCCTCAGCGGTGTCATAAACTCTAACCTCTGGCAATTAAAGTAATTTTCTAATTTAATAAAATCATATGACAAAGCGAAATAAAACAGAACCACTGCCTGATGATGGAAAGATGGACACGGAATGTTAGATGCAAAATTTTATGGGTTCTACTCTGTACTCACAGTGCAGAATGTTAAGAATATGCGTGAGGGACAGATCATATCGTCTAGATCAGTTATGCTCTCTTAGAATTTAGCTTACTGACAGCCAATCACGGCCGCTGCCTGTTTTGATGGGCCAATGAGCAAAGAGACGTGAAGAGGGGCAGCCCCTGTGACTTGCCAAGGATGGGTTAGGGTTATCATG
This sequence comes from Brevimyrus niger, assembly GCA_015164015.2. Taxonomy (NCBI): domain Eukaryota; kingdom Metazoa; phylum Chordata; class Actinopteri; order Osteoglossiformes; family Mormyridae; genus Brevimyrus; species Brevimyrus niger. The sequence goes on along the minus strand of JAABNY020000063.1, from coordinate 21,776,399 downwards.
GGGAAGAACTGGTGCCAGTATCCAACCTGAGGCAAGCCAGGCTCCGTTTCGCTCCTTCACGCGTCTCGGGTGTCTAGAAGCAGGCTAACCGGAACATCATCTGGCTGCTTCGTGGGCTCACAGAAACAACTAGAATTACCGACACACTAAATTCAACGTGTAATAAAAACCTGACAGCAGCCTCGGAATAAAACGTTATTTAATTTTTTTTCTTTCAGGCTTTTAACTGGGAGCTTGTTATTCTCGTGCTCTGCTGTTACTAGCAATCCACAGACGGCAAATAAATGGAGTACCAAATTGGGGGGGAGGGGGGGGGTACCCTCTTCTTTACATGCCACAAAAGTATGAGGCAGGCATGGTGTTATCCTGGATGAACCCCCTACTGTATTACTGCCTTATCTTATCAGGATTATGACATTCCTCACATTTTCCACTCTCACTGCTGGCTGTGTATTTTTTGTTTAATGCAGCTATGTTGCAGGGTATCCTTTTTTTAACTAGTTCAGGACCCCTGAATCATCCTAAATCCCCCCCCCCCCCCCCCCCCCCCCCACCGCCCCCCCCCCCCCCCCCCCCCCACGCTGTCCCTTCCCCCCCCCCCCGGGGCCCGCGCCCCCCCGGGCCCCCCCCCCCTGCGCCCCCCTCC
>JAABNY020000063.1:21752143-21763264 GCA_015164015.2 Brevimyrus niger | reverse complement strand
GTGGGAACTTGGGGCCCTCAAAGGCGTAAGAGGCCCGAAGAGCCTTGCAAAGGAGCACCCAAATGCTGAACCCACGTTTGTTCAAGATGAAGATGAGTACCCATTAGAGTGGACAGTGGGGAATCAAAGCCCCAGATGGACTTGAACCCAGTCGTCAGTCAATCAGCTCACCGGTTGTTCGGGTTTCATGTTTGAAGAGCAACGCTCAAATCCATCAGAAAGAGATTTTAAACACAAGGAGGCTAGGGGGCAGCAGAGAGCTGCGTTGATGGACGTGACGGTCACACTGAGGAATGAGACGAAGTGCAGGCCTGCCTGGAAACTCCGGCGGACGTACTGCTTGCAGTTTCGCCACAAGATGGGTCAGGTGGGGGTGGGGGTGAGGGGGTGGGTGGCACATTGGCACTTGGCCGCCCAGCCAGGACACCATTGTAGAGCGCCCCCCGTAGCCTGTAATCCTTTTACGATAAGGAGGGATAATCCCATCACACACAAAAGGCCAACAGGAAGCCCTCCAGATGGGGAAGTATCCCTGCTCCTGTCACGACGAACCACATCTAGAGAAACGGGTGATTAACTGGGCCACGAACCCACCTGCCGTCCTTAGGGCAGGAAATAAGATGGCAGGAGCAGTACCAGGAAAAGAAACTGTAACCTTGCTTCCAGACAGCAGAAGCAAACTGGGATTTAGTCCCTCCGAACCTCATCCCCACCCCAGATCGTAAATGGCCCACAACCGTAGGGGCATCATGTTACGCATCCCTCTCCGACCCTTCAAATCTTAAGCTGGATCAGCACAACCAAATCGTGTGAGCTGAGCATGCAGCTAGTGATGACACACATCCTACCTGCTGCGATGCCACAAAGGATTATGGGTAGTGTTCTCAACAGCCGATCTAATACTGGTATAGACCGCAACAACTAACAGTCACTAACAGCGTGCTTTCCTTACAATCTCTCGTGCCTCCAAAGCTCTCTCGTTTCAATGACCATGTGCGTCCATTTCATGCACGTCCGTGATCACCGCGCTCTATACGTGCGCTCGAGTGACCTACGTACGTGCGACACGGCACCTCATTTTTCATGCTTGGTGTTCCACCAAATAAACCTCCTGCCGTCCCATTAGTCCAGAGTGGAGCTGAAGTGTTTTACAGACACCCTAAGTGTAAGCACACTTTCATGTGTGGACTGCCTTGAACCCAGAGCTTAAAAGGATCCCGTCAAATACACAACTAAGAAAGCGCCTCAAGGATACCCTGAAGGCCGTATCCTGAGAAAAGGACGTCCCAAGTACGACGCTGCCCTATGACTGCAGGCGTCCTCGTTTTCTCTTCAGACTCAGAATATTTTAATGCTCCCCCTGTATTGCTTTGTGCAGCACATTAGGAATAAGATTAGATAGGTGCGATTTGCACAGAACCTACATTTTGTATTGACTCCCCTGCAGGGAAAAAAAATCAGAATGGAGTGGCATGATCTTCATGCTGGTCTATGCTGGTTAGTGTTGGTGTGGTGCTGGTGTAGCTGGTGGACCAGCATAGCTGTACTGGTCTACCTGCATATGAAGCTGGACTAGCAGCACCTAAACACAGCATTGCCCGGGGTATAACCAGCATGCATTATTTTGGTCACGCTGCTTTTTAAAAAAGGGTAAAATCAGTTGTAAAGGATTACAGTTTCAGTCACTCTCTCCCTTTGCCCTACTCGGTAAACCGAAACGGGGAAACAATTCAATGGGGAGAGTGTGAACTCAGCGTTCACTAGGGGTTCCGGTGGGGGTGGGTGGACAGGGGCATGTGAGGAAACTCCAGTCATGTCTCCCCAACCCCCCCCCTGCCACTTTTTTGCTGCCGGACTCAAACATGAGCGTTGCTTGCACAAGGGCTCAGTAACTAGACCCTTGTTATCACAACCCCCATAGACCTAGAAGTTCAGTAGGCCCACGTTTGTGCCCAAACCGTGTTAGATACTTCGTCAGGTGGGCGGAGGTCTTGACAGGTTCACTGGATCTTACTTCAGCCAGCAGGACCCCAAAGACCCTCCTACTCCAGCCCCCCCCCCCACCTTCCACCGTTGCCCTCCTTATTGTTAGCAGACTTGAGCATCGGAGGGCCGCGATGCTTCAGCGATCAAAGCGGCGCCGCGGCGCCCGGCCGCTCACACGTGCACCGCCGGAGAAGCCGATGCTGCCCGACGGTTCCACTGAGCCCTGCCCGGGGCTTCGGGTTCCAACAGCGAACGGCCCCTAAACGATGGGAGGAGCTGACCGCCGCAGACCGGGTCGATTGGGCCACAGGGACGCAGAAGGCGCTGCCTGGGCCCAGGAGCTTCGCGAGAAACACACACATGGAAAAACGAGCACACACACACACATAAACACTCTGCTCTTTTCACCCCCCACCCGTTCCCCACCCAAATGCCATTTTAATTGAAATCTGTCAGACTCTTAGTCTTTCTCCTTCCCTCTCTCCCTCTCCCTCTCTCTCTCTCTCTGGTTTGTTAAATACACAATACTATAGGTAGTAAAGCCATGAATTTCAATGAGGTCTTTTCTTCAACAGACCGCATTGATGTCCTTCAATTGAGCACCCGTATCCTAACCCCCCCCCCCCAACACTCGAATCTCCCCATCAAACACACACACACACACACACCCTCTTTTTCAATTCTTCTCTTCACAACTCATGACTTTGCTTAAAGAGCCTGCACCAAAATTTGTGTTTTCGTCGATAAAATCCAAACTCATTCCCAACTTGGTTCTAAAAAAAAAAAAAGTGCTTGTATTTTTGGACAAACTACTGAAACCCGATTAACAAATAAACATTATCTGTATAGTCTCCTTGACAGCTAATTACATTTAGAACAAGTCTTTAAAAAAAAAAAAGAAAAGAAAAGAAAAAACGACATACTTTTGGTAAAAACTGGAATGAATCGTGTGGCCGCAGAGAGTCACGAAGAGGAAATTCATGGGCGATGAACTTGGTGCTGTGGTATTCAGATGGGCTTCCAGGAGGACATATTTTTGAACCCGTTTCACACCATCGCCATCTGGGGCACTTTGGGGGGGAAAAGAATTCTCCAGAAGCCCTTTGGCATTAGCATGTTAAGTACAGTTCACAGCGTCACCGGGGGCCTGTTCTATTATATATTACGCATACTCGCACACATTAGGACAGGTCGTGGCTTATTCTGGGATGTCACGATGAGGAACTGGTGAGATGGGCAGGAGTGAAACATGGTACTTAAGAGCTGCTGTACTGCCTGGTTTTCCAGTCGTTTCTACACTTCACTGGGCCCACTGGGTGAAAAAGGTGGATGATTATAAGGAGGGATATCAGCGTATAAGGAAATCAGCACGGGGGGGCAGCTGATGATGCCAGAATTCTCCCTCCCCCTCTTAATGCGGATGCTTCGCCATCTCTGGGCCTTCGTTTTACTTATTGCCAATCAGCGGGTCGGTTTCATGTCCTCCAACATGGAACCCAGGGCCAACTCACGAGTGTGAAAAACTTCCAGCTCCCTAAAAATACCGCGGGACCTTTTAAATGGAAAAGATGGTGACAGGGACCGCCCCCCTTGTAAAATGGACTCCCTCCCCCCCCCTTCTCCCTCTGGTAAACAACGAGCTGTGTTTACCTTGAAAAGTCGAGTCACAACCGGGCAAATAATTAGGGCTCTCTTTAAAAGCTTTTACACACAAAAAAATAATATTTAAACAGTATTTTTACACGGAGGAAGATTCCGAGTTTACAAACAGTGCATTAAGGCTTTTTTTCCCCTCTGCGATCGGCCTGGAGCAGCAGTGAGCCAGCAGTGAGTGTTACCTTACTGTACCACTTTTAGTCCGTCCACAGTGTTTGTACGCTTGCTTTTTCCACAGTGGGATTTACTATGGATCCACAAACCACGTTCTCAGTTAGGGTCAGGCAAAGGTTTACTATGAAACCGTAGTTATATAACAGAGAGCAAGCTGCACGTTGACCTAAGCTACCAGAAATATTGGCTGGAATCAATCTGTTAGCATCCGGGTAGTTTTTCTATGTCTCAGACCATCTCTGCGTGGCTCAGCGAAGAGGACACGTCTGTGGCGTTCGGGGGAATCGTCGTAAGCGGAGCGAAGACGCAGCTATACAAGAGAAACGGGAACGCGCTTCCCTGATAGCTGAAGGTGGAGATTGGAGAGTGAAATGGCGTTGAACTCCCCGAGAGTTGTATGTTAAAGAAATATAGCCTATGGCTTTTCATCTCAGTCCAACCTCCAGTACCTTCTAATCTGTGACCCCTGACTCGAGTCTCCAGGACTTCCAGGATGTGTGCGGCGGCGCAGTGCAAACACAAAGCACAAATACTGCCGGCTTAATCATCCGGCCTGATGCTCAGGCTGCCCGGCGAGCAACACCGGGCCGTGCTGGGGAAAGGGACCACAGACACACGCGGAGGGGAAAGACGGAGCCGGAAAAAGCGTCGGTGCCGGCCCAGCATCCCTCACGGACGTGCCGCCACAGCCCCTTCCCCACCACCCTGGCCACTGATTCCAGCAAAGCGAGGAGGGAGCGCGTTCACTCCATCAACATCAAAACAGCATAAGCCATTCAGTCTATACACTGAGATTCCTCATTGCACTTGACCACGGGGGTCTATATGAACCCTCGACACACCTAATGTCACGTGAGCGGTCAGTCCTGTAGTCGAAAACGTTCCGTGGAGCCAATATTAACAAGACTAAAGATTCCTTTGAAGAAGAACCTGGAAAAACCATGCGATCTATTTCTCAAAAGTAGCTGCCCAACTCTTGCAAACAGTCAACTGATGAACTGAACCTCGCCAGCCTCCCCGTTTCTATGGCTACAAAGGGGCTCTCTCAGCCGTGTGAGGATGGTCGGACACACCGACGGCTACAGGGAGCGGCCTCGACATTCACGCAGTGACGATGAAGCACACCAGGACTTGCAGGTCGCTGCTTGGTGCATGAAGACTGAACATTTTTATATAATAAGGCTGCACAAGAGGAGTCTTCTTTGCATGCAGAAACCTGACCAGAGCATTCGGGAGAAAACCTCACTCGAGGCTGCGGTTCCACGGCCCTGTCCTTCACTTGTTTGTTTAAACTTAGAATTCCTCCGGCTCAAAAAATCCGAACCGTGCGGGCGAGCAGCAGCCTTCTCCTGTTCGCTTCCTCCTCCGAGCAACTCCAAATAAACACATGCGACGTCCATTGCTCCACGCAAACCATGTTTGTCTCCCTGTTTATTTTCCCCCCCCCCCCGGTCCCTGGGGCCAGCTCGACCCCCTCAGAAAACGTCATCATCTCTTGCGACACATATAAATATGAACTTGTTGACAGAATTGCTTCCCGATCTCTTGCTGTAATCCGTTCGGCGATTCAACAAAGCCAGGCTATTGGAGGGAACGTCGGACTGTCACATTTTGTCAACCTTCCAAAATTCATGTGCACTTTCACCTCAAGGCTCTCCAGAGGGCAGCGGAGCAGCAGGGAGGGAGGTGAAAGGTTTACCCTTCATCCGATTTAAAGGAAAGACCAGTGTCAGCCAATCGGCATCACTCCCTGGGCCGTGGGGCTCCTCAGTTTCAAAGCTATGTATGGTTATGGCCTGTTCACATGACACGGGGCAACATGAAATGAACCTTCATGAAACATGTAAATCAAAAGCAGTATACAGGTGAAATGGCAGCTGAAGATTTTCCGTACATATTGAGTACAGTACCACTGAAATGTTTGGACACGCCTACCCATAGGAAGGTATATTTGTACTATTCTCGATATTTTGGACTAATTGTTGTAAAGACATCAAAGCTCTGTAGGTTGGGAATCAGAAGGTTGCTGGTTCAAATCCCAGGTGCGGCAGAGTGATGTCACTATCATGCCCTAGTATGATTATGGAAAACTTTGGAAGCGGTTAGCAAAAACTGAAACTCAAGTGGCAGATCATGTAACGTAAGAGAGCAGAGACACCGGGTTCATAGGCACATACTGTGTAATTGTTGCCAGTGCTCTGTTGACTCAGTAACTGCAAAGTTCCAAACCTCCCCTAGCATTGACCTACATAGGGAGTGACCAAGTGCAACGCCAGCTGTGGGATGGAGGGGTGTAAAGCACAGTGCCGCTGGTCTCTGGGGCAGGGAAACGTGTTCTGCAGAGGGATGAATCACGCTTCTCTGTGCGGCAGTCTGATGGACAAGCCTGGATTTGGCAAATGCCAAGAGAACGTCACCTGTCTGCCTACTATGTGGCAACTGTAAAGTTTGGTGGAGGAGGGATAATGGTATGGGGTTGCTCTTCAGGAGTTGGGCTGGGCCCCTTAGTTCCAAGTGAGGGGGACGCCTAATGCTTCAGCATACCAAGACATTTTGGACAATTCTATGCTTCCAACTTTATGGGAACAGTTTGAGGAAAGTAATTTTCTGTTCTAGCATGACTGCGCCCCAGTACACACAGCAAGGTCCATTAAAAGACAGGATTGGCCGAGTTTGGTGCGGAGAAACTTGACTGGGTGAATTAGAATGAAGATTGTGAGTCTGGCTTTCATGTCCAACATCAATGCCTGATCTCAGAAATGCTCTTTGGGATTAATGGGCAAAAACTCCCACATGCACACTCCAAAGCCTCATGGAAAGGCTTCCCAGAAGAATGGCAGCTGTTATAGATGCAAAGGGGGACCAACTCCATACTGATGTCTATGGATTTAGAATGGGACACCATAAAAGTTCCTGTAGGTGCAATGGCCAGGTAATCTAATACTTTTGCCCACATTGTGTATATAGCACTTTCCTTCATTCTCTGGTCAAGTTTGTCCACAAGCGTTTCTTTCTTGGCCAGGTCATGTGATACAACACTGTGACTCCTCCTTGGTGTGTCCAAACATTTGACTGCTCTGGACATTACAGTACTCCTGCCCACTATTTATTTCTGTGTCCTGAATCCTGGGAGTCCAGGCGGCCTCCCCGGCCGCTTGTTCTTCAAAGACACCTTCGCTTTTCCGCGGAAGATCCTCAGCCTGTTAACTCCCGCTATTGGCGAGTTAATATTAGCAAAGCAATTAAGTGAAAAAGAGCACCATGCAAGACAGGAGTCTGCCCAAATTATAAGGGCGGCAGATTGGTAAATATAAATAGAATGTAATAACTGCAAACACGTCGCCGTCCTCTGCCTCTGTTATAAAGGGCTCACAGTGATGCACGCTATATTTGCACGCTAATCTAAAAGCACAATGTTAGGTGGTAAAAAAAATTAAAAATTCTTGCCGTTGGCAAAGGGCACCAGGGCGGTGGGAGCCAAGAGGGGCGATGAAAGTGCCACACAGACATCAGAGAGCGCAGGGTAGCCATATATCAGCCATGAAGACAGCCAGGGTCACCGCGGCGACACTAGCGACGCAGCCCAGGACAGAGGGACGCTTCAGAGGCCGATGCCAGCCTATTCCGTGAGTCCCCGTTGCAGCAATAAATCTCAAGCCTCTGCTCATCTGTCCTTTACCAAGGAGACCAAAGGCATCCACTGGTGGGGAGGTACAGTTACTGATCCACACACACACTCACACACACACACACACAAAAGTACTGGGATGACTGGCCGTTACACCACCAGGAACTTTAATGACACCCCATTCTAAATCCATGGACATCAGTATGGAGTTGGTGCCCCTTTGCAGACACTACTATTATTGTGGAGACTCTCCATTTATTTCAATGGGCAAATCCCTAATCCTAATTAGGGCAACCTTAACGTCCACTGAGCTCTAACCTTAACCAGGAGTGACCAAGACATAATACAAGATTTTTGATATTTTTAGTTTTTTGACAGAAGTTACAGATTTTATAGAAAACTGTGGTTTACATTGTGGGGACCTGAAAAATGTCCCCACTAGGTAAAAAGTAATGGGTCTTAGCATTGTGTGGTAAAGACAAACCTGCGCGCGCACACACACACACACACACACAGCTTTGCCTTGGAGCTAGTCCAGCCGAATAAATACGAAGTCTTCCTCTCTGAGAGAGCATTCAGTGCACATACATCGTCCAGTTGTCCACCCACCATGTCCAGCGCAAGATCACTTCGCCAGGAAGCCATCCTCAATTCTCCCGACCAGATTTCCTATAACAAATGTTCTATCCCTTTCAGCAAATTTACTCCAGGGGAGGGGTGATTCTAGGACTTCACCCTCAGGAGGGATCAGCCTACAGGAGCATTTACAAAAATACGGGATGGATGCATTTAGGAAAACACGTTTTCAGGAGGGCTGAGACAAACACATATGAAATGGGTCTAGAATCATCTCTGCTTCATGCTAAATGAAACTGAGACACTAACAGACCAGGGTGATTGCAGGTGCAACGCTCATCTGTGGCGGGCACTCGCCTTCCAAACCCTGCACAGCCCCTCCCCACCATCAGGGGTCGTCCGCGCATATGCCAGTGTCACCCCTGCCAGCAACTCTGGTCCTTTAGGAGGTCTGAGAGCGTGACGCCATCTTCATTACAGTCACTTCACAGTCAGTTGATCGACAAGCAGGAGCAGAGGTGCCGAAAATAAAAGAAAAGAAAAATAAAGAATAGAAAGAAATATAAAAATATATATATATATACACACATACTGGCAGAGTGCGACAGCTTCCAGTTAACAGCATGTTTAACGCTCTCTACGTGCTCAAGAATGGGGCCAAAATTCCCCCACTACTTCCCAGAGAAATCTGTGATGTTTACAGTTTTTCGTGCCACGCAGAGCCCAGTTGTACAAGCAAATCTATCTGGATGCAGATCCCCGGCCCCAGGTCCAAAGGGTGCTTTCCAAAGACTCTGCAGTGCTAGACAAATGCTAAGTTGAGTTAAACGCTTGGTTGTTGGGTCCCTTCTGATCTCCCTGGCTTTCGCTTTGCAAACATCCATCTGTCGCCCGTAACCACGAATCCAGCCCAGGGTCATGATCCATCATAAACCATGAGCAATTCAGAAACAGCAATTTTTTTTATACTGTGGCAGAGAACTGGAGTACTGACAGGAAACCAACACAAAGTCCTCACTCAGCAGAGGGCGAGAATCGAACCCATATCCTTAAGGGTGGGAGAGAGACCACAGTGTTCTGTCCATGCTGCCCCACTTCACAAACAGTAGCAGTTTACATGTTTGTTTTCATAAAACATGTGATCTATGCCCATGCGGTGTTTGCCGCGGCATATCTGCCATCACTGGCCCCGCCCGGGTTTTCGCCCCACATTCACAGCCCGAGGCCTCGAGCCATGAAGAATCTCCCCGGTAGGCATGCCAAGATGCCAAGATGCCAAGATGCCTGATGCATCACGCCAGCGGAGCTTACTGAGTGCGGCCCGTAGGAGGTCCATCCAGGGTGACATGTCGGTCTTGTAATCGCAGGATACAAATCTCTAGTCTCTCCCTCCCATCAAAAAATACAGACTCAATAGGGAGTCTTGGCTTCACGCAACCCAACCCAAGACGCCTGGATGATCAAATGGCCCATTTTAGCAATTTTCAGGCACCAGTGGGTGACGTCACGGAATATACCGGAAGGTCGACGAGTTAAATTTAGAGGACATGGTTGGAGACTGACGGATATCGGCGTCCAACCCTATCCCTCTGATTTGCAAGGGAGCAGAGAGACCCGAGGCCCGCTCTCAGAACGGGCGAGAAAGTCCTGCGGCAGCTCCACATTGGGGACTCGGAGTCCCGGCAACGGACAAGCAGTTCATTGAAAGGCGAGAGCGGCGTATGGGGGCATGCCACCGCCCACTCCACGCCGTTTTAGGGCCTGTTTGCTCTGAAGACGCCTTGACAGGCCAAGAACTTACAGGTATTTGCTGAGGGACACTTTTGATGTTTAAAATATAACCTGGAACGGGTGGGGAGCGAGAAAAGAAAAAAAAATTACCCTCGGCTTCCTGGTGTCTGGGGAAGCCAAACACACCGTGGGTCTATTTCCAGCCTTGAACTGAAGAAGCGTTTCTTAAACCCTCACATCCCAAACGCTGTCTGGCTCGACTCCCCCGGCTTCCTCTCGAGGGCGCTTTTGGGGATGGCATCCCGAATTGGCGGGTGGAGGGGGGGAGGGGTGGGGTGCACTTACGATAACGTGAAGGGTGAACCTTGTCACTTTCCTCGTGCCGCACTAGGCCCCCCCATACCAAAGCCAAGTGTGCGACCCCACAGGAAGCACTGGGGTGAAGGAAGCCAGCAAAGGTACTCTGAAGGAGGGGGGGGGGGGAGACACACCCGTGCTTGGGCAGCCTTGGATTTGACTCACAAGATGCCCAAGGCGTATTTGTCAGATTTCAAAAGTGGCACCCAATCTTCCATTCCAGAGGGACCAAGAGAAGACGTCACTGTGCAAAGAGAAACAGTCCGCCGCCTGAAATCCCCCCCCCCAGTTTACCTAATTGACACAAGAACAAATGGATCATTCTGTTTCAGCTGTGGTGCATTACAGACCTCTGACTGTGCTGTAACAGCCCACATCATATCCTAACGAATCTGTGCATAAGGATAAGCATGTATAGGTGAGTCAATATTTACCTCGGGAACTTGGCATGGTTCACATATCAAATACACATGTATAAATTATTGAAAGGGAAAGGGATGCATCAAAGTAGGTATCATAAAACACAGAAAGGCTCAGAAAAGCTCAGCCTGGTCATGACATCAGAAAGCAAAACTGGTATCAGCCACATGGATTTCTGCCAAAACACAGAAACAGCACAACAAATATAGGTCTGAAACCTTGCTCGTATCAAACACGGATCTAGAACCCCACTAATACCAAACACAGGTCTAGAACTATGCTAGTACCAAACACTGGCACAAATCTCTGCACACTGGTCTGGAACCCAGCTAGTACCAAACACTGGCACACATCACCGCACACTGGTCTGGAACCCAGCTGGTACCAAACACTGGCACACATCGCCGCACACTGGTCAGGAACCCAGCTAGTACCAAACACTGGCACACATCACTGCACACTGGTCAGGAACCCAGCTAGTACCAAACACTGGCACACATCACCGCACACTGGTCTGGAACCCAGCTAGTACCAAACACTGGCACACATCACTGCACACTGGTCAGGAACCCAGCTAGTACCAAACACTGGCA
>JAABNY020000063.1:21714648-21725809 GCA_015164015.2 Brevimyrus niger | reverse complement strand
TCCTGGGTCCCCCTGCCCCAGTTTTCATTTTGTAAAACTGTGCCCCCCCCCCCCCCCCCTCCCTCCCTTACAGGAGACGATGCTCTGCCAAACGGGTTGGATGTCACTTTTGAAGTCACAGAGCTCAGAAGATTGACCGGAAGCTACAACACTATGGTTGGCAACAACGAGGGCAGCATGGTACGGGACTGATGTAACTCCAGGCTGGGCGAAACCGCATATTGACCTAAAGCAGAATGGATTGTGGAACATGAACTGCTTGGTATACCTTCCAGGTGCTGGGGATCAAGCTTCCCAACATTCTGGGTCGTGCTGAAAAGCTGACATTTCAGTTCTCCTATGGTACCAAAGAGACCTCCTACGGCCTGTCCTTCTTCAAACCTCAGCCAGGACACTTTGACCGCAAGTATGTCTGAAAACGAACACAGCTGCAACCACCACATTACTCAAGGTTTAAGCTAAGTAGTTCTTTTTCCAGGTTGTCATTGCCCCCACATTAATGGGGGGCCAGCTGTTGCTTGTGAAGCTAAACACTAGGAAATTATCACCAATATTTGTTCGAGTAAGGATAGGTGTCACCTCACTTTCCCTTTTTCCCCACTTACCAGCGTGTTGGGTCCAACCTTGCTTGTTTTTCTCTTCAGTGTCTCTCTGAACCTGTACAAGGTCACGGGGCAGTTCCCGTGGAGCTCGCTGAGAGAGACCGATCGTGGCATCTCCACAGAGCTTAACGTAATACCCTCCGTTTTCATATAGCGATGGCATTCAGAACCACTGATATCATAATATTATGATGGTTATTTGAGAAGTTGGCCGATTTCTGGCTCTTGATTCTAGTTCGGTGGTTGAGGATGCAGAGGTTATTGACGTGTGGGTTCTCTTACCTCAGTTCCCCATCTGGAAGACCAACCACACACTCAAGTGGGAGGGAGTCTGGAGGGAGCTGGGATGCCTGGCGCGTACGGCCTCCTTTGCCGTTCGTGAGGAGAGCGGCCACTCGCTCAAGTCCTCACTTTCGGTACAGATATCCATTTTCTTCTACGATTCATTTAGCTTTCATCTCTGAGGCTGTACTGATCTAAACCATTAACAAGTGACATATAGTGACTGATACAAGCGCACGCTTCGTTTTCCCAGCATGCCATGGTGATTGACACCAGGAACTCCGCCATCCTCCCAAAGAAGGGTGTCCTACTCAAGATCAACCAGGTGTGTAAACGTTCAACTTGGCCAAATTGAACAACGCAGGCAGGCAAGATTGCTGGGTATGAACCATGCCGGCCTGTGCTTTTGTTTTTGTAGGAGTTGGCTGGTTACACGGGGGGCGACGTCAGCTTCTTGAAGGAGGACTTTGAGATTCAGCTCAACAGGCGACTCTTTTGGGATTCTGTGAGTAGACGCTCCCCTGTTTACATGAACGTTCGTATCTTGCTTAGGAATTCCTCCAAGCACCATTGACATGAATACTTGAGTGGCCAACGTAGCTTGAAAAATCACAATGTTTTGTCCTGGTATACAGAAGATTCTCAGGAATTGCAAACCTGTAGCCTTGGGTCGTCATGCCTTGGCCTGTATCTTGTACTTCATGGCATAAGGTTAACTCGGCTGAGCCGTCTCTTCCACAGGTTCTCTCTGCCTCTCTGTGGGGTGGTATGCTCCTTCCCATTGGAGATAAGCCCACCTGCATTGCAGACAGGTAAACTCCTATTCAGCTTACTCACCATGGAACACGATGGGTTCCGTGTCAGTCTGTACCACTGTATGCCTGCTGGTGGCTCGGGTGATCGACAAGTCTCACTTGTAAATAGTCTTTCTGCCTCTCTCTCAGGTTCTATCTAGGTGGCCCCACCAGCGTTCGGGGGTTCAGTATGTACAGCATTGGCCCCCAGAGTGAAGGTGAGCTTTAATTTGACCCCTCATTCCATTTGGTTGGGTTATAACCAATCACAAAAAGAGCATTAACCCCAAGGTCTGCTGAGCTTGTAGCTCCAGTCATGGGTCCCGCTGAGATCCTGCTGCTTCACAGGTGACTACCTGGGTGGGGAGGCGTTCTGGGCCAGCGGGGCGCACCTGTACACCCCCCTCCCCTTCCGCCCGGGCCGAGGTGGATTCGGCGACCTCTTCAGGATGCACTTCTTCCTAAATGCTGGCAACTTGTGCAGACTGGATTACGGTGAGTACGGAGCAGAAAGTACGACCGTGGCGTGATGTACGAGGAAGCCGATGGAGTCGAGCGCCGCTGCGATGCCCGTCAGTCGAGGCCGACGTGATAACGCAGCGTGGCCCCCTTGGCGTCACCCATTCAGGCGAAGGTCCGCGGGCCCACCTGCAGAAGCTGGCAGAGAGCATCCGCTGGTCGTACGGGGCGGGCATCGTGCTGCGTCTGGGCAATATCGCCAGGCTGGAGCTCAACTACTGTGTCCCGATGGGCGTTCAGAGCGGAGACAGGTACTGCGCGATGAGCTGTAAAGCCCCAGGATCAGCTACAAGCACCTACTGACAGTGCTTCTGTATAGAGATGGGTAGCGTAGCTCATCCAGGCTTCATAAGGGGAGGAAGGCAGATACTTGGTGCATACGAGTGATTTTGAAGTCTTGCCAAGTATTGGTTCTTGAATCCTTCAGAAGTTGTCCTCCCTCTCTCGCTTCAGGATATGCGACGGCGTGCAGTTCGGAGCTGGAATCCGGTTCCTGTAACGTTCCAAAGCCCACGGCAGTTCGGGAGGGAGACGCTCAAGTCTTCTGGCTTCTCGCTCGAGTATATTTTTCTCCCCAGAATGGCCTCTGGTGAGCCGGGGCTCCATAAACCCACGTGGCTCACACTCGGATTCCCCTTCACACCAACCGGTCGCGTCTATGCCAGCGACACCCATAGGCCAGCGGCGTTATTCACCGTCTGTCATTTCCAAGTGTTACAGTGAATTATTATAATAAATTATATTCCCCTTTAATGTTGTTTGATCTGTCACAGCACAGACATGCACAGATGCATCCAAGGATTCGCTACACTAGATACTCGGATGCCTCCTTGATGCCTGATAATCTTACAATTCTTGCACGGTACAGTAGTACTTGTATCGCAATAACTGCTTTTGTTTCCATTCAGAGTATGAGCTTTGCCATTAGCTGCACGGTTAAATGCAAACTTGGAAAGAAAAAAAAAAAACTTTTTTATTATTCAATGTTTATCACAATGTCTCTGCTACACATGATTATTAAGCACACTTTAATAAAAAAAGATGTTTTGTTCCCAAAAAAAAAAATGAACTGAAACTTGCCACGGAAATGAAGTGGCTATTAGTACCCAACCAAGATCAGTCATCATCATCATCATCAGTGCCTACATGTGAGCAGCTATGTATGATTCCCAGTGATTTCGCGTCACTTAAGAGGCGTTCAAATGCTGATTTGGGTTTTAACCTATTCTGCCACTTGTTACTGTAGGATTTCCTGCACTGGGAGTAGGGATGGTGTGGAGCAGCAAGCCAAACCAGTCTGTTCATTCTTAAGGGGAAAGCAAAAAAAGAATAACCCTCTATAGCTGCCGGATTCAGTTATCGATGCAGGCAGTCAAACAAGAGCTAAAAAGTAAATGGGTAACGACAGAAAAGATTTGCCTGTGAGGTTCTTACAGATTCACCTGCATCTTTAAAGACGGCCGGGTTCTATAAAAGCCTCACCGTCACTAACAAGGGGCGTATTTATAATGTGTAATATCATTGAGGGGAAAAAGCATAAATTGTGACTATACTGAACTTCATACGTCTGTGATCCATTCTAAGACCTAGCGTGGTGTTTACGCTCTGAAATGCACGGTGAAGTTTGGGAATGGGGCTCATCACTGGCAAAGGAAAAGAAGATGACGGTTTGTATGTAACCGCACCAGTCCTCTTCACCACGACTCCAGAGCACCCACGCTGCCTTTCACTGTGCCAGCTTTTCAGTAAAGAATCCTTACCAAACACTCAGAATTGGAAAAAGGGGGCCTCCGTCGGTCTTTAAAACGTGCCTGAATCACAGCAGTAAAAATGTGAACCCCGGCCTCCCAGGGTCATTCACTCATCAAGAAAAGGCCCGATTCAATAACTGACTGGAGCAGAACTACGCGTACAACAGGAGTTTTATTAAAAGCAGTATAAAGTCTGAGTAGGGCATCATCTGGGGAGGCGGAGAAGGCGCAGGCCGGCTATCTGCAGAATGGGCGGAGCCAGTTTAGAGCAAACAGCCCTGGAATCATGTTTTTAATCCCCTAACCCCCTCCCCCATCACTCTCCAGGATAAGTGCATGGTACTGAAAGGTGTGTTCCAGGCAGCACAGGTTCTTACCCAGCATGCATCAACCTACACACGGTGTCCAGAGTCCTGCCTCACACTTCCCAGT
This sequence comes from Brevimyrus niger, assembly GCA_015164015.2. Classification (NCBI taxonomy): domain Eukaryota; kingdom Metazoa; phylum Chordata; class Actinopteri; order Osteoglossiformes; family Mormyridae; genus Brevimyrus; species Brevimyrus niger. The sequence goes on along the minus strand of JAABNY020000063.1, from coordinate 21,721,429 downwards.
GCGGGAAGAGAGAGCCCACTTTCTGGGACCAGTCAGAGTCCCGGGAAGGGTTGCATGTAGTGTGGTCTTAACCGATGCGACACGCCCCCTGCTGGAGGGGACCGTTCACTCCAGTTCGTTCCAGGACACGTCTTACTTCGCAGATGGGCTGGAGGACGGGTCGGGGCCACCAGAGGTTGCGCTAGGCCCCGATTTGGAGGCCTCCTCTGAGAAGAAAAAAAAAGGCATGAAGGAACAGGGTTATGTTCACCGTAACCATCGCTGCAAACGGCTGAGAAAGACGAAGATCCGCATTCACTCTGTATCGGGATGTCAAGCGGTCCATGGAAGCAGAAACAGACATCAGAAATGTCTGCTGCCCAACAAATGGACAAACGAGAAGATACTGAGGGGCCAAAACTGAAGCTTCAGTGTAGGAGCTGGTCAGAAACAAAGCCTTCATCTGTCTAGTCCCACCGCAGACCGAACACCCCTCACGTCCCACCGCAGACCAAACACCCCTCACGTCCCACCGCAGACCAAACACCGCTCACGGGCGCTTTGCAGACCATCCACAAAAGTTAGATCCAGAGTCCGCACGGTCTTGGATCATTCTTTGGGAAACGCCCTTGGCCAAACAGAGAACATCTACACTGCTGAATCTAGGAGTGTCTGGCGTGTCTTTGTTTACCTTTGTCCTTCTTCTCTTGGATCTCCTCAGCCGCCGTCTTGTCAGCCCTGAAGAAGATTCGGGCACTGCTCAAGGAAAAGTTGAGCAACTCAAATTCCTGGAGGAGAAGAGAGACCGTTGTAGAGGATGCCACTTTGACAGATGTCAAAACAACTCAACTCAATTCCTTTTTTCACATCGTAATCCTTTGTGTATCTTGTATAATTTATTTACCGCACATGTATTTCTTGGATTTAAGGTAGTCTGAGCTAACTGTGAGTGAGTGAAGTTTAGCCCAAGCTACCTTTAATCCAACAAGTTTCCCAGCTAAGCAAGAAATCCTACTTTGTGAAACACCCCCCCGGGCATCGCCTACCTGTAGATAGACATCCAGCCTCTTCTGTGTCAGGTTCATGGTCTGCATCAGCTTCTCGTCTTGGCTGGTGGCCTGCACATTCTGCTCCTTGACCACGGCGTTCTTCTCCTTCATGTACTTCTCCCTCACCGCCTGGAACCAGTGCAGCGAGTCAAACTCCTGGTACTGGTCCAGAAGCTTCAGGATGTAGGCCACCCCTGCGGTACACAAAGGCATGCAGGCACACAAGATGAACCGACGGAGAGTCTTCAGATGTGACCTATGAGCAGATCTGACAATTCCATGGGTCAGAAGAGGAAACATAAGCCTGAAATTAACCATGACACATTAGGGGGAGATAGCAGTTATTTGAATATTGCTCTCAGTAGGAAAGAAGTGTCACGTATAAATTTATTTCAGCAACACTTTTCCCCCAGTTAATCAGGTTACCCGAAATCAACACTCGCAGGAGGACAGTTTTCCACCACGAACAACTGCAGGTCAAAGGAATTCCGTCCGGCCGATCGAACGTCGGGCCGTTTGCTCACCCATAGCGAAACCGTCGTCTGTGAAGGCGGCGCCTCCTTTATTCTTCTTGTTCAGCTTCTCCTTGCAGCCGATGGAGTGCTCCGCGAAGTTCACCGCCTACGAGAGGACACAGCGCTAGGGCGGGAAGAACGTCCCCACTGCCGCTTAGGAGGGACGGCCGAGGCCGCCCGCGGGGGCGTGATCTCAGGAGGACTCGAGGTCTCACCAGGGGCGGCACGATGATGTAGAAGTTGCGCAGGTGCATGTTCTTGACGCTGCGGAACTCGGGGGCGAAGACGTCCACCAGCATTTTGAAGTACTCCGTGCCCTCTGCAGAGTTACTGGTCAGATCGCTGAGCACCGAGTCTAGGACACTGTAGAGCAAAGAAAGACGTTATTATGCAATAAAACTGGCAAAACAAGACCATTGGCCATCGGCTGACCTGAAACATACCTATTGGAAAATTTATATAACCATTTCTTAGTTGTTCTACAACAGAAGAGCTGCTATCATGACTCAGGACCCGCAAACCTGCAGCCTCCTAAGGCTCTCTGTGTTTCTGCCCTCAGCCTCACGACTGGTTTGGGGCTTCAGGGCTGAAGGTCGCGCCCATTACCTCGCCGCCTTTTGGGTCTCCTCGGACAAGCCTTCCTCTTTCACCAGCTCCTCGAAGTTGACAATGTCCTCCAGGTCGGGAACAAACCTGGAGGAGAATGTGCAGGTATGTTTGGTCAATGCAGAGTTAAATATGACGAGAATTCCTTATTTTCTTTCTTATTTTATTATAGTAGTACTAGCAGTAATAATGCTATTAGGTGTAACATCACATGGTCAAGGTTCTAGAGCTCAACCCAATCCGGAGGAACCCACAGACGGTCCATGTTTTGCTCCCTGCCAGACAGTCCACATTTTTGCTCCCTCCCAGCTCCCTCCTGGTGGGAGCAAAATCGTGAACTGTCAGCGGGTCCCCCGTGGACCAGATTGAGTAACACTGCCCTAGATAACTGGGGGGATCCCTAAGTCCGTGTCCGTAAAGCCCCCTATCTCCTGCAGACTCCCCGGGACAGCACCCAAGCCGCTCAGCAGTGGGCAGTGTTGGCCGCACCTGATGGCGTTGCTGCAGCAGTGCAGGCCCCCGGAGCGGATCATCCGCACGTAGCCCATAGCGTTGCCTTGGTGGGGCGAGAGCAACTCAGGTTAGTCACTTAATCACAGACACGCCCGGGTGGGAATACATGCCATTCATACCCAATCTGACACTGAGAGACACCAGGGAACAGGCTGCAGGTCGCCGCTCCAGCAGCTGATCTTAAGGATTCAATTAGCTGATCAGTTAATTTGGCCACAATGACGGCGTTTCTACCTTATCCAAAAGTACATGGATTCCCAAACATTTCGGCCCATGAACCCTAAAATAACAAAGATTCGTGACCTTCATCTTGCCTGTTGGGGGTGGGGTCCCCTCAGTGGGTTTCGCTGACTGGGATTGGGGGCGGGGGGCAGCAGACTTACTGACTATTTACGGTTATGGTCACAATCGATTTTTTTTCACTTTTTTAAACTTTGTAAATACTCTGGGAATCACCTCAGTTTGGGAGGTCCCACTCATGTTCCTTCAGTGCTCTGAGTGGTAGATCTAGATAGGGTCAACTAACATGTACATGAAAAGACAGACCACCAGATAGACTGCCACCCCCACCCCATAGGGTAATTATGGTAGTTTTACTTAAACAAAAATGTTCTCAAGGCAGAATGAAAAATGATTGGTTATCTCTCTGAACCAATCAGACGTACAGGAGGTGGGTCCAAGCACCTCGAGGCAAGACCAACCAATCAGATACCTTGGTCCAGCCTCCTCTAGTTGCTTGGACTGACCTCCACAGTCTATCATCTCAGGTGTGACACATCCTGGACGGCTATCTCCATACCTATCTGACTGATCAGCTGTCTGAACTGGTCCAGGTAGCTCATGCCGTCAGGTGTGATCCCCAGCTTCCTGATGCCCCTGTTGAACTTCTCAGCCCTCTCGAAGGGATACTGTAGGCGGCCACAAACACGAGGGGGACAGGATTCGGTAAGGACCAGCAAGACTCCAGCAAAACAGCCAGCCAACTCTTCCTGCTAAACTTCAAAATGTTTATCATCTTAACTTTGGTGTATCTGCTTTGAAAGAAAAAACTCCCACCCATTTTCTTAGGTCAGTTTTATCCCCCTGTGCTTTTTTGAAGCACATATTTACGTGGGAACCAAAGTAATCTAGCCAATATACACTCCGTTCCTCTAATATCGGTCAATAAAGAGGTACGTTTTTGGGAACGTCACACACTAAAAGGAAGATTCTCCTGAACCAAGGACTTTGATGACATCACATTTCCATTTGGGCAGAGCGTGGGACCCCGGACAACTCCTCCTGAGGCCATAAAGGGGCGGAAGGGCCGAGCGGCTGAGGAGGACGTGGCTTGACCTTCTGATCAGACTGGTCCTTGGTCTCCCTGAAGAAGCGCATGTCCTTGATCAGCCTGGACTTGATGTGCTCATCGTACATGAACTGGCTGAATATGTAGAACTTCTTCCGCAGGAACTGGTAGGTGAAATTCACCTGTCGGTGGACCAAGAAAACGACTTCAAAGTAGAGTCAGACGACGCTCAGGACGCAGCCAACACCTCTGGGAGAGAACAGCTCTATAACGCAGAACCATCCTTCCATCTCATACGGTTTATGATCTCCAAGTTTCCCCCCCGAGCTGTATAACACTCTCCTAATCTCCCCGCCCCCCCCAACCCCCCAGACTTACGGTGGTGTTCATGATTCCGGTGCCGTGGGTGCGGATGGAGTTGGCGATATGCCGGATGTTGATGGTGTTCAGGTGCTTGTTGTTGCTGGTCCTCTCGATGAAGATCTGCGGCGTGAACAAACCACCGGCCGCAAATATCACATAAATGACCCTGAGCACAGAGCACAGCAGCGGAAGGTCAAAAGCCACTGGACGGACGCCTACCTGATTGTTAAGGTTGTACAGGTAGCGTGACACAAAAACGTGGATGTTCCTCATGATCTCCAGCACGTCCAGACCCTGAAGTGGACACAGAGGGTGGGAGGTACTGCATGACACGCAGAGAGCGGGAACCCAGGCTCCGCAGCGAGGACGGCGCGCCAGACCAGCGTTAGGAATATTTCCCCATTTAGAAAAGCAAATATTGTCTGAGAATATTATGAGCTCCATAAAAATTAAAAAAAGAAAGAATAACTTGCATACACATATGCATATTGTGGAAATTTCCTTTCCACACTCATACTCATGGAATTAATGATTCCTAAACCATCGCAGGAAAGCCAAACATGTTGGTAGCAAGCAAAAATATTAATAAAATTAAATTTAATGAAAATGAACGCATACAAAGACATCAAGGGGCTGAGGGCCGAGGCACAGACAGAGAGGCAGGCGGGCCGAGGCACAGACAGAGAGGCAGGCGGGCCGAGGCACAGACAGAGAGGCAGGCGGGCCGAGGCACAGACAGAGAGGCTGGCGGGCCGAGGCACAGACAAAGAGGCTGGCGGGCTAAGGCTCAAACAGAGAGAAAGGGCGGGCCGAGACTCAGAGAGAGAGGCGGTCGGGCCAAGGGTTCAACAGAGGCAGGAAGACAGGCCGAGCTGAGGCACAGACAGAGAGGCAGGCGGGCCGAGGCTCAGACAGAGAGGCAGGCGGGCTGAGGCTCAGACAGAGAGAAAGGGCGGGCCGAGCTGAGGCACAGACACAGAGGCAGGCGGGCCGAGGCTCAGACAGAAAAAGAGACAGGCGGGCCGAAGGTTAAACACAGAGGCAGGCAGGCGGGTCGAGGCTCAGACAGGCAGGCAGGCAGGTGGACCGAGGGTTAAAGAAGCAGGCGGGTGGGCCCAGGCTCAATCTGTCACCTGCTCTAGTGTCTGACTAGGTAGATGGGCCTCAGTCATCATCAGGCCGTAGCGCTGGGTGGCCAAGCTCCTCATCTCGCTGTAGGTGGCCCAGTCGTGCAAGGCTACGGTGGTCAGGTTGTAGAAGGTCTTATCCAGGTAGTGGGTCACATAAGCTGCAGGACACAGCATATGGTCAATAAGTACTCTGCTAAAGGTCTCCGTGAACCCCACACGGGCAGCACCAGAAGCCAAACCACCGTAACCCGATTACGGCAAAGTCACAGAACCAGTTACTGCACAAAGAGTCGGCTGGGATTCAGAAAGAGGCCACAGACTCCTGCCTCTCCCCAAAGCACGCACACTGCAGCACAAATATGGGAAATTTCACACTGAATGCCAAAGTCATAACCCTCCTAAAAATGGCTCTGGTGGGGGGGGGGCGCAAGAGAAACTGTTGACTGGAGAGACACACCTTTGATGTCAAGGAAGCGGTTGAAGAAGCGGATGGGTTTAAGGGAGAAGAAGTGGGCCAGGTCCTTCATGCCCACTTTGAAGGGGTTCCGGTCGTCCAGCTTGAGGTGGGTGTGGACAGAGAGCCTCAGGTCCTTCTCGATCTCCTTACAAAGCTTGTCCAGCAGGTGCTGCCAGATGAGGAGGGGAAAAAAAGACGACAAAATAACATCCAGAGCCTTGTGGCCAGGCTGCCTTGGATCTGCTCCTGGATCCAGACCAGGAAAAGCAGTTAGAAGATGAATAAATGGATGGATGGAAAACACTGTCCAAAGCAGAATGAGTGTGATAAATATAATGCTTGAGCAAAGGCAAATGGCCGTGACTGAGTCCCATCAAACAAACTATTCTTCAAATGACTTAAACAGGTATGGCTGATGCCTTCAGCAGACCTTCTCTCCGTACCTGATTGAAGACCTCCATGATCTCTTTGTCGTAGTTCTCCAGCAGCTGGTCACAGGTGTCCAGGTGCCTGGCGTGCAGCATGGAGGGCACGCAGTCCCTCAGCGCGCTGAACATGTACTGCGGGGAGACACCCGGAGAGGCGTCGCTAACGGGCCGCCGGCCAATCATAGTGAGGCAGGAGAGGCCATCGGCCAATCACGGGCCTCGCTGGCACTTAAGTGAGAGTACGGCTCACGTGTATCCGGGCGGCGTCCACCGCGTGGTCGTACACGTCGTCCAGGTAAATGGGAAAGACGGCGCGGTGCCAGTAGAGGAAGCTGCAGTCGCACTGGACCTTTACTCTGGGGGCAGAGTGAATAGAGGGCAGAGTGAATAGGGCACAGGGGGCAGAGTGAATAGGGGCAGAGTGAATAGGGCACAGGGGGCAGAGTGAATAGG
>JAABNY020000063.1:21641064-21659914 GCA_015164015.2 Brevimyrus niger | reverse complement strand
CTTCATAGATGTTCGACCGAGGGACAGAAAGGAAGAAAAAAAACAGAAGGAGGCCAATTTCTCCCCTAGCGAGGGATCCAGTTCTGAGATTCTGAGACAGCACCACGCCCAGCAGGGAAGCGGCTGCCTAATCCTGAGGAACGTAATGACTGCGGAGAAAACAAAATAAAAGACAGGAAAGAATAATCCACAAGCCAGGAGCTTTTTTTTTTTTTTACCAGCAGTTTTATTGGGAAAACACCAGAGAACAAAAGAAATGTCAGCCGCACACGGGCCACACGCGGTAACCCCCCCCCCCCCCAAAAAAAAAACACAGCGTGTCCATCCAGTCCCTTTTCGAGCGACTCTCTGAGTCCGTTCCTGCACAAAAACGTTGCCATGGAAACCGGCAGAGTCAAGGAAAAAAAAAAAACACGTCGCCGCGGAAACCTGAGGCAGACGAGTATAATTCTTTAAGCAGAGCTTCCGGATATAAATAAATAAATTAGGGTGACAGTACGTGAGCTGTTCTCCGCGCCGGAGAACTCCGGCAAAGCATCAGCTGTTTAGGAGATCTGAATTTAAATGAGCTTTCTCCACGTTATTACTAGTGTGGCACAAGGGGCATCACTGTGGCAGTGACGCGTCGAACAACACCGGGAGTGTACCCGGCATCAGGCGTTGACATCCCAGACGGGTGAAACCGTGACGACCTACGTCTTACGTGTCAGTCCTGCGATGATGATCCGACAACCAGGAACACCTCCAACCGAGAGACAGCAGGTTCACCGCGAACCAGCGTCACCGCAAAGCCCAAATCGCCGACACCTTGGCCAGGGCCGTGTGCCGCTTTAGCGCAGAAGATATTCTCAGAGGATCCATCTCCTCCGAAGTCAGACAGGAGAAGCAGGAGCCCAGCGATCACGCAACCTAGCCGGAGGATGGGGGAATCTTGGTTGAGCCATCTCAGAGTTCACCTTCATGGCGTCTCACAGAAAACGCCTGCCCACCCACACTATTTACACCCATCCGTATCACCCCACCCATGCTACCTACTGCCGTACTACTTCACCCGCTAATCACATGACCCCACCAGTATAAGGAAACACTGGCCTTGCGCCGTCCAGCCCCAGAGAGGGCAGCACTGCAGCTAGGAGACCCTGGTCCATCCCTATGGGAGACGAGTCACAGCACCTCCCAGGAGCTTGGAGACATCCATTAATAAGAAGAAACCTCATTAACATGACTAATACAGCAGGAGTCCCCCAGTCGAAAAGAAACCGAACAGAACTCGCCGACTAACTAGCGAATGGAAAATACGAGGCGGACAGCTTGGGAGGCTCTGAGAACACCGGCGTCCGAACAGGAAAGAGGTGTGAGCGTCACCCATCTGCCGGAGTAGAGAAGTGTGTGAGAGGATGGTGATGTTAAGGTCGTCAGTGCAGACACACCAAAGGGACGGTTGGGCTGAACCAGTGCAGAGTGTGGTACCCCTCACTGTGTAAGCACGTAATAGGGGTATGGGATGGTCAGACAAATGTACTTTAGAGGTAAAGCTGAACGAGATCAGCCCTGCCAGAGAGAGTCCAGCCCCCTCAGATTGGTAACCTAATAATACATGCTGCCCCCTACTGGCCCCCCCCACCTTTTTTTTCCCCAAAGCCACCCCGCCGTCACCTGCCCTCAGATCCATGCCACATGTGGGTAGTTGAGCGCCATCTGACAGAGCCACCCGGATGAAGATGGGCCAGCACAGACCAAAAGGGACTACGTGACGCCCAGCGTTCTGGCTCTGCTCCCTGCTTTATTGATTCGAAGCCAGTCTGTTTCCATTGAGTCAAAGTGTGATTGCGAGGATGTTGATGCTGTCTGATGATGACTGATAGGATGAGTCTGATGATGACTTAAAGGCTCTGGGCATGAGAAAAGCTGGGAACGCTTGGCTTGTCAATCGCCTGCCGGCTAGATGATCGAAACTGATCAGCGCTGGGATTCAGCTGTACGCTCAGGATGCAACAATTTGTCGTCACTGTGGCCCAATTTCTTGATCTCTTGCCCTGAGGAGGCAGCTGATTTAACGACAGATGGTGGTGACTGAGAGCGGGGGCTGGTGGGAGACCGAAGGGCATATATAGCTACGGAAAATGTCCCTGTTGTCATGTTGAGCAGGGATGCACCAATAGGGGGCAGCATTGGGTGTCGACTAGGTCACTGTATAGCAAACAGGCCTCGACCTGGACAAACGGGTCGAACTTTTGTCCTCCAGTCATACGCTCAAGCGAATGGGTACCATCATGCTGTATTACATTTCCGAAGTTTTACCTTCACATCCGCCGTCCGCCATGTTCACTAAGTCCCAGAGACCTAATACTAAACATTTCTGCGTATTACGTGATACAGCGCAAGGGAAGCTTCCCCCTACCAATACTCGAAGTACCGCCTGTTTGATGTGGCCTGTGGCACTTGTAGGGGAAATTAAATCTGGTCAAAAAAAAAAAGAGGAAAATCCTGCTTTAAAAATAACCCAGAGGAAGACGGAACAAAGAAGATTATAAAAGGTCTGTTTAAAACCTGGGCTGCGGTTGGAATGAAATTGCTGAACTTGTGGGATTTTATGGCGCCGTTTGTCTTAGAGGCCGCTTCCCTGGTTCTGCAGTATGAGACACAAACCAAAGCACGTCTTAGCTAGCCGGATGTATTTCTCGGTGGGGATTGGGTGTGTGTGACAGAAGCATGGGCCAAAGGTACCGCTCAGAATTCAGGCTGGTCACGCTCACCTGTCTCCTTGAGCCAATCCCATGAAGGCGTATTGTGGGCGGGGGAGGGGTAACGTATTCTGCTGTGACTCGGTCATAATTGGATCCCCGACACCGACGTGTCTGATCGTCATGGGAGCTCAACCATGACATAAAAGACATTCGGTAATCTTGAATGGGTGGGACTCGAGGAAAGTTTTAGACTGAGTGCAAAAAAAGTAGTTTTACGAGATTCTGGACATTTCCGCCGGCCTACAAGACAGACTCCAGCTATGCCACCATCGGATACCTTCTTCTTAGTTCCAACCTGACTGATTTCTCTTTGGAAACGGCAAACTAGTTATGAGCTCATTGAGAACCTTATGCGTGTATCGTCGCACACGGCTGCTGACATGTGTGGCTGTGCGGGGGACTTGTTAAGCCATATAAATAACTAGGAGCGCAAATGAGAAGTCTATCGTTTTTGCTGAACCGATTCTCTCTCCGTGCTTCCAGGCGGCTGAAAAGCAGCAAGCGTCCTCACTCTTCCCAAGCGTCCTCACGCTTCCCAAGCGTCCAGGCAAAGAAAGATAATGGAGCGCGAAGAAAATAAACAAGAACATACCAGCACTGTGCCATGAGAGAGGTCAGTGTCTGCATGGTCACCACAGCTTAAGTGCCTGCTTTTAACTGAACCATTCTGACCATTGACCTTTATGATATTTACCTTCATCCGAAGCAGTTTTAAAAATTTCACCATTAACGGTCAACAGTCATGGTTGTCTGACCCCCACTGACCACAGGAAGAAACGGCTCTACTGTGATTTACCTGGACCTACAGGGAAATTGCAGAAGAATCTGGTTTTCTGGAAGTACAGACTCGGCGCGTTCATGTGTACGAGCGCTGCCCTCAGGGTGCGTGTGACTGCTCCACAAACGAGAAGGAAGTTTCCGAGATGGAGTAGGACCATCTCAAGTAGGTGCTTGGATTTTAGTACGAACCATGGGGCCATAAAGAAACAATTCAGAGTAGCTCCTGAAACTCCTTAAACTGCTAAAAATATTAACTGTCCCCAACGTTTCTCTCCTGAGGCTTCCAAAACACAGAAAACAAAAGCAACAGATTGAAAATAAAGAAAAACTGCACACACTGGTGACATCATCAACACCTTCATGGCATTCCTTTTGACAGACCGTTGGTTTGCTCTCTCTGGGAAGAGATTAAATCTCTCTCTTTCTTACAATGCGATTTAAATAACCGTTTATTGTGCTGCTCGCAGCAACTTTTCGTGACATAAAAACACTCACAAATAGACGAGATGAAAAAAAAGAATCTTAATTTACAAGACGCAAAAAAAAAATAAAAATTGTTTGGTCATAAAAGCAGGGGTTCTATGTCCGGTCCCTTGGCACTTTAGATCAATCCTGTCACGCTGGAGACCACCCCTGTGATGCTGGCCCTTTAAAAAAAAAATGGGGCCCTTTATTCAGGTCCAAGCCGGGGATGAGATTTCAACAAAACACCCTCCCCACACAGGGACACACCCTTTCCCACGTCCAGCACTACGTTTTTCCTGGGCGGCCCTCCTGAGGGAGGGTAAGAGCTGGTTGCCCATGGGCAACCTCCCCCAAAAACCGATAGCTTTGCCCTTCTTGGTCAATAACCTGAAACTTACCCTTCCTTGGTTCGGGGGAGTGGGGTGCTAATTTTGAGTTCCTTCACGTTTCAGGCTGAAGGTGCTTTCAATGTAGTGGCGCATCAAAGATATGGCTGCTGTAAGAGATGTACAGGAAGTGGGTTTTGGGCAAGCCGCAGGCCCCTCAGCCTCCTTTGGGAAGCTCACCAGTTCACCAGGCCCGGCCGAACCTCCCGAATCCCAAAGAGCGAAAATACAGACTAAAGCAACAGACACCTTGAGAGAAAACACCGATGCATTTTACAGTTGGATGGTTGCGTCCATCGCATTGATTGCACTGAAGTGAGGCCTTGCGTCACGGCAGCAGTGGAGCCGCTGCAAGCTCCTGGCATCCAGGGCAGATTGAAACATGCAGCAGTAGCAGCACTTGTTTTGGGTGAACAACCTGCCTAACCCTTCTTCGTCCACAGAAGAGTAGTATCCATTTTGTTGAAATCAAGCATGTACAAATTAGAAAGCCCCGCCCCCATATCCTCGACATCATTCCCTTATTCGACAACAACTAAATCAGCAAAATTGCACCCTCCCGTGGATTTAAGTTCAGTTCTGATCGAATCCCCTTCTTGATGGGAATACTCCCAGATTCAATCCACACCTCGCAACCTTCCACAGGTGTCAGTTCTGTTCTAGTGGAACCCCTGCCTGAATGACACTTTTCTGTAAGTCGATTTGTCTCTGTTTCAATGGGTTCCACACCTTTACTCAATCTTTAGATAGCCAGGCATGGAGTAGTTGAACATGAGGAAGTCCAGCTTGTAGAGTTCGTAGAGCTGCGCCTGCTGCTGCGAACTGATATTGTGGAAGAACTCAGCCGTCATTTGGTCAGTGGTGCGAGTCGACTTGGCATACGAGGGGAAGCGCAGGTAGTCGCCCACCCCAACCAGCCTGAGAATGTAGTTAGCATCCTCTTCCAGGGTCTCGTACTTGCCTACCAGGTCATAGTGGATGTGACAGGGGTGGCAGAGTGAGTAGACGGTCTGCCAGTGCTCATTGAGTGGACCCTCCCTCTGTGTGGCGGGGTCTACCAGATACCCGGCAAATTCCTGGAACTTAACATCAGCACCGCTCTGTAGGGCCTCCTGCGTCGCATTCTTGCGGTACCGCCGCACGATCTTGGTGCCAAAACGTTTGTGGAAGGACGTGTTGTACTTGAGCGTGAACTTGTTCCGGTAGGCTGAGACCAGCCTCTCGAAGGGTTCCCGTACGAACAGGAACTTGAGGTAGCTCTTCAGCCGATGGTTGATCTCGGGGATGCTGTACTGGTTGAGCGTCTTCAGGTTGGAGGGCACGTGTGCCTCATTGGATGGGATGGCCATGGGGTCGCTGTACTTGCCCCTTCCTGTCAGCACCATCATCACACGCTTCCAGTTGGTGCAGGCCACCTTGGGCACGTAGCAGTAAATCATCTCATGGTCCTCGTCCACCACCAGGTGTCTGAGGTCACTGGGAGTCAGGACCCGGCGCTTGCGGCTGGTGGCGCTGTAAGCCCGGCAGGTCTCCGCCACCTGGTCTCGCCTCGTCTGGTGTAGGATAGCTGTTCCAGAGTATTCCGCCTAGAGGAATTAAAATGGAGACATCCGGAGTCAGGAACCTGGATTTTCCATTACTACCATCATCATCGCCATGATTATCTAATGCATACGTTTTTATTTATACAGCCATAAATTTTACAGAAACGTGATGTGTCTGCATGGGTCCTACCATTGCCAGCTAATATCTACTTTGAGCAAAGCACAGCAGAGCGCAGCATCATGCTGGCCTCAAGAACCTGTGAAGCAGGCTGAGCTAAATATTGGATCTATGCTGGAGCCTGGCTTCATTCTGGTATCATGGTTCAGTTTTGTCCCTGAGCAAAAATAACCCTGTGTGGAATCCTGCTTTGAAATTGTATACAGTTGAAAAGGAAAACTACGTGATACAGTGCCCTAGAAATAGATGCCTGTTCAATAAATCATGGTGGTTTAATACGTTTAAATAATAGAAGATACTATTTACAATTGTACACCCAATATCCTCTTGGGTGCACCAAGTCTATCTATTTAAAAATGGTCCCCTTACAGGTTAGCAATTCTTTTTTTTTTTTGTAAAGAATCTGTTCTTTTTTAAAATATCCTGTAGCAAAAGAAAGTAGGAATCATTTTTACATCAGTCTGACAGGTTCTCCAGTCCTCAAGGCTTTGCTTATTGTGGATTTATCAGGAAAAGAAATCAAAACGCATTTCTGTTGAGGCTGCCCATTTGATTTGTTAATTACAGATTTCATCTTATTTTTTTCAGATGAACCCAAACACAAAAGGTTTTTTTTTTTAAGGAGTTAAGGTAATGGGCGAGGTGTGTCAAATCTGCTAATACCTTTTCCTTGAACTGCCTGCCCGATGTTTGTGCTAGGTCAGATAAGGGGCCTCTGCATATGGAAGACCAGTGAACTTTAAGGCTCCAAGTATTGTCTCTCCCTCCATAACTCAAACCCTATCCCTTCTCATCTCACAAGGAAGACCAGCCAACCTCGAGGCTCCAAGCTCTGTCTCCAGCGGACCTTGAGGCCTTTGCACCCTTTAAGCTCTATGCACTCAGGGGATTCTGCCAGTCTGGTCGCCCCTTATGAAGCATCTGATACTAACTCTATCCCCCTCCCGCAAAGCTATACAGCCACTACTGAGCAATGTGCCATTCTTCTCGAGCCTCAATTCCTGCTCAACAATGGAGCTGTGAAGGAATAAAATGGATGATGATGGATGATTAAGGTGGAAACTATGCAGCCCCCAACCCATACTCAATCTTACACAAAAACCACCTTGTCTTTCAAACTCCTCTCCATCGCATCAAAGCTAAACACACTCCGAGTGACATGTATAAAGTCATTGTTGCAGGGAACCGTCGCTCCTTACAGATAATCGTAAAGTGCCAAATTACAACCAAGCCTCATTATGTTCTGTGGGACTGAGATGTCAGAATGCTGTAATTAAAGGAGGCTTTTCATTTCCATTGCTGGGGGGTGGGGGTGGGTGGGTCTGTGTTTCTGTCTCCGTATGATAAAAGCCAAAATGGAGTGAAATAGGCAGTACTCAGACATTAAGAGTCCCATTCACCTGTCGGTGTCATCACCCTTGGCACATATGAAGAGTCGCAGGATGCAGGCAAGGATTTGAAAGAAAAAAAAGAAAAAAAAAACAGGCCTGCTCACAAACATAAGGTTCGAACTACATAGGTTCATGAAGGTTTTTCCCCCCACAGAGCGGAAGACATCTCAATCCTGTATAATCTAATCACTTCCCTTTGGCATCACACGCTTTACAGCACAATGAGACTTCAGCCGTTAATGCATTTATTTAATGTGTTAGTTGATTCCATTCAGCAACACAATTTGCCGATTTCCCTGCTCAAACACACTTCATTCAGCTCACCGTACCAGATAGGAACTGGCCCTCCAGGACAGGAACTGGAAAATCCTGATTTACTGTATTGACTCATTGATTAACTGACTATTTATTTTATCCTTACTGTCCATTGATTTTAATTGCACCTGTATTTCATTTCACCACTCACCAGTAGCAGCAGTAACTTAAGACATGGCAATAAACTTGACCTTGACCCGAAAGCAACCTCAGCGCTCCTGGTCTTATCATGTACTGTGGACCCAGGCAATGCAGAGGGCCCAGCTTCTCCACGTGGTATTTACAAATGTCACTTTAACTGCTCACTGAGCATGCTCAGCTATACTGAAGAGCCCAATTGCCACGGTGATGGTTAGCGATCAGCTGAAGTCGCCACACACCTGCAACGGCTCCATTCATTACCGTGTCATTTATGTGCTTCTTGGGGAGGGAAACACATCTTGCCAAGCTGGTTAACAGAGCCCCCCCACCACCACCCCCGCCACACTGCTCGCCTGCTCCCAGATTGCAGATGCTCCATCGGGAGGGGTTTTGGTCAGGGAGTGGCCCAAGAAACAGGATCTCCTGGCATCCCTGAAGGTTTCAGCTCCAGCTGGACAAGGAACTGAACAGGATGAAACCACAAACCACCCGGGCTGGGAACCATAATCTGTCATGAAACAGGGCCCCAAAGGATCAGACGCATTTAAGCAATACGGCACATTTTATAGGCTGGCTGTCAGAAAGCACTTTACAGTTGATATACCAGAAGGAGTCAACAAACAGGAAACTCCATATTCTTGAAAATGATTTCCCAAGCCACCGAAAGGAGCACTGCTATGTTCATGAATGTGCAAATCAAAAGGACTAAATTATATAGAACGTATGAGTGTTAAATGAAGGCCAGGTGGATGTAGTGTAAACTTCAGATGTGTTACTTCATCTTCTCCCAGAAAGACATCTGGGAGCTTTGGAGCTGTAGGGGGGCTGATATTTCCCCTCTCGGAATAATTTGCTACGAATGATCACATTTTTATACTAGCAGGACGGGCCAGGAGTCTGAAACCACACTGGTTATGTTCTACAAAAAGGGCACTGGAGTAAGAAGGACCAACAACAAACAATCACTAACTGCCCGCCGGCTGCTTGTGTTTAATTAATCATCGTGCGGCAGTATGTGCCGTCTACAGAGTCCAGGCCTGAAATTCATCATTCCTTCTGGTCGTTCCACAGCCAGGAACAGGAGGTCCTTGATCAACAGCGAGGGGATTGACTTTCTTGGGTAGTTTCTGCTTTCTGGGGCCCTAGAGCGGACAGGCCTTTGAGCGTAGATCCGAACAAGTCAGTCTCCTGACTTTATTGCACCGTACCCAGGTTTCCCGTCAGATACTCCACTGCAACACCTGAATCCAGACTTATGGATGGGATTACATCCCTGCATTATTTATTCACTGGCTGAATGGGATGGGGGGGGGGGGGAATAAACAATCTTATTATCCAGACTTTTAGAGTAGATTTTTACCATATCAGTGAAGGTGAAGCACTTTGTGTCCGGGTTTCAGACCACAACCCATCTGATTTGCACAGGACTGCAACACAATCTCTGTCTTGCTTCACAAGCACAAGGTTAGACAGGAAAACATATTGTGATGTTACAAAGAGCACAGAGTTCCGTCGTGAATGGCGCCAACTGCGACGCAAAGACTAAGGCATCAGACACAAAGGACTTGGACTGTATTTTCCAGACGACTGGTGACACTTAAGCCGGTGACCCACATGCAGCTGAAATTCTCACAAGACTTGTATGTTTCAAAGCTGCTGTTGAAGTCCGAACCCAGCGACGCCCCTGGAGTGAAGCAGGGTGCCGCAGATCCCTCCCACTAAAAATAAAACTATTTAATACTGTGGAAGTCAGTCTTCACTAGGGAAATGGATGAAAAACATAATGTAGAATAGTCCCTAGTTGGTGGTCTTTGTTTCCAGACAACAGTAGAGGGATCAAAAGCACTGAAAAGCAAAGAGGTGTGAATTTGATATCTCTGTCTGCAACATCCTTAGCTTACAAGTTTCAAGAATCACATTGTCGGGTCCTGCATTCTTCAACCAGGACAGTTTCAAGGCGTGTGAATCAGAGAGACCCTGAGCTATGTCTCTAAAGTCTAAACCCTAGAGTGGTTTGTTCCTGCTACAGTAACCCTTATCCCATCATGAATAAACTGGTTTTCACGGTACCACAAAAAAAGTCCAGCGTTATGTTCGCCGGCTGCTCCACGTTTGGCAGGTGCATTCCCTTACAAAAAGTCACGGAAGTATGGAGTTGAAACAGCTCGCAGCTCAACTGCTTGCCGAGTGGTGAAGTGAGGTTTGTTGCACACTCCAGTGTGAACGGAGATCCTTGGGGTTGAGAGAGATTACGCTTCATGTCGACATTGGCGCGTTTCAGGTTTACTCGGAAGATTTAATTTCATCTTAGGGGAAGAGAAAGAAAATGAATGAGTGGAGGTCATACTTTTACTCTCCAGTGAGGTCGTACCAACAGAATATATGATGGTCATTTGGATTACGGGCAAAACCTCTGTAATTCAGTGCAAAGTATTTTTTCCCCTGCCATTTATTGGAGGTATACGTGTTGTAGCTGTACATCTCATTCCTCACTCCTCGCATTTGTGCCAAATAAAAAGAAAATCAATATAGTTGCTCAGTCGACGCGTGTGGAATCTTAGAAGAAATCGATATGTGCGTGTGTGGTGGTGTGTGTGCGCAGTCGCATACGTTCCCCTGTATACGGCAGCGATTTATGCGAGAGTGTGCGCGTGCATTGAAATACACACCTGCTGGAGTTACAGCCAATAGTACCTCACGCCAGCACAGATGGCGAACCTTGTTTACCCTGAGCCCCAGAACAGTAGCCCTGAAATTGCCGGAATAATTGCTTGGCTCCTTCAGATACCCGCCATGCCCTGCGTTCTTGTTCCATACTGACTGCTCTACCAGAGATCCTTACAGCCACGCCGCATGTTCTGTGTCAGCGTTGGAGACTCAAACCACTGTGGGTTGGAAGGGGGGGGAGGTGATCCTTCCTGGCCTCGGCCTATCAGACGTCAAGGCTGCAATGTTATCACATACTTCCGGCCCCACCCTGGAAACGCTTACTTATATAAAAATGCGATCCCTTGATCCAAGAGATTTTTTACTTTTAGTGTGTATGAGTGCAATACAAAAAGTACAAATGAGCATATTAAGCTTTATATCTTATCAATCTTATCAATATACAAACCCAGTTACTTCTAAATAACTGTAAATGCATGCAATTGTGAGAGTTATGTTACATAAAGTCACTTTCTGAAAGTAATATTTATTATTTTGTCTATATCCAGTAATTTAAGCACATCAGCTACTACATTTCAAAGATTTTCTCTATTGGAAAATAATTGTTTAATATCACTTGAAGTTGAAGGATTTCGGTTGTGCGGCTCCTTTGTTGAACTAACCCTCAGCAGGGCTGATCTGCATTTATTTCATACTCCCTAAAGTCACAGATATTTACACACGACTAATCTGCCCATCTGGACGCCGAACAAACTCAGAACTGAATAAACACCTTTTTGGAATCAGATCACAACCCTTGTGTAGAAGTAGTGGAATTCGAAAGAGTGGAGAGTCGCATTTAAATCCCCCAGAACACGCTTTCGGAAAAAGACGACTGTGGGAATAGCTGCTTGTGAGAGACTTTGTCTGTCCTCACACACTAACAAATAAAAATAATAACCCGTCCATCTTCCATAATCAAACAAAAACAAAAAAAATCAGCAACTTTTATTAATATAAGAAGAATTCAGGTTCTTTGAAAGCGCAATCATGTGTGAAGTGATGTACAATATAGTGCTTGGAAAGCAGTGAGAGCCAGAGGACTACAAATTAATTTACGTTTTCTTGCAGGGGATTTCAGAAACCTTTGGGGGGGGGGGAGAAGAACAATTCCAGGTTCTTTCAATGCTTCATTAAAGAGTCAAAATCATATTGAACATCAGCATCACTCCAAAATTGAACAATACTGCCTCTAAATGAGATTCCACCTCAGCCAATATATATATATATATATATATATATATATATCTCCCTAGCATATGGGGCACTTCACACACCTGAACCTGTAAAATCTTCTAAGGCGGCTCTTCTAAGCTCTCAACACTTGAAAAACACTCCTTGCCATTCGGCTTTGCCTCTTTACCCTCCAGTGCTGCATTAAATAACACCAACAGAATCAGGGGAGCAGCTGGTGCAGCCAAGCCCTGATTTGCTAATTGGTTAATTGATCATTCACACATCAGCAGAAGACTGCATACCTAAGCTGTGTAATCGATCAATTGCGCTACCTTCAAGGAGAAACCAATAAACACAATTAGCTCAGTATTCCTAGAAAATTTACACCAAAGATGCTATATGTGTTGGAGATCCAGTTTCTAGTAATTTCGAAAAGGGACTTTAGTCTGGAAAAGTAATGCATAAACCACACAAATACCACTGCAGGCATTGTTAGCTGCACTGAATGAGCGACTGCTAAAATTAGCAGGCAGAAAATCAGACAAATGACCACGGCCCCTGGGCTCCTAACCAGCATGACTTATCTGTTGGGCCTGTTTCCAAAGAGATTACATCCCTGGTTGGTTTTGTTTATGAAGTCCTGGGACCAGAAATAATTTTTCCCTGAATACAAAACTAAAATCCCCATTAAGATGCATTGCATAAACCCTGGCACCATGATTTTTTTTTATTGTTATTGTAAGTTATAATCATGCGCATTTGTTGGGTGAGGGCAGCATGGACGGGAACAGGATCATTTTGCAGGAATTCAAAAACAGCAGATACCGGTCTTGCGGTGAATATGGATATGCCAGTTTGCACACAGCGGTCTTCAGGGACCCGTACACAGTCCACAGTTTCGCTTCCTCCTAGATCCCAGCACGCAATCAAAAACATCAAATGACCTGGCTAAGGGGACCTCGAAGACTGGGTTGAAAAATCCTGGAGTAGAGGGCGCCTGGCCGTTTGTGCTTGCCCCCGCGTCTCCTAGCACACTGGCAGGATTCTACAGGTCTGAAGTGCTTCTGTCAAAACAATCATGAAAAATGAGTGGCCGCTGTCTCTAGAACTATGAAACAGGCCATTGAATCGGGAGATCCTTGTAAACAGTAGGTTTGTCCGATCCCAGGACTGGGTGAGAACTTTCCAGCCTCAAAATGGGGAAGAGGACGACTTGGACCCAGAGAGCGGTAAGGAGAGATGAAGGCCAAATTGAGGGAGAGGAGGAGGAGAATGGAGGTGTTGTGGTTTGGTCTCCATAGTCCCTGCATACCATGACTACAACCGCAAAGGTTCACCAGACACTAATGTGAGCATCAAAGATCTACATCAGAATATTCCAGACAGATTAAATGATCCTTTGAGACAAAGGGGGGGCTTGTATCACACTTTGATAGACTCAGAAGTCTTTAAGGCATGTATGAGTCTAATCGACCAGGTAAGCTCAATTTAACCACAAAACCCCATCTTCCATTGTGTGTTAATTCTTCGGGTTCTACATGATCACATCCACCAATAAGTGGGGTCAATCGTCCAGTATCATTTCCAGAATATTCCTTTATGTGTAACACAGGGGCCCAGTGGCAATATCAGTAGGCGGAAAGGTAAAGGAAATGATGAGGTAATCATCTCCCTCCCTCGAAATCCGTGTCACCTGGGTCACCCCTACCTGCTGCACTGTAATTTTCCCTGGATGAAACAGTGCAAGCGTGAGCTGCAGTGTCAAGTGGGCATGAGCTGCACGGGATCACGGCTCTCTGGCAGTAGCCATTGAACCACAGCGCAGTTAAAACACGCTTAAAACTGTCACACAGGTCACTGCGATCCGCCGCTCTTAAAAAGCAGAGGATTCACAAATGCCACACTGCTAATTCATGCCCCCTCCCTCTAAAGTGAGCTACAGTATTAAAGCTTTTGGACTTTCCACTTTCCCACCTAAATGAGGGACTGGGGGCCAACCATAAAGTTTCACAGAGTGTCCCTCCCGTAAGCCAGTAAAATGCAGTGATTTTAAATCACAACCAACCTTTGCTACCTGCCATTACAATGTCTCTATGGGAATGACCCACTGAATCTAGTAAAAGCAGTGGAGATTCTGCATTTATTATACATATTTGATTTTTTTTTTCTCTAACAAAAAAGTGCACTGATGAATTGTTAAACTTGACTGGTTTGTATTATTCACACAGGGCGAAAGTTCTTCCCATGCGCCCACTTCCACTGTATTAAATTTCAAGCAGCAGTGAGTTTAACACTGTTCCCACTCTTCTACCAGGAAAATATGAGGCTAAAGATCAATACTTCCTGAATGGGGTAAGTCAAAGTTAGGGCGACCAAACTCTCTGGTCAAGGTTCTGTGCACGTCTGAGAGCAGAAAAAAAATGTACCCCTCCGATGTCAAACAAACTGAGAGGTACAGCTCTCACACGGCAACTGCAAGTTGGCGATTATGAACGGATGCAGTCCATTAACAGTAATTAGGCATTTTTAGAGCTGTGATTTGCCTACAGATGTATTTCCTCTGCTCGCTACACGAATGCTGGTGACAGACGGCAAGGCCAGGGGGCAGTAATTGACTTCATCTGGCGGTGATTTAGAGGAGGAGGAGAGGAGTCAGACCTGTTTACCAACCTACATGTCTCTACCTGTCCTTTACCTGACGGTGACAGATTAACTTGCAAATGGGTTCCGCCAGATGAGCTTTCAGGCTGGCAAAGATGCTCCTCCCAGTCCCATCCCATCATGAGTCTGAACTGCCTCATTCGCCGGTTTTGATGAGAGGCACCCAGGCGGGAAACAAAGATGGCAGCGTGCCACCGAGGAAGGGACTAATTGGCGACCTTCTGCTTGTGAAACTAGCTTCCTCAAGCTGGCAGACACCTGGGAACAGAACAGGAGCTGCACTTCTGCTCCAATCAGCATTTACGCCTCCTGGACAGTTACCAGGGATTAGTAGGACAGAAAGAGATCTATCCAAGAGTGACTGACTAGAGAAACACGCATCGGTCTCGCTTTGCGCGAGGTGGGTCGGTTCAACGTGAGCAGATGTTCGTAGGAGTGCGCGTATCTGTCCCGTCATCTCATTCCGGGTTGTTCCCTTGCCGCAAGCTCCGTGTTTCTTAGTGTCCCGGTAACCCTGCACTGGATAAGCACTTGGGAGATGGAGAGATGCGTCGATCCATAGACAGACATGCAAAGTGGAAGAAGAGAAATAATTCAGAGAAAAAAAAACTGAAATCTGCGCGCAGAAGCAGCACATCCGTTTGGCTGACGTGTGGCATTAACATTTTAATGTTTCAGAAGAACATCTGTGGAATATCAGCCATCTGAATCATCCCGCATAAGCGGATCTTCTGAGTCGATGAATAATGCAACACGGAGCACTTTGGAGGAGGTCAGCAAGGCGGCGGCGTATAAGGTACGACCGCAGCTCCATTCTTTGGGAAGCGGCCATTATCTGCTCCTTCGTGAAATTCACGGGGAACCGACGGCATTCAGCTAAGGTTGCATTTTCCGGGCTGCTTGTCCATCCCACGACCAACCGTCGTCCCATTAGCCCCGAATCGCCCCGTGGGGTTAACCCATTAGAGTGCCACCTTGAATACGAGGAGGAAGATCAGCAAGTCACTGCTTCAGCCCGAGGCGCCACGGTAATAAAGGGGATGAGGGTGCTGAACACCAACAAGATACAGTCACACAAGGTTGGATTATGGGAGTTTTCACGGGCCTAACTTAGACTAGCCAATCTTGTAGGTTATCCAAAGCAGCCCCCTGTCTGAGTCACCGCAGTGACACCCTGAACAGCGTCTCTGTCCGCATCCATGACACTCTGTGGCAGCGAATTTTTGAGTTACGCCACTCCGGATGCATTCGTGAGCTGGGCACGATTTTTAAAGCCGACCCATAAATGCATCACTGAACTGCTCAGACCCATATCACAAATATTGACATCACTAATAAATTGAGAGACAATATATCAGGAGGCGTGTGGGCGGAGCTCCTGCCGACTTCCCATGTCATACATTAAATTGGAATCGCCCGACTCTCTGATGAGAGATTCTGAGCATAGCTGCTGGTTACAGTCCGATCCGGAGCCTCTTTCCCAAAACCCCCGCAAATATGGAGACAGAGGGGTGTGTGAAGGCTTCACCCCAAGCCTCTGCTGTCTGATCACCACTGTGAAACCTGAATGGTTAGCTTGAGCTTCTTACGACCAGAGCATCCCAGACCTCACCGTTCTGGACTACACTGTCCCGGACCTCACTGTCCCGGATCACACCGGCCTGGACTTCACCGTTCTGGACCACACCGTCCCGGACCTCACTGTCCCGGACCTCACTGTCCAGGATCTCACCATCCCGGACCTCACTGTCCAGGATCTCACTGTCCCGAACCACACCATCCCGGACCTCACCGTCCCAGATCTCACCGTCCTGGACCTCACCGGCACCAGAGCATGCATCCCGTGCTGGCATCCCGATTCTGTCCAAACCCCTCTCCGCCCCCAGCTTCTGCATGACCTCCCTTATCGTAGAGTCCCCCCCCCCCCCAATTCCAAGCTCAGCGTGAAGGAAATGGATCCTTTTAGAAGTGGTTCAGACAGGAGAAATCAGCACCGCACGGCACAGTCAAAGAGACGCCTTCAACGGCCCAATTCCCTCGCTGCCGGGGATACTGGTGGTTTTACTGCTGGTAATTATATAAAAATACGTGCATTTACAGGGCAGGAGCAGCAGGGGCAGCCATCATGCCGCTGAGTGATATGCAAACGAAGGCATTTTAACGTCTGTTATCTGGACCGCAGGACGTCGACCGCAGCATTTCACGGCGAGCGATTTCCAGGCCTTGAGCGAGGTTACCAATTTGCCCTTACAGCACATGGATATATGTGAGCTCATTTAACAGTTGTTTTCCCATCAGCCTAAGCCGGTCCCATCTGTGGCTCTGTTAAAGTGCCC
Organism: Brevimyrus niger; assembly: GCA_015164015.2. Lineage (NCBI taxonomy): Eukaryota > Metazoa > Chordata > Actinopteri > Osteoglossiformes > Mormyridae > Brevimyrus > Brevimyrus niger. Next base: position 21,643,088 of record JAABNY020000063.1, on the reverse strand, counting down.
GTGAGAGAGGGTGCTGGCCCGCAATCCGGCGCCAGCTGGCGGACGGGCCGGGCCGGGCCTGGGCGACGGGAACTGGCCCCGGCTCTCAGAGAAGCCGGCCCCCGGAGCCCAGCTTGGCGCTCGAGTGGAGCGGACGATGTCGTTCGCGTGGGCCAAACCTGCCAGCCAATCCGGCGACTCCTCCGGGAGACGATGAGCTATGGTCACCATGGCGACTGTGGCCCGGAGCCGCCACATCCGACAAACAGGAACTGAACGAAAAGAGAATCATCGCCACGACTTTGCATGAAATAAGCCTTCCCTGCAGTTACATTTTTTGAAAAGGATTAAGCGTGCTACTTTATCCATTCAGTATTCATTCATATATTTTAACTGTAATTAAATAACTGTAACAATATTTATGAGTAAACTAATTTATAAATCATTAGATAATCTTACCAACTGTCGAATGAAACCCATATTAAGATTGTTATTGGGGGAATGGGTCTGTTTCTCTGGAGCTGGAGGGGCCCCCAGTCTGCAAAATCAAGGGGAGCCCCCCCGGTCAGCCTAACATGTCATTTTTGTCTGGGGCCCCATAATGCCTTGCTATTCCCACTATCTAATAAGAAATAAGTTCCCCATTGGAAAAAACCAAGGCATGAGTCAGTTGCTTTTTTCATTTAGTGCCCATCAAAAACAACTTTCCAACAGAATACACATGCAAGCGCAGATAGCTGGAAAAAAACGTAGCCACGAGGCCCTTGTTTTCTCCAGGTGTGATCAGGTGGGAGCTTCTGGCCGCGGCGGGATTCTCTCGCCATCCCGGGTTTGTGCCGGGGCTCTTCATCGACCCAAACTCCTGCCGCGTCTGAGCTCACGTGTCTACCACAGTTTTCCTAAGAGGACGTTGCTCTGCAGGCCACCATAAGGCTGATGTTTAACGCGGCCACGGCCATGACGGCCTTCGGCAGAACCGGCAGGACTTCTTGGCGAAACCCGAGTCCACCGGCGGCGATCCGAACGCACTCCCGGCGACACGCAGGGATGAGGCGGGGAACACGCAGAGCCCAGCGAGGGCCTGGGTGCGGATCCACTCTGAGGTGCGAAGAGCTTATGTGCAGCAAGGTCAGTTTGAGTTCAGTCGTGTGCCGTTCGGAATTTATGCAGATGCATGCAGAGTTCATGCTGATGTTCCGCTTAGCTTTTTAAAATTATGGCGAAGAGAAGCATCCTGCTGCAGGTCCAGCTACCGAAAAGATACATTTTTGTGTTAAAATGAGGCGAGATCTAGGAAAACGGCTCACTCACGGTTAAACCACGGGTCCAGTTAAGGCCATTGCCCGTAATTTGGCTCCTGAATAAGGTGAGAATAAGAAGCCAGGGAACATCTAAAGCTGCTGAAATGAGGAGGGAAATATGTGTCTATAAAGAGGCCAAAAGGGTAAGAAGGGTGTTACTGAATAATGAAGAGAAGCTACTGGAAACCATGGCGACAGAGAAGAGTGACAGCAGGGGAGATGGGATGACTAGGGAAAGGACAGATTGAACTGATTGACAGGTGGATTAAGTGCCCCCCCCCCCAGCAGGGAGTGCTTGGCCAGATTTCCTGGGGGGGCTGGATAGGTCTCAGAGCCACTGTAGTACCACACATCCCCAGATTTGTTCTGCCTCCTCAGGGTTTATTATCAGAGATTGGCGGGTCATTATTGTCCTTCCCAACCCCCCCCCCCCCTCCATTCTTACCCCTCAGCCAAGTTGTTAATAGCTCCATTTGCCCCCCTTCACCCTCCGCTACACCACACTGCTCTTTCTGCCTCTTTGCACTCAGAAACTGGGAGAAAGGCGATTGTAAATAAAGGAGAGCATTTACTCTCCGGGGCTGAACTTGCATAACCTTCTGGTCTCTGGTTACCAGCCCTTCTCCCACCAGGACATACCCCCCCCCCCCCATTCCCCCCCCACCCCCCCCCCCTCTTTCCCAACAACACCCAGGGCCAAAGGACCAAAGAAGCCCGCCCCTGGGACCCCCGAGGATCCACAAC
>JAABNY020000063.1:21485746-21512616 GCA_015164015.2 Brevimyrus niger | reverse complement strand
TGGTAAAACGTGACCATCTTGTGCTTCCGATTAACTTTACTTAACTTAATTAGTTTTGAAAATCAGCTTTTTCCTGTATAATTTTTACCTCTGGAATAAGGGCAGCAATTCTGCCCCCTGTTGGTTCAGACAAGTACATAAGGTTCCTCTTGTGTGTGGATGTTGAACTCATTCGTTGGGGAAGGTCACGGCTTCAGACTGAAACGCTCAGCTGTTTTGGATCAGGTCATATGGGCCGCTATCCACTACTTGATGTTTATCTTCGTCCTACAACAGGGTTGAATGTGAAGAGACGGGTGTGCTAAGTATCTGGAGGCTTAGGACACCTCGTTGGAGGACGGAGTCTCGGGTAGCATAAAGACACACGGAGGTGTGACAGAGAAGTCGAGGTACCTACAGGGGCCGCTGGGAGTCTGGGTCCAGCGTGACCGGAGTCCGACTCGTACACAGGGTTGGAGATGCTGGGAATCGGGGCCACCATTGTGGTGTCCTCTTCTTCACCCTCCTGAAAAAAGTGGTGAAATTTGAAAGATATTCCGCTTCCCAAGACAACATGGGGCGGAGGGGACCAGCAGAGAGGGTGCGATGATGTCAGCGTCGGCCATCTTGGTTATATAGACTCTGCCCATGTCCTCACCTTGAAGTAGTGGAACTGGAAAGGCTTGACCTGCTGGTTGTAGAAGCGGTGCCCGATGAACCCAAGCAGCCCCGCCAGCAGCACCACGACCAGCACGCCAACGCTGATGCCAACTTGGTGTCCCACGTGGAGCTGCTGGAGGCCAAAGCAGGGATGCTTCTAAGCTCTCGTGCCGTGTGACTGGGGCTGAATGACAAACGGACAAGAGGGCTTCTCTTACCTGTGTCTGCAGGGGCGGGGCACGCAGAGGCCCCTGGAGGACATGGATGATCCCATTGGACGCCGGGATGTCCCAGCCGCTGATGCATAGGTCGTTAATATAGCGCATGTTAGTCTGAAAAGAGGGGAAACAATCACTGTTTCGATGTGCTGCTGATATGGTCGTCTATTTACATTTTCCTTTGAGAGTGAATGTCTATAGAAAACCAAACAACTATTTAGGTTACAATATGAGATACAGAAGTAGTTTTTTTGTGTTATGTTTTACATCAAAGTCAAGCGAAATCTAGATTTATTAACATTCTCTAAACTAACCAACTAATTTAGAGGTCTAACCATCTTTAAAATTCTCCTGCTAGATGCTGCATTTATTAGAACACGATGTCAACATAGGCCCTCTGATGGCATCCCATACGTGTTATCCTCTGCCTTGCGCCTTATGCCCTGTGTTTCCTGAGATAGTCTAGACTCCTAACGTGACCTGGACTGCATAAGCAGTTATATATGGATGGATGGATGGATGGATGGATGAATGGCTGTATATATTGTGGTGTTGAAAGCAGTCTCAGCTGAATTGACTTCAGAGTCTCTAACTTGATGGTTTTTCCTGATTGACATTGCATGTGATGAAGGTAAAACACTACGACTGTCCTGTCACACTGACACTGTGACTCTTCTTGTTCACAGACACTAATCACCATCTCTTACCAGTACGTTGGGGTTCGTGAAGTTGGCGATGCCCAGGACCCTGAGGCTTGGACCCAGCTTGGTCCTGATCTGGCTGCCATTGGTCAGGTCCTGGAAGTAGAGTGCGGCGCCATCCGAGAGGTGGTATTCTATGTCCCGGCCTGACAGTGTCTGGGCCCAACAGAGCAGAAAAGGAGAGGATAGCTGTGGATCGCGCGACTCACTGAAAGGCGCCATCGCTTTGGACCCAAACAGCTTTGGCATTTCAGTTGGCGAGTGTCATTTTGTATGTCGCGTGATCTCGAACCTGGTTCTCTAGGCCATCATTTTCGGGTACGAACAAAGTGGACTGAATTGTCAAGTTGCTGAGATGCATAATAAATTCCTTCCCCGATTCGGAGTCTCTCGAATAGTTCAGGATTTGCTGAAAGGAAAGGACCCAAGGGTTATCGTCAAAACAGTAATGCATCCGGACCATTTGTAGGGTAAAACTATTTGCACGAAACAATCTGACTGCCTTTAAGTGTACTAAAGTCCGAGGTTGAGTTGCACGCATAAACTGGATGCGGGACACTCACGGTCAAGAAGATGGAGAAGAGTGGTTCTGCTTCCAGCACCTGCAAGAGGTTTCCACTGCAGGAGTAGCCGTCACCGATGTAGCCTGGCTTGCAGGCACAACTGACGTCTGGGGGAGAATATAGGTGCATGATAACAGGCCACCAGTGACTACGAATGCTCTGTGGTTCTGGGGAACCGCAGCGTCCTCCTTGTGTCCGAGATCCCTCTACGTTCTCCAAAGGAATATCAATCTGTCTTATTAGCATCCCAGTCACCAACAACCTTTCACCAGAATGGCAAATGTGACTTAAAAGGAGGCTCTAAGGCTGTTCTTACCCTTCATTCGGTAACAAAACACATCCCAGGTTTCAGTCAAGTTGGTACGGATGCCGTAGTCCACAATCCCCACGTGGCCAAATCCGCACTTGGGGTTGGGGAACGCGGTGGGGTACGCCACACGGGCCTTGTCTAGCCAGCTGGCCGAACAGAGGTTGAATCCGGCCTGAGGGAGACACAGACGGATCCTGGCCGTTCTACTCCGGGGCTAGCAAATGCCTTTAGCTTAGCATCTGTCGAGGGACTTAAATGGGAATCACAGTCTGGTTAATGTTGAGTATGCCTCACCTCCTGTGCATACGAGAGCTGGTTGTACGTAGCGATAGTGGCCCCGTCTTCTTTGCAGAGGGCCTGGGCCTCTTGGTACGTCAGCTTGTACCGCCCTTTGGAGGAACTCAGGTGGAACACGCCTGCCGTCTTGTCTGGAGGCAACAGGAAGTGAACTCACTTATTACCGTGGCCGGTGATTGGATAACTAGGGTTTGTTAGGCAAGACCATAAGCACCAGAGCACCCTATGTTTACATCTGCAGCAGCAATAAACAGATCTGAGCAAAATGATTAACCAGGTAGATAAAAAAGACAGCTTCCCATTTAGTGGTAGCTGTTGTAAATTAGGATTCATCATCAAACCATTTCAGAGACATGTGCCTCTTTCCCTAGTAGAAAATCTAATATGGGAGAGAATGATGGAGGCCTGGCCCGAGACTGCCTTCCCTACATGCATTGCAGGGAGGGGAACGGGCGAGCAGAGCTCACCCTCATAGTGCAGGTCGGTGCACACTGCATCCATGTGGCACTGTCCGTTGTCCAGGGCACAGCGGTTGATCGGTAGTTCTCTGACCTCACAGTCAATTCCATCCCCAATGTAGCCACTCTTACACTCACACTTCCTCTTTCCCTGCAGGACGCACAAGTGTGAATGGCCTCGTTTTTGTCGCCCCCCTCTGTCCCAAAAACATACAGCATGATGCTGACCTGCAAAGTAATCTGTTTAGTTTAAAGGGCATCCAGTTAGGTGTCAGACATGGCCCCTCGTACCAGGGGAATAAAACCTGGGTGAGAATGGGTTGCTTTTACCGGGTCGGTCATGGTGCAGGTAGCGTGCTCATGACAGCCGCCCCCGTCATCGTCGGCGCACGGGTCGATGGGGGTGCAGACAAAACCGTCACCCTGGTGACCCCTGGGGCACGTGCAGGCCACCTTCACACCCTTCTGAGCGCACTTGGCACCCTCGGCGCACCCCCCATTCTGCTGTTTACAGAGGTCAATCACTGCCGCAAAAAGGACACAAGAGTATTCTTTAAAGGAAAGTTTTAGTACTAATGTAGTCAAGTCCGGAATGTAGTTTCATATGTTTTGGCAGCATTAACCAGTAAAACTCAGTGGGGAAAATAAAATGCTGAGATCCTACATCCAAAGGGATCTCTTGCTGGCTCGTGGCATTTCTAACACCAGAAAAGTTTTTCGGTTCTTCTAGTTTCACTCCTGAGGGATCCCCAAAGTCTCCTATAAAGCACGTCTAAGGTACCCATGAAGTAGCACTGAAGTCTCCTGTGAAGGGATGTTGAGGTACTATCAAAGTCCCATTGAAATACCATTGAAGGGCCCTCGATAGTACCTCAACGTCTCTTTGAACCACCCTTGAGGTACCACCAAAGTTTCCCTGAAATAACCCCTAGATCAGAACCTCGGGCCCACCTGTGCAGGAGACCCCGTCTCCCTCGTAGAACGGCTTGCACTCGCAGGTGTTGTTCTCCTTGCACACGCCATTGGGGGAGCATGCCGGGGAACACACGGGTTCTGCAGCTAAGGGGGGGGGGGGGCTGCTTACTACAGAGACAAATCATGCAAGAGCATTGAACTGTGTAGCGCCTTGATTACCAACTAAAAACAGACAGGAAGAGGAAGGAGAGAAAGTCAAAATCTGTGAAATAAGGATAAATAAAACAAAGATGAAGATGTACAAAATCAGAAGGTTACGGCCCGTGTGGAGTCGAGCTGGCTCTCGATCCCCATAAGTGCTGTGCAGCCTGCATCAGCCCTTACAGCGAGCCGCCTTACCCAGCTGGGACTCGCAGTGCAGGCCAGTCCAGCCCTGGTCACAGAAGCAGGTGCCGGTGCCGCTCACACCCTCATCACATGATCCGTGCTCAGTGCAATTACAGGCTGGTGACGTTGAGATGGGGAAGGAGAAACACCAGATACGTGAAAGTTACACGTGTTTCGTGGCCATAGACTGATGATTTTTATGTATATATGTGGCCCTGCCCCCCTAGCAAGTAATTTTATTTATACATTTAAAAAATATATATATAAAAAAAAGGGCGGGGACACAGGGGCACTGGCCCCAGCTGAAGGCTGATTGGCTCCTGGAGTGCCCCCTCCCCTATCACTGACCAGTTAAAAATATATCATTGGCTAATAAGGATGGCCCCTCATATGCTCCCAACCATAAAAAAACCCCATAGAATTACCCCTAGGATAAAGAGTAGGTGGGATCGAGGAGGGCAGAGTGGGTGTATGTGGATAAAGAGGCACACCTTGGCAGCTGGACCCATAATGCCCCTGGACACAGAGCTCACAGGCGGTGCCCTGGAAGCCAGGGTCGCAAGCGCAGGTGCCATTCCCCAGGTGCCCCTCATCACACTTCCCGCGGTTCATGCAGGGAGACTCTGGTCCCCCTGGGCAGCCTGCGGGGTCATGTGGAAAATGACTGGAATGAAGTCAACGATCGCCATGGAAACCATCGATGCTCCACGTAGGCCGACGGCGACGGTTACCGAGGCAATCCCGGCCGAAGTATCCGGCACAGCACCTGGCCTTCCAGAAGGCCATGCTGCACTCCGCCTGGCATCCGAAGTTCCGGCTCCTCGCGTAAAGCAGATCGCATCGCTTGACTTCCTGCATTCACAGGCGGGAGGGTAGAGGTTCCGAAAGGGAAACACAGGCTTCAGAATGATGGCCTAAGGGATTTGCTGGGCCTCATCCTAACGTGAATTTCACAATTCATCATGCAGCAGTAACCAGCCACACCACCCTCCGCGGGCAGAAAAACTGGGCGTACCTTAAATTTACTCCCAGCGGGGCAACTCTTCCTGAGGTTGCTGGTGCAACTCTGACATCTGCCCTGTAAAACAAGGTAAGAGGAAAGATAATAATCAGAAATTATCACGTTTTCACCATCCATACACAAGTTACTGCATGATCCCGTTCTTGCCATATGGACGGTGGCTGTGGTGAAGCCCTCACTTTCAACTCAAAGGTTTCCAAGGAGTCACAGCGCCCCCCTTGGCTGGGAGGAGTGAGCAGACAGTCGATGCCATGAGCAATCCCGCCCTTGAAGTTGAGGTCCCTTTGCACAATCCGACATTTCCTGTTATTTATGTGCAGCTCGCCCTGTAGGACACACAGAAAATACACCTTTACGCACATTTAACAACTTGGAAATTGTTAGGTGTGTCTTACATGTCTGCAGTCACTGAGCTGCACTGAACATGAGGCCCGTTTACCGCCGTCCTCCACGCAGGCCCTGCCTAACATCTGCCACTTACAATGTTGTCTTCACCTCCACAGTTCACATGGAGGTCAGAGCCCTGCAGGGTCTTCATGCTCGATGAGTACAACAGCTCGTTGGCTTTTACCTTAGGGGGTGCAAAAGTCGGTTTAGGGGAGCAAAACTGGGTGGCTAGGAGGAGCACCGGTGCCAAGCAAATAGGGAGCACTCACCATTGCATCCCGGATCACGTGATACTTCAGGTACTCGGCCAGCTTGTCACGGTTCTCTATGTTGTACAGGAAGTCCTTTTGCCCCTGTGGCAGGGCAGCCATGGCCTGGTCCGTGGGCCAGAATAGGGTAACTGGCTGGTGGATGGTGTCGTTCATCAACTCCAGCACTTTCGTGTCCTGAAAAGATGCACCGGGATTGTGGAAGCGTCCGCACTGCGGCGGCACCACAGAAGAGATGGAACGTACCAGAACGAGCACTGACCTCCAGCAGTTTAGTGAAAGTCGTGTGCCCAAAGTCTTTGGCCACATCGGTCAAGGTCAACTGTTAGAGACAAGATTCCCTCTCTGTAACTAATGTTGCTGTCAAATCAAAGGCATACAGTTTGACAGCAGCCAACAATGAATGTACATGGGTTAGAGGATAAAAGAAAAGGCCGTCAGCTGACTCTAACACATCATGACATGAAGACAGATCGTTAGGGTCGGGCGTGGGGCCGCACCTGTGAGTTGCGCTGCTCAACTGGGACCATGTTCGCGGGCATGAGGACCGTGTCGATCATGTGAATGATGCCGTTCATGCTCATGTCATCGGAAGACACCACTTTGGCATGGTTGTTTATGAAGACGGTACCCTTCCGGCAAAAACACAAAACATTCCCACAACAAGAGGCGCAATTATTTTCTCGTTTAAAGGTTTTCATGTTATCAGGTAGGACAAGATGTTCTAGGAATGCTGCAGTGACTGAGAGAGAGAGTTAATCCCTGTTTGTCACACTTATTGACTGAATCCATCTATCCATCACAGGGTTGCGGTGAGCTTGACATCTAGCTTAGGGCACAAATCAAATGAACAACTTTGACGCAATGCCACCTCATCTCAGGGGAACACACTCACAGTGAAATATCACACCTGTGTCAGCAGGGAAGGGAAACAAACTCATAACCCTACGGAACTGCGAGGCTACAGTGGCACCAGGTCCAAGCACGACCTACATGCTGGGCAGGGTGACCGGGGGTGCGGCGTCAGAGGCTACCTGTGACTGGGTGATGCTCAGAATCTCCCCGGTCATGGTGGTAACGTTCTTGGGGGTCCGGAGCTCCTCTGGGAGAAGGGTACGGCACGCGACAATGTGGTTCTTCATGATCCAGGATGTCGTTTTCCGCTCCATCCAGTCTTTCACCTGCGGTGGGGGGGGAGGCACGTTTGAGAGGGATATCCCAGAGCGCTAAGGATCCTCGAGGTAAGTGGATGCTGGTGCACCGGAGCTCACCTCTGCCTCCTTTTTGAAGGCCTCGTCAGTGGGGATGAACACCGTGAACGGACCAGGTCCCTTCAGGTCCCCGATCTGAAAAGCAGGAGGTGAGGGGAGCCATGCAGTCATGATCCTTAATGCACATAAACATATAAACAACAGGCAGCCGACCAGCCAGCAAAACAGCCAAATGAACAACTAAACTTCAACTCTGCAGAACGTTTGAATGATTACTTGCAAGCACGCAAAAAAAAAATGATCGAATAATAAAAATATTAAAACTAAAAAAAAGTATTGCAACAGGGTATAGTGAAGGTGAAGAACTTACAAATACCAGCATATAGAAGAGTCTCAGATTCTTATTAAAAAGTATCTCCTGTAGTGGAAGAGAATATAAAAACAGTGATGTTATTACAATAAACTGGGTAAATAATGACAATGATGGAAACATACGTGTAGAGGAAAACAAATCTACATTTCAGGCGAGTAAATAGAAAGTCTTTCCCATACCATCCTTTCTTATTGTGATGTGTGTGCATTAGGTGATGTGAGAGGTTATGTGTTGTTTTGTGTGCTACATTGTTACATGTTATCATTCTGTATCATATTTCATGCAACCGGTCCAGAAGCGCCACCAGTGTTGCATGCTGGGAATTTGTGAGTGGTGGATAGTTCTGTAAATCCCTCCTACAGAACGGTGATGCTGGTTGTGAATTGTGAGGCGCCTCTCTTACGGTCAATAAGGTGCCTTTGCAGGTGAGCCCGTTCCCCCGGAAGCCTTCTTTACAGGTGCAGTTCCGCTCCCCCGGTCCGGTCATCTGACACGTAGCTTGGAAGTGGCAGTTGCCGTTACTCTAAAAGGGGGGGCAACAACTGCCGGATGACTATGGCATCGCCCCAAAGCAGAGGCTAATGCTATGCTAATAGAGCACCGTAAGGATGAGGAGGAGAACCGATTAGTCACATTTCTGGGTGCCGTCGCGATAGTAGGAGGAGATACGATGGAGACATTCGGACCCTTTAAGGCCCAATTGAAAAATACAATCATTACCGTTTTACAGGGGTTGATGGCTTTGCAACTTTTTCCATTTCCCGAGTAGCCCTGGTTACAAATACAGTTGGTCTGCGAAGGATAAAACATTAGCTACAACATACATATGTTTTCACTTTCTGCAAGACACTTGGAATTACACATGTGTATGAACGGTGCTTCATAAATAAATTAAATGGAACAAGATGTAGGAAGCTTATGAATTTTTAACATTAGTAACGTTCAGAATTTATTACAATAAGTTCAGAGCCCAAGGATAGCATGTCAATATTGCTTTAAACCCTCCACCCCTTGCCCACACAAAGTGTTACTGCATACTTTTACTTAAGCGTAAACACTGGCTGCATGGTCGTGGTCCCTCTGTAACAGTTATTACCAAAATAGTGGCTATGCTTAAATGGACTTCATTTCCCAACATTCCTTAGTGTCACATGAACCATGCTGGCCAACCATATTCTTCCAGCAGTTCTTCCTCATGGAATATATCCCACCCCCCCAAATATCCATGAATTCCCACATTGCTGGGCTTCACATGTTTAGCCATGACACGCCTGAGCTGACAGCTTTCCCTATACTGTGACAGACTGACGATAAATCTCCTCACCACCATCTCGACTGCTCACCTTGTTGGGACCCGTGTGTACACACTCTGAGTTTACATCACAGCCTCCGTTACTGCCGTCCAGGCAAGGGTTAATTTCTTAAACAAAGGAAAAAAAGTCAGTGTTTCTAGAATAGGCAAAGGCTTGCACTTGTGTTTGATTACTGCTCCCATCTGAATGTGTAACATCTCTTCACATAAATGGCCTGAACATGAATGTAATTGACGTTCTCGTGACATTTAGAAAACGTCAACGGGGAATGCGTTACCGGAGCTCAGCCTTCACAGGGAGCAGAGCCCCGCGGTCGGCACTCACCTACGCACACCAGGCCGTCCCCCATGTAGCCCGCGCCACACACACACTGCGTCCTGCCCGGCTGTGCCTGCTTACACAGGGCCTTCGGGGAGCAGCCGCCGTTATTTTCCAGGCAGCCGTTCACAGCTTGGGGGGGGGGGGGGAGAGGGAGAGACAGAGGAGAGAGGAAAGAGAAAGAGAGGAGAGGGGGAACGACATGGGAGAGTGAGAGAGGAGAGAGGAAAGAGAAAGAGAGGAGAGGGGGAAAGACATGGGAGAGTGAGGGAGGAGAGAGGTAAGAGAAAGAGAGGAGAGGGAATGAGAGAATGAAAAGAGAGACAGAGGCAAGGGAGAGGGAGGGAGAGACGAAAAAGAGGGATAGAAACAGGAGAAGGACAAGGAAGACAGGGGAGAGAGAAAGAATGAATGAAGAAGGAGACACAGGAGGGGGAAATGGAGAGAGGGGATAGAAGAGTAGAGGGAGAAAAAGAATGAAAGAAGTGAGATAGAGGAACGAGAAAGTATGAAAAAAGAAACAGAAGGAATGGAGAGAGAGGAAAAAGACAGGAGAGGAAGAGAGAGAATGAAAAAGGAGGGAGAGGAAAGAAAGACAGAGGAGAGGGTGAAATACAGATAAAGGAGAGGGAGAGAGAATGAAGAGAGGGAGAGTTAAGAGCGTGTTACACAGTTAGCTGTTCACTGTGTGTGTTCCAGCCATAACCTAACAGACACTGTGCATCTCAGCCCGATAGACAGGCACAGGTCACTTGGCTGGGGGTGTGAGACGCTCCCACCCACCCGTGTGCCGCATGCGAACCCGCGCTCACCTGAGCAGTGCGTCCCGTTCCCCTCGAATCCCAAGGCGCACCTGCATTCCGAGGAGCCGTCAGGTCGGACCACGCAGCTGCGGGACAGGGAGACATGGGGACATGGGGACATGGGGACAGGACCACGAGGCAAGCTTCCTGAAAGTGGGCGTGGGCCTCAAAGGAATCGCCGGCATTAAAGGGAACATTACACATTTACATTTATTTATTTAGCAGACGCTTTTGCCCAAAGTGATACGCAAGTGAGAAAGTTGGGTCTGACAGTCCCTGGAACAATTGAGGTTAAGGGCCCTGCTTGAGGGGCCCAATGGTGACATCACTCAGCCGACCCTGGGATTTGAACTGGTAGCCTTCCGATCACAGGAGCAGCACCCCCATTATAATCCATAAACCTCCTTTCCGTAAGTTGGGATCCCATACAGAGTCCCTGTGAAGCCTGAGTCTATCATCAGGAAGTACAGGTCACAAAGCAGAGGCTAACCAAGAAGGGAAGACAGCCCATCATGTGGAACCTGTAGAGTCCGAAGACTGATATATGTGAGTGAAGTTTACGGGACCTGGAGCTTAGCTTCTCTACTCCAAGCCGTGCTGATACGACAGGAGGCTACTCACTTAGCGCTGGTGTGACACCGCCCACTGCAGGAATCCTGGGTGATGGCTGAGGAAAGACGCGAAAGTGGACACAGTCTTACGGCGCCCCCTGCTGCTGGAAAGCGGAGCCAGATGCCACACCCCCCCCCCTCCTTACCTGTGTCGCAGGTCACACCTCGCCAGCCCACCTCACACTCACACACACCGGTGCCCTGTACGCCGTCTTTGCACGGCCCATGGACACCCGGACCCCCTGGGGGGGGGGGGGGGGGGGGAACAGAACACACCATCAATTCAATCTCCTGCAATTCCCCATTCGGACATTAGGGGGCTTCAAATGAGCAGGGCCGAGTTTAATCTGTGCAAAGTATAGAAGTAAAATAAAAAGAGGAGGAGCCTAGAATTGATTTATAGTGCCAGTCAGGGCCGCCCTACACACCAGCCTCATAGCTGTGGCCGTCACGGGGACGCCATACCTTGATCGCAGTGAATGCCGAATTTGCCGGGGACGCAGGATTCACAGGCCGTGCCGATGAATCCGCTGTTGCAGCGGCACGTGCCGGTGCCGTTGGCGCCATCGAGGCACACGCCGTTCCCGTAGCAGGGCTGCCCCGCCGGGCCCGGACAGCGCTCGCACCGGTTACCGAAGAACCCGGAGCAGCAGCGCCTGATCTGCAGGATGGCATCAGGATCAGTTCCTGCCTGGCCAGCAGGTGTCGCTGGTCACCCCCTTTCCTTTGTGATTATGATCCTCTCCAGTGTTTTCTTGCTCCCAGTCCCTAGTGTTTCGTTGATTGTAATTGGCCCACACCTGTTCCTCATCTTACCCTCATTATCGGAGTATATATATGCCTGCCCTTGTTCCTCACTTGGTCATTGTGTGTCTGTAGCTGTGGTTGTTCCTGTGGTGCTCTCTGCCTTAGTTTTGTTGTTTACCTACTTTGTTTTGGACCTGTTTGTTTGTGTTCTTTTTGAGTCCCATTTTGTGACCCACAACAAGGACCATGTGTCCTTTATCATGCCCATACATAAAAGATGGGGAAGGCAACCAATCTGTGGTTGTCACATTTGTCCATGTACGGCCTATTATGGTAAAGAACGCCACGATCCAGAAATCACTCTGCTCACAGTGCGTGCGTGTGTGGTGTGGTGTGTAGCTCAGTGTGTTCCACAAAGCAGGATTTTAGCTTAATTGGATTTAAGGTAGCCTGAGCTAATTGTAAGGGAACCAAGATGTAGTCCATTTAGCTCACACTACCTTAAACCCAACAAGTTATCACATGGAGCAAGAAATCCTGCTTCGTGGAACACCCCCCCCCATCAGATATTAGTGTGAATATTCCACTTGAGCTAGACTCTAGACAGAACAACCGGCCACAGTGTCACATGTGTGTTTAACCAGCCAGATGGTCTTCATAGCAGATACGTACGGTGTCGGTCTTCTTGCATAATATCTTGCAGCCAATGGACATGAATTTTCCATTGTGGAACAGGCAAACGCTCCGCTTGTGCTGAAACAGAATGGAGAACGTGCAGAACGGGACAGGAGAACACGGCGAGTGTCGCACGTGATGGAGAATATGGCTAAATGGAAGGGATGACATGCTGCTTGAGATGTGGCAGAGAGAACAAACTCAGCAGGTTTTAGGATTACAGCCCCCCGCCCCCCAGAACCTGCAGCCACTGATTGCTTGAGGCCTTCATAACAAGCGGGATACTTTACCACTTCCTCCGTGCCAGAAGAACAGTACATCTTGTTGTAACAGTCCATACAGGGTCCCTGTAGCCAAGGCCAAGCACTATTAGTCAGACGGTTGCAAACAAAATCACGCAGCTGCATGATGGGGAAAAAACGTGCTAAAACAAAAGATGGATTTCAAAATCTTTTTTTCTCAATAAAAAAATGAATTTAATATAATGCAAGTTTACCCAGGTAAATACGTTTTTTTTCTGGTCACAACGGTTTTTAACAATCTCTAGGACGGAGGACAGCACGTGAATCACCCCTCTGCTGGCCTCTACGTCTGTAATGTTTAGCGGGACGTCATTGACGAATATCTGGTTGGAAAAAATGGACATGGTTTTGCTAATTAGCACACAGTAAAGAAATAGCATTTAAATTTCGCTTCAAATGCTGATCCAGAGCAGTGTTCATTCCTGAGAAGGTGCGGTCGATGAGTTATAGGTCTTGCTCAAGGGTCCAACCGTGAAATCACACGGCCAATGCTGGGATTTGAACCGGTGACCTTCTGATCTCAGCTACACGCCGACCCCATGCTGAGTCTCAGCACTACTTCCTCACATCTGGAGGACGGGTCGTTCATTTTTTTTACCATATCCAGTGGATATGCTGATTACTGAACTGCCAGGGTTTTGATTCAGCCAGCCAGTTGAGTCCTCTGTCACTGTGACTCCTCATACTCCACCGGTCCGTTGAAACAAAACCCTGGTCTGGATTTTTGCTTTCTGGATCTGAAATGTTCACCTCAGATAACACACGGCATCGAGCTCAGGGGTGTCCCTCCGGGAAAGTGCTGAACCCATGGGGTAGGCTACCTACCCCATCTCCTCTCAGGAAGACCTCCACTTCGTAGGAAAAGCCCAGCATGGTCTCCCAGCGGGCCCCGTCCTGCAGGTCTCCTTTCATCAGTTTCTCGGACAGGATGATGTGGTACGTGGTCATGTTAACATCCTGAGCACAAAGGAGGCACGTAGACAGGGTTAGGGTTACACCATTCTCTCACCAGACAGACATTTACCTCAGTGCAGGACGTGCAGAGTTTGCATTGTGTGTTGAACCAAAGAATAGCCACACAGACACCTTTGACTGAATGTAGACTACTGGCGATGTCAGTGCTAAATTACATCCTGAAAGGAGGCCAGGCAAACCATCCGGAGGGCTTGTAAAGCTAAAGTCACAATAACATGACAAATATGCCCTGTCTTCACTGACTCTTGCAAGTGTGACCAGATAGTATGGTATATCGCGGTAATTTGGCTATACCATGGAATTTTCATTACCGTATGGCCAGATGTGTAAAAACCACAAATCTGTTGATATTAATACAAATGGAGCAACCCAAGGGAAAAAAAAAAACCGGCAATGCGCAAGACTGAACCAACTCAGCAGTGATGCCCATGTATGCAGGAACAGTACCATAGAGACAGACGCAGACTTCTTAAGGTACTCGGTGATGGCGTCATTCGTGGGGAGGAACACCGTGAAGGCCGTCGAGTTCTCAATCCTCTCTGTCAGGTTATATTGCTGCATGGAAACGCAAAAGCAATAGGCGCTTATCCTTAATCGGGCAGCGACTCGTTATTATTCAGAGTATCTCCGTGGAACAGAATGGCAGTGTTGTTGTATGTGCTCCCGTCAAATGTGTACGTATGTCTTGTGCCCTATGCTGCCTGGGACAGGCTCATGAAGCAGATGAAAGATGGACGGATGGTGGATGGATGGAATAATGATGTTAGTACTGCTCATGATCAGAATATAGGTATGTGAGTCCGGTTAATATACATATAAACAGAGCGTATATATTCCAGCATAGTATAGCCATCCATTGTCACACCACCTATCCAGTGAAGGTTCGTAGCGGGCATGACGCCCATCCCTGGGAGTACAGGGTTCAGGCTAAAATAACATCATTCGAACCTGGCAACATGGACAGAATAGAAGCACTACTACAAATGGATGGTACAGTGATGTTTCTTAGAGCTACAGAGGCGTTTACACAGGACAAAGAAAGAGGCTTCCACTGTTCCTCACGTTCTTTCTCCTTCCCTTTTTGACCCGTCTCATGCCTTGTGCTTTAGGACGACTCTGTTGTGAAAGGCGCTACATAAAAATGAACTGAATTGAAATTACGTACAATGAGATGCTGTTTGAACAAGGAGAACTCAGGCCTCTGGTCCAGCAGATCAGTGAGACTTTTGCTGAGTTTCCGATCTGGAATCAGGACCTGCAAATTACCAACAGTGCAAACGGAGCAGGTCAACCCTGCCTTGGTCTGTCCTGCCGGCCACATTCTCCATGGTCACTCTTTGACGGCGTACATTACCGTATCGATGATGTGGATTAGTCCATTAGTTGCTGCAATATCGGGTACAATGAATCTTGCACCCCCAATTACAGTCTGGAAGACAAAAATGTGTTAAAAAATTATTGTCATCATCCATCCATGTAATATAGTCCATATTCTGCAATGAGACAGGTGTCTGACTTACTGGGCACCTCACAGTTATCCAAATGGTTCCATTTCTTAAAATTTTAAACAAGATACAGGGAAACAAGCAGTCCAGTGACTGACAACAAGACATTAGCACTAAGGGCATATTTGAGGGGAAAAAAAACAATGAACTCCTGCTCACTTCATTGGTCCCAGAAACAAGGAGCTCCCCCTTCAGGTAGGAGGTCAACTGCAGTGAAGATGACTTGTTCTGTAGATCCGCCAACTGGTAGATGCCACGTATCATGTGATACCTGTATTCAGAGCCATGTGACCATTTTTAGGAAAGAGTCCGCTGAAGTGCCTGCCTCTCTCAATGGACTCTGGACTCTTACTTGATGATGCTGGGCAGGTTAGCTTGAGATGTCCAGAAGTCCTTGTCTTCCTTGGTCATCTTCTGCATGGCACTCACAGAAGGAATGAACAACGTGAAGTTCTGGGTCTCAGAAAGCATCCGATCCAGGCCGGCCTCCTGTGAGACACGCAAGAGCACAGGAAGTACCAAAAATGGGGACAAATCAGAAAACGCTCCAGTGCCAAAAGCCTTTTCCTTCACGTGAGAAGGTCCACATGGCCTTGACGTGCATTTGGGGCTAAACATATTAATTAGTTCAGCTAAAAAAGCAGGAATGTTACAAAGCATTATGTAAGACCTAGACAAGATGTAACAAGTTTTCATCGCATAATGTGATACAATTACATAATGCGTTGTAGCAACCACCGCATTATGACATAACGACAAAATGTTACAAATTTATAGACTGCATTTTATATCGCAACATTACCCCGTTATCATCACCATTATTATCATAATTCAATTTGTTACCTTCTGTCAAGTTATTACATAATGCGGCATTGATGCGTAATCTGCTGTTACAAGGAGGCCTAGAGGTGACACTGGCACAGGAATTTTAAGGTACAAAAGAGAAGCCAGTGAAAGAACATTAATATGTTAACTCTGGTAATAATTCCTGATCACTTACAAGGCTCAGGAGCTTCACCGCCAAGAAGACTTCTTATAAAGTGTCTCGAAAAACCAACTTTAGGGGAAGGTGGAACGGAATTACATACATGTAAAAATTCATATTTGTGACCTACCTGAACCCAGTACCAGACCTCACTGGCCGCAGTGATAGCAGACAACTCCTGTCGGTGGACATGGAAAGCCATCGTCGGTCCAAAGCCAAGCTCTGTCCCCATCCGGGTGCGAAGAGCAGCACAGAAACGGCCGGCGGTAACCGGGCAACGGCGTCCTCGGAGAAGCACTTACCTGTGCGACGGTGCCGTAGCAGACCTGGCCGTCGCCAGCATAGCCGGACTCACATACACACCTCCAGGTGCCGGCACTTACATAGCGGCAAGAGGCCTATGAGGGGGGAGAATGTGGGACATTGTAAACGTTACCTTGGGGCCCCCGTCCCCCTTACATGATGTCGTTTTATAAATTATTCGCGTTCAATGACCCAGCAAAGTGCCGGGTATCCACGCTCCTCTGACGCCCCCGACTGTACCCACCAGATAATGGCAGCTTGTACTCTGCCTGACGCACTGATTGATAGGTTCACACTCTTCTCCGTTACCCCGGAAACCACTCTTGCACTCACAGTCACTCTGGGGTGAGAAACGGGACACAGAAAGGCACGCTGGAGGGGACTCAAATGCATGTAAACATCAGGCTGGGTCTGAGGCGGCGTTCCAGTCTCCCCTCACCTGTCCGGGACCCACGTAGATACAGGTGGCGTTGGCATGGCAACCACCCCTGTCGGCCTCCAGACACCTGTTGATTGGCTGGCACCTGTCGTCGTCCAAATCTCTCTTCCAACCCGCCAGGCACTGGCACTTGTGAATTCCTGGGCCAGTTTTTACACACTTCTCCTGAAATGGAGGGAGGGGGGGGTGTAGAGGACACCACAAAATGATGTAATGCCACGTTTTTTTGGGTTTCCCCACGAAATGTCAAAACAGTGACGTGAAGCTGCCTTCCTCATGTACGGACAAGGCGGTGTTTTCAGTCCAGACGGAGGCGTATCACTTTGGGCCCCCAACCCAGACCAACACCATTATGTTCTAAAATTATTAGAGCCCGAATACTTATTGAATCTTTGGAATCTCGGGCCCCTTTGCAAACACTACGTTAAACAACGGAACACAAATATGAACATGTACGGTGTTGGGTAAGTGTACATTCTTTGATCAAAACGTATGTAGGAATTACATTTTCACCACAGCCCCCGCGCCAAGGTGAGCTGCAAGGGTCCATCTCCACACACGTCATGCCGTCCCCCTTGTAGCCAGCCTTACACACGCACCTGGAGCCACAAACAAACAATGTGAGTAGCCGGCCTGCTCATAGATCACATCTCCCTTGTTGGGTCGTTGACCATCTCACCGATTCCAAGGCCACATTCCAACGGGGATACTTACTTGACCTCCGGCTCGTCGTAGATGCAGGTGGCGTGGGCATGACAGCGGTCCATCGTTGGGCCGCAAGCTTCGGCATGGCGCTCACAGAACTTTCCGGTGTATCCTGGCAGGCAGGTGTCGGGTCGGCAGGAGCCGTCCCCCTCGCGGCTGTTGTCGCAATGGCCGTGGATGCAGGAGCAGGCTGGGGGAGGGTCAGGTAGGTGTTCATACAGATTGCCTTGTCACTAGTGGTGGTTCGGACCTCTGTGGATTACTCCCTTGGTCATCCACGCATGCGGTCCTCCACTGTTCGTTCCAGACATTCTTAGTTCTCCCACAGGATTCCAAAGGGCCCAGCCTCCCCACAAGTATTCACCTTTGTCACAGAGAGGCCCGTATCTGTCTGGTCTGGCGCAGTACTGGCAGCGCGAGCCCCTGAAGTTCTCCTCACACATGCAGCTCCCATTTCCATCAATTCCATCCATGCACTGAAACAGACAAAGCATGATGACCTCAGATCTCCCTCTTTAACGTCCCCAGGCCCATTTTTGTCAAGAAAGGCTAATTATTCCATTTTAATGGCTCCCCTCACCCCCCATACCTCCTCCTATGGGTACCTTGTCAATAACCCACTTTTTGTTTTCACTCGACAGGCTCATTGTGACCCAAAGTGCTGCAGAGCGCCTGGTTGACACATAGAAGGACGAGTCTCCTGAACCCAACCCACAGAATGTCTATCTGTCAAAACCATGGCGCGTCCAGGTCCTACATCCGAACTAAAAGCTGTGTGCGAGTGTCGCTGCATGGAAGAGTCCGTTAAATGAGCAGAACATGGAAGTAACTAGAAGATCCCTGAAGATACCAAACAAGGCAGACAAATGCTGTCGAAGCACTATTCAATTTCTACCGGAATTGAGAAAGCCCTCTGGACTGAAGGGTGAAACGTTTTCTAAGAACTAAATAAGTCCAGTTGCCCTGGTAACCTTTCTTGGGACACTATAATAGCCTTACTTACCATCTGTAAGCTTTCTCGAAACACTAAAACAGATGCTCTGATCTTCTAACAGCAATTCAACACTGTTTCATACATGTAGTTTTTGAAGAGACGGCCAATGATGATTGGCCCGGATGGGGTTGCTGACCTACCGTGCCGTGGCCAGAGCAAGGCGTGCTGAATCCCCCAGGACACGGTCTGCAGTCTGGACCATAGAAGCCCTTACAACAAGCTTCTGTCTGTGGGTGGAGGACGAAAGAATGGAAGGTTGAGGAGGGGAACCTTTAGCTGGCACTCTTTCTGGTGTCCTATTTGGGGAGGAGGACTTACCGTCACCGTCTCGTTGCATAAAATCGAGCAACCCATGATGGGGATGCTGATGTTCAGAATAGTGTCCCTGAAGATACACCCCTTCAGCAGCGTATTAAACTTCACCACAAAGACACCGTGGGGAAAAAAACACAAGCTTCATAAGAAGACTACAAGACTATAGAATTTTAGGTCCCACTTGCATTGACTCTCTAGTGAGGCAACACTACAGCACTATACTACTGTGAAAGGACTTGGATGGCCTACTATTGAAGTGACAGGAATGGAAACTGATACACAGATCATTGTTTCTCAAACCGGTCCTCGGGGACCCCCAGAATTCCCTGCTTACCAGTGGGACACCGGAGGGACAGGAGGCCGTGAAAATCCTGGAGCATCTGGTACAGGAGCCCTGAACACATACCAGCCAAACGCAAGGTGAATATCGACATTAACCTATCACAAACACGTCTAGAAAATCACGAGTCTTGTAAGGTTCCCACCTTGACAACACTGAACGTGTTAATGTCACACCTGTGTGGCAACACAGGCTCAATAGAGGATGGGATCAGGACTCCGTCTATCGAGTAAAGGCGGCCATTTCTCGCCTCGATGTCTGCCTCAAGGATCACCTGCCCATTCACCAGGATCTGCCCCTGAGGAAAGAAGAACCAATCAGTTAGAAGAACTGAATCAGTTACTCCACTTTGGTATTAGCACTGAGAACTGCGACGCCATTCAGGAGGCTCACGTTACTGGTGACATTGAAGTTCAACGCCTGATTGGCCATGGACACGGAGCGAGCGGTGGATACAATGTTGGCTACCTCCAGCTTTGATAAAAAAAAAACAATTTTGAAAGCAGTTAGCAGAAGAGAGCAGCTCATTCTCCAAGCACTGCATTTGTTTTAATACAGTCTGACTACACAGACTTTCTTTCTAGCAAATAAAGTTCAAACTGATTAGTGGCTATTAAGAGGTCAAGCAGCAGAAAATGCAGGCTTCAGCAGGTTTGAATGAAAGGCACACTCACCTCCAGGGAGGGGATGATGTGGTTCCTCAACAGCTCTAGCAATTTGGGCTTCCCCTGAGGTTTAACAGGAAGTGGAGAAAGTCATGGATGTCGGGAAAATGAATGCTAACAGGACGTTGTAGCCAACACAGCCAAATCACCTCACGTGCTCCGCCAACCCTTTCTAGAAAGTACTCTGCCCTTCTGTGTACTATACACGCCGGCATATACCTACGGACATTAGTTACTCAAGGTTTCATAGCTTCTATAAAATATGCAAACGTGCTCGGAAAAATGAGTTTTAGAATCTTTTAAATCCATTGACATCGAGGTAGACGGCAGAAAAGAGACACGACAAGGCTCTCGATGCGTGAGGGTACCTGTTCAGTGAGCAGGAAGTCGAGGTAACCTTCCTTCATGGCGTTTAGAGCCTCGCCAGTGGGAGCGAACAAGGTGTACGGGCCGGGAGCGTCCAGCAGGTGCGCCATGTCTGCTCTCTGTGGGAAAGCGTGAAGCTTAGGAGCTTATGAGCTTCTGATTGTCAGTGATACTGGCATGTTCAAAACATGACTAGAATGGTCTGTGAAACTGTCGAGGGATAGAAGCACACAACAGAAACACACAGCGATCTTGATCTGAATTTGGCCTGGAGGCATTTTATGCTGTATGTTTAGAAAATAATTTTAGAAACGGTATATTAGTTTGACTAGCTGGTATGACTCATGATGTCATTGTAGGTTTTCCGGTCCTATGCCCTTCCTCGTTATTCTCAAAAATATCATGAGGGGGGAGTTTGGCCCCCCCTTGGACAAGTGAGAATGAAAACATCCACAGTCCTCGTAATGGTTCACGAGGGACAAAAAAGGTACGGTGGGATTTTTTTTTTCTGCCACTACCTCTAATAAATTCCGAAACTGCTCAAACTTCCCATTATGTGTCAGGATCTTCATCAGGTTCTCCTGGATAAAAACAGGGAAGAGGAGAAGGGAAGCAAAAAGATGTAGGGGAATACGAATCGTTTGTTAGAAAGCTTACAAGCAACATCGAGGAGGACGAAACATCAGACAGTCAAATATTAATAATTCAGCCCGCAAGGACGAAAGATGATTTTCAAGCACGACTCCGCATTCACACAGAGCCACAGAGAAATATGACTTAAGAGGTTGTGTGAAAACCAAAATCAATCATTTTTAATTTATTGTGCGGTTGTAAAATTAGCATTAGCTCAGAGGTGCCAGAGATGGTCACTGCACTATCAGAGATCTGCAATGTCACTTTCACCTCCTTCTCGCTCTTGACCGTGGGCGGGACGTTTTCCATGAGTTTATTGATGATGTGAATCACTCCATTGGAAGCTAGAATGTCCGACTTCAGAATGTCCCCCTTCTTCCGGCTTCCATGGATACGGATTCTCACTGAATGATCCTGCAAACAGATCACGGTCCAACGAGAGGCAGTGTCACCCATGTAATTGATTAAATCCCGGAATCAGAGCACACCTTTTAGTATGACATCATTAGTTCGGGCAAATTAGTCACAACATCCATGTAATATCTCACATAATCGTATTAGCTAGTGCAGGGTTCTTCGAATCGGGACCTCGATTCCAAATTAAGGCCTCGTTTTCAGTTCTCCCAGGTAGTTAGTTTAATAATCACTGATTCTGATTGGTCAGAGGCTTCACACCTGACTGACAGGTAAAGAAAGGCTGGAAAATCAGTAGTGCTCGGACCTCGAGGACCGTGATTCGAATAACCCTGAGCTAGAGGAACAATCAAGAATCAATGTGCGCGTATATGTATATCATCTTACATTAGCAATCACATGCGAGAGATCACCATAGCGTGACTAAGAATGAGATTTTCATAGTAAATGTTTTGCTACTTAGAGATCATCCCCAACTAAAGAGATTTTGTTTTCTCTCAGAAAAAGAGGGAAAGAAGTCAGCTGTGACAGGAGAGGAAGGATGGAGGAAGGAAGGATGGAGGCCTCATTTCGAGTGTTTCCGCTGTTCGTTCCAGAAGGTGGCTGGAGGGAATCAGCCCAAACACACTGGCTCCCAGCTGGGAAGTTCCCCACGGCACAGAGCGTTCCGGACGGTGTTATGCGTTTTTGACGGGAACACAAAAAAACGCAAACACACACATTCTTTTAAGCCTTGCGGGAAATAGTCTGTCACCTTTTTAACCTTTGAGTGCAGAAGCTGAGTCACCCTGTTACAATAAACATCAATAAACACTACACCAACCACCCCCCACCAATCCTAACATGCCGCATGCGACTGTTTATAGGGGTCACCGTCGAGGAATTGAATTATCGACGTAGAAAGACTCTAAATCCCTCCGATTTGCAGAAATGCCGGAAACATTACAGGTGGCACCGGAACAGCGAACGGACCAGAGACCACAGGAGACGGCGTGTCCGAAAGCTGCGCCTCCTCACCTCGTCGGAGACGATGCTTTCTGCAGATTTCCCCGTCAGGGTGTAGAAGATGTCGCCCCTCTTCAGCGTGTTGTAGGTCAGCTCCCCGGCCACCGTGTGCAGCTTGGCCCGATAGCGAGCTGCCACCCGATCCGCCACCAGGTTCTTTACCTGTGGGGGGCGCCGTTTAGCGAACACCGCCATGGGGCCACCCTGCTTAACTCTCAAAACTGCACCCCTTCACAATTAATCAATAGTGTCAAGTGGTGGGCAAAAAGAGGTCTCACATAAGAGAAATAATGTGCATGTAAATTATATATTGATGGAACACATAGAATACTGTATGTATATTTGGAAATGGGTAGAACATTACTCGACAATGGGTGGAACATTACTCTACAATGGGTGGAACATTACTCTACAATGGGTGTAAACCACAGAGTAACACAGAGTACTGTGACATCCATGAAACCTATACTGCCTGGACTAGGTCCACATTCTCATTCCCTCCAGCAGCAGCTGGGATGGAGCTGAAACAAGGGCCGTCTGCGGATCCTTGAGGACCGAGTCGTGAAGCAGTGCTCTTGCCTATGGGACTTTAACCTGCAAGTGGCCCAAAATGCAGGCCTCTGAAGAACGCTAAAGCTCCCCGGTAACGTGCAGAAGGTGGAGGCAGCAGAGTGACTCACTGACGTCCCCTTGAAGCCTTTGTTTGTGGGGACAAATATGGTGAAGGAACCCAGTGAGGAGAGTGGCCAAGACATGGAGGACTCTGAAGTCAGGAAAGAGAGGGAGAAAGCGAGAGGGGAGAAGAAGGGGCCATTCAGTTACTCATCCGTTTAACTCTGCAGAATGGAACCACGAACCTCAAAATAATGTTCAAACCTAATCAATGTAATGGAGCTTAATGCACGTTTGAATACGCTGAATGGTGTAACCATGAGATTCTAGAACAGGTTCCCGTCGACTAATTAATCAACCCCCAGATGTCACCATGTTAATCAAAACCATGTTAATCAATTGTAACAATTCTAACTGTACATGATATAATACTATTATATAATACGATACTGTTGCAAGCAATAGTTTGTATTGTTGACTTGTTAAAACCAAGCCCTCTTCCAAAGTGACTTGTACTCTCACCAATGTCCGAATCTTAATCATGCGAAGTTTAATGTCAAACGTAATCGCTTTCCTTTTATTTTTTCACTGCCCGTCGTGGCATCACTCTTATTCTTACACTTAGCTAAGTGAGCACATGTTTTTTAAATAAATAAAAAAAACAATCGGTTTGCAATAGACTTAATAAATGCAAGTGCTTTCAATGCTCTGACTGCGATGTGCGGACGTAGGAGATTGTCATGACCTCCGCCTCGCGTTACGCAACTGATGTATCGATTCATGGGAGTATTGGGATCACGTTCGTCATTTATTTATTTTTTACTGCATACAAGGAAGATCGCAACTAATTTTAGCATGTTGATCAAAACTCATACAAAAAAAAATGCTTTAATTGAGGGATACCGGATGAATCTGGATGAATCCAGGTTGTGCCAAAGTAAAGTGAGGCCTTTGTTGAAGGCAATGGGACACGGCATAAGCAAAGAGACACAACCTGCTGGTCCACACGTACCGAAGAGCGTGATGGCGTTCGTCAGCTGGTCATGCCACATCCCCCTGGGATCCGTGTTTAGCTCCCGTAGCTGCCGCATGATGTTGCTATAGCAGGTCTTTCCATCGCCCTGGTAACCCTCTCGGCACGTGCACCTGAACAAAAAGTCGGCCGAGTCGTCGCGTCGCATGCGAATTAATGCGGACACGCATGCGAATTAATGCGGACACGCATGCGAATGCTGCGACGGAGGCACTCACTCCACCACTCCAGGCTTCGTCGTGGTGCAGTCTGCATTCTTGTCGCAGGAGGAAGGTTGACAAATGTCCTTCAGGCTGCAGCCTGTCCCTGGAACCAGGTTTTCAAAACCCTCCAGGCAGTCGCAGTGAGACTGTAAGGAGCCACACTCACACTGTCAGCCAAATCCGAGGGTCTCTCTCGAGTGTCACCAACAACGCGAAGATCGTACTTCCGGTCTTGGCAAGACCAGACTTGCTAATTTTCCTCCCAAAAATGAACCTTAGATGCAATGAATCATGGGATTGGTCTCGTTTGGTAAGGGTGCAACCTTGATATTTGGGTCGGAGCAAGAACAACACCCTGGGATTTTTACCATCCTCTGTACTGGTGTTCTTGAGTATTGGAACTGGTCCTCGGTAGTGGAAGTTAACGTAAAATGGGTATGTGATAACGCAAGTACAGCCAAGAACACATATTGAAAAACACCACTAGACACCTAGAGCCCTCATGAGGTTGGCTAGCATGATGCAATCAATGAGACTGAGTTGAGATACCGAGGTCTGTGCTCACGCTGTCAATGAGTACTATTACTCTGAGTACTATTACTCTGAGTACTATTACTACACTTCATTATGCCATCTAATGCTCTAGCAGGACACACACAGGAAAGCAAACACATTAACTTGCACATTTACATCTACTAACCCTAACCCCTGAACCCCAACCCTAACCCTACCTAATCAGAACCTTCCGTTTAGTGGTTTAGCCGCTGCTCTTTGTCGCTGCACAATTCCACGAGCTGTTTGCCCTTCAAGGTCGCCAGTGCTGTCCTCCGAGCGAAGCCCCCCTCGGTCCCGCGATGCGGTCAGCTGACAGGGAGGCACGTACCTTCCCAGGACCGTCGTACACACAGACGGTGGTTTGTTCTGAACAGCCGCCGGAGCCGGTCTGGCACGGGTCCACCGGCAGGCAGACGTGTCCGTCGCCTTGGTAACCATCTGCACAGGTGCACGAGTGCTGGTTTGGGCCCAGGAAACTGCAGACAGCGTGTGGATGACAGAGTTTCTGGAGGCAGGGGTTAATCGCTGAGAGAAGGAGAGAGGGACAGGGACAGGGACTTAACATGACTGGCACTGGATTAATCATCACTAGTGTAATTCACTCTCGTGTTTCCACGTGGGCGTGACTCACGCGTGCACTGCGTCCCGCCTCCTTGGTATCCCGGCAAGCACTTGCAGGCCAGCGCCCCCGTGTGGGCATCCTCAACACAGCGGGCACCCAGGGGGCACCTCAAGGCCGCACACTCGGGTATCTCTGTGAGAAGAGCGGGCAGACATCACCATGGCAACATTCAAAAGGGGAGGAGCCCCAGGGGAAACACCCAGGAACTTAACCACGGTTGGTCACTAAACGACTACAGAAGAGTACCAAAGACCCAAGAATGTATATTCAGCACTTATACAAGCAAACAAGAGCCTAGAGTTTACTTATACTGCGAAATAAAGATTATATGGATTGCTTGAGCAGACCTTAGTTGAGGAATAATCCAAAGGTTAGGATACAGTATACATTTTACTGCTCTTTGCATGACGGGACCAATCCCCAGACCTTAGGGAGAGATTAAAGTTGTGTGCGCTGCACTGCGCCTTACCCTGGTCACAGTTCAGGCCCTTGTAGCCGGAGAAGCAGGTACACTTTCCGTCGCCATTGATGCCGTGGTTACAGAGGCCGTGGACACAGCTACAGGCTGATTAAAGAGCCGGGTGCAGGACAGACACGCTCAGATCATCGGTGAAGGTACAGCGGGTTCTCTTTATGTTCCAGCACAGAAGATCAAAGCCGTGACGCTCACCAGAGCTGCATGTAGGTCCATAGTGTCCCTCCACACAGTCCTCACACGCCGTCCCCACAAAGCCAGGCTGAAGATGAGGGGGGGGCAGATAATGGACAGCGAGAGATGAAGGGAAAGCACCAAATATCACCCCACCATTTTGGTCACTCTAGAGGGCGTTTATGGGCGTCATTTAAAAGTAACACCACATGACTCCTGACACGTTTTAGGCAGGTAAGACCCTGTTCATTTAATAGTGCGTTTAGGAAGTGAATTATACAATTCTATAATTATATAATTACATATATTGCTTCACAAAATCAAGGATTCTTGCTTGCTGGTGGGAATAAGAACGGCGATCAGTGGATGAAGTACAGGTGAGTCAGGGGGAATTTAGGTTGAGAGGTGAGGAGCACTGAGGCTTGGGGGGGGGGGAGTAATCCGGGGGCACTTTACCTGGCAGGTACAGGTACCATTTCCTGTTATACCATCTGAACATATACCGTGGTTATTGCAGGGGCTGTCAGCTACTTCCGGGCATGCTAAGGGGAAAAGACACAAAAGAGCGATGCATAGATTAAATACATCAGACAGATAGATTAGATAGATAGATACACTCATTTTTTCAGTGACCCCGTGACAAAATGCCACTTTCAATGTGAAGAGATATGGGTGCCCTAGGTAGAATTTGGTGAAAATGCTGGGGGGAGGTATTTATATTCAGAGACCCCCCTGAATCTGCCAAGGTATCCATACCCTGCTGGTCCCCGTCTCCCATCACCTCGATACAGGACGGGGAAAAACCTTCACAAGTTAGCTGTCTGAATACTAATTCCCCGACAAGGAACCACTAAAAAGGTACCTTTGGTGTGTGCGTCCCTCTCACACTGCTTGGACATTACAATCCTCCTTTAGAATGGGGTTAGGGTTAGGGTTCGGGCAGCTGTGTTTCTAGATGAAGTGACCAGAGCAGAAGAATATGCCCCCCCCCCCCCCCCCCCCCCCCCCCCCCCCCCCCCAACCCCCACCCTCCC